>CAMZMU010000049.1:66854364-67191789 GCA_947311845.1 Poa pratensis | reverse complement strand
AAATGCCTGAGGATGATAATCTATCTATTATTCTTGGAAGACCCTTTGAAACACTGCAGAGCTGTGATAAATTGCACTGAGACAAAGTGACATTTAATGTCAAAGGAAATGAGCATACTATCTATTTCCAAGAAGAATCCTGTTACAGTGATAAACAAGAGTGTGAATTCTATTCAATGAAATACTATTATGATTGGAAGCTTTGAAATTGCACTACCACCTCCTGCACCAAAGTATGCTACTACCTTGATGATTGGAACTATTCCAATCAAATATGAGGTATCTTGAAATTCTTCTTATATCTATAATAAGATCATGTATTATATCTTTTGCATATTATTAATGAGACTTGATCAACCTCATTACAATGTGGAAATGATGAAAACTTGATTCCCATAAAAAATTGTATTGCATTTAATTTTATTATCTTAGAAATTTAGAGTATATGCATAATCATAATTTTTCAGAGTTCAAAATTCCAGAATATGAAGTTTGAAAAATTCTCTTTAGAAAATTGTCTCTGAAAATTCCAAGAAAATTGGAGGTAAGTATTTAACCAGAGGGACCATCTGCCGAAGTGGGACACCAGGAGGCCACCAGGGAACAAAATGGGGTGTCCCACGCGGTCAGATCCTGGCTGCGTGGGACCCACCAACTTTGTCCCCAGGTGGTGTTAGGTTAGTGTCCTGTGCCCATCTCCTTCCCCTCGACATAAACCACTTCCAGGTATTTTTCCCAAATTTTCCTGAGCTCATTCTTCCTGCAACTCTTGGATCTCCAAGTTTAGGGCAGATTTTTCAAATCTGTTTTGGTGGATGCTCCTTGGTATGTGACTCCTCCACCCATCCATTATTTTTTGTTCTTGTGCCTCATGTATGAAGTATTTTGCTATACTAGGTGTCACCTAATATGCTTGGAAAATCCATGGATTAAGTTTTCTAGTTGATATGGATGCATGATATTGATATGGAGACTAGTTTGGATGACTCAATGTTGTTTTAGAGTGCTACACCCTGAATTTTTGTTGAATATTTTTATGGGCAGCAAGGTACCATGATGAACAAAGGCAAGGCATATTGCTTGGGATGACTCAAGACCGAGAGACAACAACTAAATCTCACTTAATTATGATGACAACCATCTTTGGGAGGATGATGCAGTTTTTGTGGAGAGAACTGAAAATCCATACCAACTAGATGGCAAACCCCCATTTCTTGAGCAGTGGGGATGAAAGAAGACTTCGACACTTCGCCATGCAACTGGTTTGCTTGAGTTTGCCCAAAATCCACGAGGTACATACGAGGAACTCTCGCGAGAATTCCTCTCCAATTCAGGTTTGAGGGCCCTGAGATTACAAGCACAGTAAAAATAAGGCAACCCACTCTACCTTTGTTTGTAAATTTACTATGAGGGGAGTGCCTTGTTAGTCTTTGGAGGAGTTTTGCAAAGCTATTGGTGTGGAAAACAGGGGTAGTTGGGAGGAAACCCGTGCCGACTCCACAGGAGCTTGTTGCATTTTGGCACTCTAATTCTGTTAATTCTCATGATAGATTGAATAGGGGTAAATTTACTCATATACAACACCCAAGTTGAGATACTTTGCGTTGTTCCTTGCAAGAGGATTTCTTGCTAGAGACAACAATTCCTGCCTGCACGGACCAATGGTTTATTTACTTTAAATGTGCAAAAAAACAACACATGGAGTATAACTTGGGAGTCATTCTTGCTAGATCCTGCTACGCTGTGAGTAGAAATATTACTGATCAAACCCTATTTATGCTGGTAATATTGCTACTTTAGTATATGAATGCATTAAAGATGAAAGAGGTTATGGTGATACCATGGGTACTCCTGTGATGAAGTCCAATTTACTCGATTTTGCTTTGACTACCCGTATGGATATAAGTGTGATGCATGGGGATCATATAGGTATAACTATGTTGAGTACTATGGACAAAGAGTTCCCATTAGGCTCCCCCGTGCTGACCTTTTTGACAGGAGTACCGGAAAATGGATTGTGGAAGAGATGCCGCCTCAGAGGAGGCACAAGATCCAGGGATGCAAGGCTACTGACGAGGGTAGACTCATCAAGACCCATGGTTAAGGTCCCTAGGTTATGAATATGGGGAGAGAACGTGGTAGAGCTGGAAGTATCGTCGGCTGACAAGCAGGGCAAAGATTTTACCCAGGTTCAGGGCCCTCGTGTGGAGGTAACACCCCTACGTCCTGCCTGTCTGTTATTGCTTTGTGAATATGATGGTTACAAGGGTCCCGGCGAGATGTCGATCTCGCTAGGGTTTTGGTGGCTCTGAAAGTACGTGTCTGGTTCGATGGCCCTCCCAGTCCTTAAATAATAGGCTGGGTCTCGGGTGTTCGTAACCGACTCGATTTACAAGTAAGGAAACTCTAAACCGACTATTGTTTCGCCAAACTTGGAGGATACTCCATCTTCGTGGGCCTCCCTTCATGGGCTTCATGTAGGCTCTGATAGTTGGGCCTAGTCGATACGTGCACCAGGTACCCTCATGGTAGGGTACCCGATAGGCATACCCATGTCAGTAGCCCCCGAGTACTTGTCTGATTCGAAGAGTCGGGCATGGACTCATACATCATGCACGTTATTTTTTCATCTGTATTTAGAATTCTTATGAAATAGCACATGTTGGCTATGTCGAGTGTTTCATCGACTATGAGTTTTTGCTTATGATAGTCAAGGGATATTAGCTTAGCAGGCCCGGCACACACGACGGATCGGGGCCAGTTAACTACCATTTGTGGCAAAACCATACTAGCTTTCAATCAAACTCGAGTCCCCGGACTCGAATCTGGAACAAACTGGACAGACTCGAAACGGCCGTTGAGGTCTTACGAATCGAACTGCAGTATAATTTTGAATCAACCCAACGCGTCCGTCGGGATAATTCATCATGTCTGCTGACACGGAAAATTTAAGGATAACGCTGCTGGAGCGGTCCTTAGCCCAGCTCGACTGATCGGTGGGTCTTACCTTTGCACTATGCATGCAGCATCCAAGGATCGTCGGATCAACTCGGGAATATTTTGAGTGTGATTTTGCTTATGAACTTAGTCGAATGTTTCGTCGACTGACACTTTTGCCATTATTCTATCGGGTGCGCGACAGCGCTCCCGATGGGAGTAGCCCCCGAGATTGTGCTTTATTGCTTGCAATGGAGGATAATCTCAAAATCTTTTACCCTGCACATTTTAGTCAAAGAAATTTTTTGATACGCTCCCGATGGGAGTATGATGCTGCAGTCGAAAGAATTTCGACTGGCCTCTATGACCTTTGCTAAAAACCAACCGAGACTTATGCGAGAGACCACCCGAAGATATCATCGAGTGACTTTTATGCCAGTTGAAGGATGAACAACGTCAGCAATGACGCATTTTGCGACTGCTATCTCTGACAAGCGGTGGCGTGCTTGGTGTTTGATAAGACGTGACCCTGCTTTGTGGGCCCGTTTCTGCAGAGCTGACCAGGGATGACGCCGCGTGGACTTGATTTGACCGTTCTGGCGCGATTTTCACGGGGCGTGATGATGGTTTCCTGGATTCTCGTGCGTAGTGGGCGGAGTGGCCGGCGACGGTTGCTCTCCGTGGCCGCCACGTGTATGGCCAGATTTCGCGCGAGCGTATGCATCTGTTTTGACGGTTACGATCATTTTGCGATCTGTGGTAAATAGGGGGACGGCGCTGGCAGAGTTTTTTACTTGCCATTTGCTCCCTGCGCCGCCCCTCGTCTCATCTTCTCCCGCACGCCCCCATTGTTTCTGCGCCCAAGCTCTTTGCCTCCCACACCCTCCACTGCTGCAATGGCGAAAGGTGGGGCTCCAAGCGTGGTGCTGCTGCTGCTGCCGCGACCGATGCGGCCAAGGGCAAAAAGACCGTGGCGGGTACATCTGCGTCCACCGCTGCTGAAGAAGAACAGCGGGGATTGGGCGAAGTCCACCATCAAGGACGCCCATTTGCTCAAGCTCCGCGAGCAGGGATATCTGCCACCCGCGGAGCAGCTCGCCGTCCGCGCGCCGTCGCCCAAGGAGGTACTCCCCGAACCACGCGCCAACGAGCGTGTTTGTTTTGCGGAGTTTGTGTCCAGGGGCTTCTCTCTTCCCCTCCACGACTTTGTTCGTGGCTCTTTTTGCCTACGGGGTGCAGATCCACGATCTCACCCCGAACGGTATTATGCATATTGCGTGTTTATCACGCTGTGCGAGTGCTTCCTTGGCGTCGCACCCAGCTGGGCGCTATGGAAGACCATATTCATGGTGCGACCCAACAGAGGAGGTGGTCGCACCTACCCCGTGGGCGGCTGCGGCATCCAGGTGCGCAGCGACACCCGCTATTTCCGCCTGAAGACCGTCGACTCCGCCAAGGCTGGAGGAAAGGGTGGTTTTATGCGAGTGTCGAGCAAGACGGAGTCGCCACCTTCTCGACTGCGGCTTACGTCAGGACCAAGGCGTGGGATCACCAGCTCTCAGCCGAAGAAATGGAGGAAGCGCGCCCTTTGCTGACTCGAATCGACGGATGCTGGACAAGGTCACAGGCATCATTTGATCGCCACCTTTGTAAGAGGCGGTGTGGCCACTCCGTGCCCGAGCGCACCCCATGTGGGAGTATGAGGGCGCGGGTGACTCCACTCGGATGAGCCCAGAGGAGCTGTCAAGGAACGAGCTTGTGAATCACGTGCGGCACATCACCAACTTGACGACAGGCGACAAATGCGACGTCGACTGTCCCATTGAGCCGTATGGGGCGGAAAACCCTTTGCTTGAGGTATCTGCATTTAAGAGTTTGCCACTCGTATGCTATGTGTTTGTTCGATTTTGCTTCTGACTTTGCAATTTGATGTATGCGATGCAGGACACTCGACTGCCACCCTCTCCCCCTCTGCCAGAAAATGGTGAGACTGAAGAAACTCAGGTGCAGGTGGTGGACCCGAAAGGGATCAGTCGCCCATCCCTTCTGCCACCACTTCACATGTGGAGGAGGTCGAGGAGGAAGCAGCAGAAGAGGTCCAATCTGAAGAAAGGCCACCGCTGACCAAGAAGTCGATACCGCGCCACCAAGCGGCGTCGACTGGCCAAGAAGGCGCCTTCTGCTGTGAGTTCACCCGCGAGGGGCAGGGCTTGGAGGATGACGAGGAATCAGGCTCACCACCTGTTTTCCAAGCCGCTCCTTTGCGTGCGTGCTCAACAAGCTCAACTCTTCCTCTTCAGTCGAGTGGTACCCCAGCCTTTGGGGGACCAATTTTTGGCGACTCCGAAGATGAGGAAGATGAGGAGCACAGGTATGTGTTTTTTGAGTATGATATGAGAATTTTGTGCTGTCACATATTTGTGCTGACCACTTTTTGCTTTGTTGTGTTGCTCACAGCGCTGAAAACAATCAGCCTGGGACTCCTCCAGTCGAGAATGTTCCAACCCTGGAGCACTCGAATTCTGCACCGACTGGAAACGAGGCTGCCAGCCAATGGCCACTGATGCTGTCATGAAACGCCAAGGTGGCAGCCCAGAGTCGGGACATCAGTCGCGGCTCCTGAGCCGTGGATGAACCACGTAAGTACTTTTTGCTGACCCGTTTGTTGGGACTGTGAGAGTTTGAATTTTTGCTGAATTCGTGTGCTTGCAGCCCTTCTACCACACCTTGGCAGATTCTGCCAAGGCTTATGTCCAGGTGGAGCAGGAGAGGGATACCATGCGCGCCGAGCTAGAGCGGCTCAGTCGTGAGTTCTCCTTTTGCTTTTGTTTTGCTGAATTTCTTTTTGCAATGCTTGATTTTGTCGAGTATTGAATGCACGTGATTTTGCTGGGCCAGGCGAGAAGAAGGAGCTGGAAGATGCACTCGCCGCGCAGCGCGAAGAGTCGAAGAAAGAGCTGGCTGCCGCCACCAACTCAGCCGCTGCACGCGAGCGAGGATATGCTGACCAGCTCGCGGCACTCGCGCAGGCCATGGGAGGTGAGTAATCTTTTCTCCTTTTGATATGATGATATAACTGTCGAGTGTCATGAAATGACTTTTGCCTTTTTGAATTGTGCAGAAGCTGTTGGCGCACCGGCCTCTGCGGACGTGGCGAGTGACGATCTTTCGCTGGAACAGGCTGTGGGCGGCTTAGGCGCCTATGCAACCAGGCGAAAGAAGCACTCGCCAAATCGACGAGCACACTTGGCGCTGTATACAAGGTGGTGTTCCCGACTGGCGTAGTGCCGTCGACGGCGGACGACTTCGCCGACGTGTTTGGCCCCGGGACGTCCACCATGGCGGGTTTCGCTCGCGCCAACACGGTACGCGGATCCGAGTCCACCATCAAGCTTCTTATGGGACATGGGATAGATTGCGACTACGAGGCAGCACTGTCTGCGTTCCCTCGGAAGCCAGATGGGAAGCCCATTTCTCTGAAGGGGGTGAGCGGAGCCGCCGCGCGACTGGCCGAGGTTTTTATGACACCATGGAGCGCCGGGCACTCGAGACTGCCAATCGTCTGCTTAGGAAATCGAATCTTAGGTTTAGGGTAGCTGTACCCTTTTGTTTTATGCCTTGTAATGATACCTTCTGAACTGCGCGAGTCTGCGCTTTGTTTGTGCTACCTTGTTTATGCAAACAGTCTTTTGCTAATGTCTTTCACTCGAAGAGTTGTATGCTTATGACATGAGTTTTAGCTTCTGACACAAACTTTGTGTTTGTGATTATGCTCTTTGAACAGTCACGAGAACCTGCTACTGCGACTAGTTCCTCGCAGGCTCCAATCACCACCCGATCCCAGGGTCAGGTGGTAAATGATGCCAAGGTGATGGAGTTATGAAGGCCAAATTTGTGAGAATGGAGCAAGATCTGAAGGACGCCCAGGCTGAGCTGAATCGATTGAGGGCGAGACCCGCGTTGGCCACCCAACGCGAGGAATATGTGCTCGGGGAGATGGATCTTGTGAACAGGCAACTCGAGTGTAAGTTCGAGTCTTGCTCTGTTTACAAGCTTTTTGCGTAGCTATTGTCCTTTTGATCTGACTGGTGCGCCCGTGTTTGTAGGCTTTGTCGACAACTTCCAGGCTGAAAAGATTCGCGTGGAAGGGCGTCTGGATAGCGTGGTTGACGACCCTACGACTGGGCGTCAACACTTTTGGCTTGATAGGTACCATGCCCGCATACTCGCCACCCTGAAGGATCGCGTCTGGCGAAGTGCTGAACTGCTGGAGTTATGCCGGGCAGCGTTTATTCGCCTGAACGAGACTCTTTTTCCTGCGGGGCCACAACCACAAGGGATTCGTGCTTTGTTGAACATCTTCCGTCAAACAAATCCCATTCGAGAGTTGCTGTCTCAGAGACTTGTGATTGGAGCCAACGCTGCAATGGCGTATATGCGTAGTCGAAAACCAAGGTTGGTGTTGCGGACACCTGCAGCCGGAGAGGTTCTCGAACAAAGAGACCTGGATGACACGATCCAAGCTGCGGAGACACTAATCGAGTGCACTCGCGAACAGCTTTGCGGTCCCGAGCTGCCCGTAAAGGACGAGCCTGAGGATTAGAATAGTTTGCGAGTGCAATTTTTGTATAGGGGGCAGCCCCCGAGTGTAATTTTTGACTCTTTGTATATTGTATAGTTTGTATACTTTGATTTTTTGTCGAGCCCCCGAGTCAGTCGAGCGGGGTTTGTGAAATATGTGTTGGTTGTGAACCAATGACTGTGCAGCCCCCGAGTATTCGAGTGCGGCTGCAGAGTTTTTGTGTCTTTGTTTGGATCCTTGTTACGCAGCCCCCGAGCATTCGGGTGCGGCTAAGGCATTGTGTTTCTGCAAGAGCGAGAGCTCATTTGATCGATAACACAGCCCCCGAGGGTTTCGGGTGCGGTTAAGGTATGAATTATGCGGGTAGTAACCACAAAGAAGTCGAAGGAACATTGATTTTATTCCTCTTTTGAATGTTAGGCTGCAGGCCGCCTCATTAAAAACCTTCCAGTCCCCTTAGGTACCCTGGTAAGGAAAAGAGCGCGTCTGAAACCTGCAGCCATCCGACATATAGCCTATTACATTGTATGACTGTGAGCACTTTATGCGTAGAAACGGCGCAGATGCGCAACGTTCCAAGGATTATGAGAGAGTTCGCCTGTCTTCGCGTGCTTCAGTCGATATGCGCCTCCACCAAGGACCTCCGTGATGATGAAGGGACCTCCCATGGGGAAGCGAGCTTGTGCACCTTCTTTTGCTTCAGTCGAAGAACCAGGTCGCCAACGACGAAGGACCTGGTTCGCAGTCGACGGCTATGGTAGTTGCGAATCCTGCTGGTAAACAGCTGTGCGGGCCAAGGCCGTGTCGCGCCTCATCGAGCAAGTCGACTGCGTCTTCGAGTGCTTCTTCCGCGTCTTCTTCATTGTATGCTTCAACTCGTGGCGCATTGAACCTTACATCTGATGGCAGAATTGCCTCTGCACCATAGACCATGAAGAATGGGGTGAACTGCGTAGAAGTGTTGGGAGTTGTGCGTAGGCTCCATAGCACAGATGGTAGTTCTTCGACCCAAGCACCCGCAGCTCTTTTGAGTGGCACCAGGAGGCGCTTCTTGATCCCACTCGTCACAAGTCCATTGGCCTTTTCGACTTGGCCATTGGATTGTGGATGTGCCACGGATGCGTAGTTGAGCGTAATGTCCTGCTCTTTGCAGAAGGTTTTGAACTCCTCAGCCGTGAAGTTTGTGCCGTTATCAGTGATGATACTGTTTGGGACACCGAAGCGGTAGATGATGCTCTTTATGAAGTTGACTGCCGTAGTAGCAGTCGAATTTGTGATGGGGACCGCCTCGATCCACTTTGTGAACTTGTCGACTGCCACCAGTAGGTGAGTATGCCCGCCATGCGATGATTTTTTGAGTGGCCCAACCATATCGAGCCCCCATTGGGCGAAAGGCCAGGCCAGCGGTATGTCTTCAACGCCGATGCGGGTGCGTGCGGCCTTGTTGCGAATTTCTGGCAGCCGACGCACCTTTTGACTATGTCCTCCGCGTCTTTGAGTGCTGTAGGCCAGTAAAACCCTGCGCGAAAGGCTTTGGCTACGAGTGATCGACTGCTGGCGTGATGCCCACAGGTACCTGCATGAATATCTCGAAGTATGGCTTGGCCATCTTCGAATGCGATGCATCTTTGGAACATACCTGATATGCTGCGCTTGTATAACTCGCCGTTGATAACGGTGTATGCTTTTGATCTTCGAGTCACGCGTCGGGACTCGGTTATGTCATCTGGTAGCTCGCGCGGAGTATGTAAGCCAGAAAAGGTTGAGTCCAAGTTGGCTCAATGAGGAGTACCTCGACTGGGGGGTCCTCTGTGCTGGCGCTTTGCTTTTGGCTGGCGTAGTCGACGGAGGAGGCTCTCGTTTCTCCTTGATAGATCTGTGTTCGATGCGCTCGAGGAAGACACCAGGTGGAATTTGTGCGCCAGTTGAGCCAAGATTGGCTAGCATGTCTGCTTCTTCGTTACTTTCCCTTCCTATGTGCCTCAACTCACAGCCCTCGAAGCTGCCCTCCAGTGTGTTGTACAGGTCGCGATAAGCGATCATGTTGTCCGCGATTGCGTCGCAGGCCTTCATTGTTTGCTGCACCACGAGATTGGAGTCGCCGTAGATCATCAATCGAGTGCACCCAAGTGCTTTTGCCATCCGCATGCCATGGATCAGAGCCTCGTATTCAGCCTCGTTATTGGAGGGTAGTTTGAATCCCATCTGCAAAACATAACGTAGCTTGTCCCCTTTTGGTGATATGAGGATGACGCCTGCGCCTGCGCCTTCGTGTTTCTTGGACCCATCGAAGTACATGGTCCAGGAATTGGACACGTCTGGTGCTCCAGGTAATTGGGCCTCTATCCACTCGGTTGTGAAGTCGGGTAGGACTTGTGCTTTGATAGCCTTCGGGTGCTCGTACTTGATGTCTCTTGGAGCCAGCTCGATGAGCCATTTTGCGACTCGACCCGTTGCATTGGGGTTTGTGAGGATATCACCGATTGCTGAGTTACTTACCACGGTGATCGGGTGCTCGGTGAAGTAGTGTGTCAACTTCCTTGAGGACATGAATACAGCGTATGCCAGCTTTTGATAGTGCGGGTACCGCTGTTTTGATATGGAGAGAACCTCGCTCAGGTAGTAGACTGGACGTTGTATGCTTTGGATGTGCCCCTCCTCCATGCGTTCGACTACCAGTACGGTGCTCACCACCCTGTTTGTAGCCGAGACATACAGGTAGAGTGGTTCCCGTTCCTTAGGTGCGACGAGGATCGGAGGGCTTGTGAGGATCCGCTTGAGATCTGTGAAGGCTGCTTCAGCTTCTGGCGTCCACTCGAACTTGTCCGCCTTCTTCATCAGTCGATAGAATGGTAGAGCCTTTTCACCCAGTTTGCTGATGAATCGACTGAGCGCTGCTACTCGTCCTGCTAGTTTCTGCACATCGTGAAGCTTTGAAGGCCTTTGCATTGTGAGGATGGCCTGTATTTTCTCCGGGTCTGCTTCGATTCCACGGGCAGAGACTAGGTACCCTAGGAGCTGCCCGGCTGGAACGCCGAACGTGCACTTCTTAGGATTGAGCTTGATATGGAAGCGTTTGAGGTTTGCGAACGTCTCCCTCAAATCGTCGAGTAGTGTGTGTTCTTCCCTTGTGGTAATGACAATGTCATCCACGTAGACCTGGACGTTGCGTCCGATTTGCTTTTTGAGGCAGTCCTGCATCATGCGCTGGTATGTTGCACCCGCGTTTTTGAGCCCAAAGGGCATAGTTGTGTAGCAGTAGACCCCGAGTGGGGTTATGAACGCCGTTTTTTCTTCGTCTTCTTGCTTCATCCTTATCTGGTGATAACCTGAGTAAGCATCCAGAAAGGAGAGTCGTGCGCATCCGGCGGTGGAGTCGACGATCTGGTCGATTCGGGGTAGCGGGAAGTGTCTGTGACGCACATCCGAAGGATGTCTGTATGCTTCTTCTCTACGAGTACGGGGTTGGCCACCCATTGTGATTTCTTGATTTCCCTAATGAATCCTGCTGCGAGTAACCGGTCGACTTCAGATTCGACTGCGGTTCGCTTTGGGCCGGAGATTCGACGCATCGTTTGCTTGACTGGCTTTGCATCTGGAAACAATTGGAGAGAGTGCTCGGCGAATTCCCTGGGAATACCTGGCATGTCGGCTGGACACCACGCAAATATTTCCCAGTTCTCACGGAGGAATTCGACGAGCGCGCCTTCCTATGCGATAGGCAGGCTCGAAGATATGTTGACTGTCTTGGACGGATCGGTCGGGTGCACCTGATGCGACCTTGTGTCATTTGTAGCATTGAAGGATCTGTCGACTGCCAACTTCTTATGCTCCGGAAGGAGTGTGCGGTCGTTGGAAATCGCCAGTCGGCGAGTGATTCTTCCACCCCGAACATCTCGGAGATTTTGCTGAACTCGCGGTCGCAAGCATCGGACCTTTGAAAGTTTCCACGGACAGTGATGACTCCCTTTGGTCCTGGCATCTTCAGCGTGAGGTACGCGTAGTGTGGCACCGCCATGAATCGAGCAAACGTCGGGCGACCAAGAATAGCATGGTATTGTGATTTCCAGTCGACGACCTCGAACTCAATCGACTCTGTCCTGAAGTGGCTTTTGTCCCCGAACGTAACGTCGAGTTGTATGGTGCCTTCTGGGCTAATTGCTTTGCCAGGAACGATACCGTGGAAGGTATTTGAAGATTTTGGGAGGTTTTCGACTGACCTGTTCATTTTGCGGAGCGTGTCCGCGAAGATGATGTTTATGCCGCTGCCTCCATCCATGAAGACCTTGGTCATGGCGTAGCCTCCTATTTGCGCGTCGAGTACCAGAGCCGCGTGCCCTGGTCGAACTACAGCTGGGGGATGATCCTCTCGACTGAAGCTTATGATGGTTTCCGATCCCTTCAGAAATTCGGCATGGCAGGAGGTGCCATGACAGCCATGTTCACCTGTCGAGTGATTAGCTTTTGCTGCCTGTTGGAGGGGCGACCCTTTTGTATCATGTACATCTGCCCGTGGGGCTGTGGATATTGATCATCTTCCGCCCGTAGTACGGGTTGTATGGCACCTGCGAGGTTTGCGCCTGGAGCAGGCTGTGGTGGTGGTTGCGGTGGCGGCTGTGGCGCCATGAGAGCGGGCACAGCGTTCGGCTGTGGTGCGGGTGCAGGCGTGGGCTGAGCAGGTGCTGGGCCGTACCTTTTGAGTCGTATCATGTAGTCAGTCGCCATTTGGTCGAATTCCCTGCAGTTCCTTAGGGTGTGATTGGAGCGTAGTTTTCCGTCGTCCCCTTGAAGAGGTGGAATCTGCACCAGTCGTCCATCTTTTCCTCGAATGACCGCTCGGGTTTTGCGTCGCTGCGTTTGCGCCATTCTTGCCTTTTGTAGCTGTCGCTCCGCTGCTCGCGATCTCGACTGTCCCGTCGATCATCCGAGCGTCGATTGCTTCTATCTTGGTCTCCCGGGTTGTGTGTATCCAGCCGCCATGAACTCGGGTCTGTTATCGTCGTAAGGACGTTTGGAACGTTTGCGCCTGCGATCTTCTCTGTATGAATCTCTGCGGCCTCGACTGCCGCTTTCGTAGTTGTCGCGTGGTGGGGAAGCACGGGATCTGCGTACAGAATCCTCTCCATCTGCCCACTCAGTCGCAACTTTGATGAGGTCAGCCAGGGAGGTTGGCTTTTCACGACCAAGTGCCTCTTTGAAGTCCTTCCTGGCGAGACCTTGTATGAAGGCATCCATGGCCCTGTCTTCTGACACTTTGCCAACCGAATTGCGTATTTCGGTCCACCGCCGTATGTATGATCTCAACGACTCGTCTGATCGTTGAGTGCATGCCTTAATTCTTCGAATGTCTTCGGGCGCTCACATAGAGCTCGAAGTTTTTGATGAAGTCTCTGCGGAAATCGTCCCACGAGTCGTATGATGATGGAGGGAGCGCCTTGAGCCAGTCGCGGGCAGTTCCTTCGAGCATGAGTCGTATGTACTGCATCGCCGTGGTGTTCGTGCCACGCTGGCATGCCACGGCGAGTCTGTAATCTTCTAGCCACCCGGAAGGTTCTTGGCGACCGTTGTACTTGGGTTGTTCGCCTGTCAACTTGAACCTTTGGGCATCCGCGTCTCACGGATGCGTCGAGTGAAGCACAATGCTCCGCATGGCTCTGGTTCACGATCAGAGTATGAATCGCTGCTATAGGATCTTCGAGATCTGCTTCTGCTGGACCTGTGCCGGCGCGTGCTTCTCCTTCCTTCATCCGAGTGGTGGCTGCGACCACTGCGATGATGTGCTGCGTGTCGTGAGTCGACTATGTCGCGATCGCGATTCCTTGCTGGAGTTTTGTCTTCTGGCTGTATAGCCTGTGCCGCTAGAGCTAGCGATTTGAGTTGTTGGCGATGCAGGGCTGCGTTAGGGTCATTCGCCGGAGGTTGCATTGCCTTGAGGTAAGCACCTACGGAGAATAATGCACCCGCAGCAGTTTTGGGCACTGGGATTCCGTTAGCGTCCTCTGTCATGAACGACAGGTTACGGGTGATTGCTACCCTTTCATGTTCTGGAAGGCTTGCCAACCGCGACCTAGGTCGTGGGGTTGGTTGCATTGTGGACCCGAGGGATTGCTCCCTTCTTCGGGCACTCGAGAGGCTGGCTTGCCTTTTGCGCTCTTCGAGCGTCGCTCGGTAGTTTTGCAGTCGAATTGACTCCTGCCAGTTGAAGTACTGGAAGGTCAACATCTCCTCTGGGGTGGAATTTGGTGGCATCATTGTGCACTCCTTTATGACTTTATCTGCTTTTGCTGCCATCTCCTCCGTGATTGTCAAGGTTGTGACCCCATCCGGCATGGTTACCGTGCATGGGAATTGTGCAGGCCTGCGAGCGGCTGCGTCTGCGGATGATTCTGCGGAGAAGGCCACGTAGACCTGATGGGGCGTGACCCGTGGACAGGTGTATGTGCTGTCGATTCCAGTCATGGACTCGACGTCGCCGTCGAGGCTCATGTCAGAGCCAGTGTGTTCATCGAGTAGATCTTCGAGGCGAATCTCGTTGTCGATGTGCTCATCGCCTATGCTCATCTCGGTGTTGGCGAAGCCATTATGGATTTCTGAGTCGAGGTTGGTGTTGGTGAAGATCTCCGAGTCGACGTTGCTGTCGTTATGAATCGCGGGCTCGTAGAAGTCATCGAGGGAGATCCCGCAGTCGAAACTCTCGTCGAGTGGTAGGTTGAAGTCGACGTTGCTTGTGCGGTATGCTGATTCTGCCTCCTCGCCTTGGAGTTCCG
Source organism: Poa pratensis (assembly GCA_947311845.1). Classification (NCBI taxonomy): domain Eukaryota; kingdom Viridiplantae; phylum Streptophyta; class Magnoliopsida; order Poales; family Poaceae; genus Poa; species Poa pratensis. Next base: position 67,177,503 of record CAMZMU010000049.1, on the reverse strand, counting down.
TCATCATGAACCTGTCGATCTCGCCGGTCGACATGGTTGTTGCGGGCGAGCAGGCTTCAGGAATCGACGACGGGGCGAGCGCAGTCGACGGAGCCTCGAGTGCGCCCAGCGCCAGTTGTTGCGGATCTGTCGAGTCCTGCGTGCCAAGATTGTTTACGAAAAAATTGAATGCTCCAACAGTCAAACTCAAACCTGATTCAAGGCCGGAAAACGCCTCCTGAAGCTCCGGCGAGTGCGGATTGAAATTCATTGGAAGAGCAGATGCGCTTTTTGCAGGTGAAGCGGGCAGGCTGCCGCTTTTCGAGTGGATCGGCGAGTCGCCGTGTGTCGCCTGGATCGGCGAGTTGCTGTTTGCTGACATGGCCGGCGAGTTGCCGTTTGCAGATGAGATCGGCGAGTTGCCGTTTGCTGGTGTGATCGGCGATTTGCCGTTTGCTGTTGGGACCGGCGAAACTTCGAGTCCAGCGCTATTCTTTCCCACAGACGGCGCCACTTGACGAGGGGTAGACTCATCAAGACCCATGGTTAAGGTCCCTAGGTTATGAATATGGGGGAGAGAACGTGGTAGAGCTGGAAGTATCGTCGGCTGACAAGCAGGGCAAAGATTTTACCCAGGTTCAGGGCCCTCGTGTGGAGGTAACACCCCTACGTCCTGCCTGTCTGTTATTGCTTTGTGAATATGATGGTTACAAGGTCCCGGCGAGATGTCGATCTCGCTAGGGTTTTGGTGGCTCTGAAAGTACGTGTCTGGTTCGATGGCCCTCCCAGTCCTTAAATAATAGGCTGGGTCTCGGGTGTTCGTAACCGACTCGATTTACAAGTAAGGAAACTCTAAACCGACTATTGTTTCGCCAAACTTGGAGGATACTCCATCTTCGTGGGCCTCCCTTCATGGGCTTCATGTAGGCTCTGATAGTTGGGCCTAGTCGATACGTGCACCAGGTACCCTCATGGTAGGGTACCCGATAGGCATACCCATGTCAGCTACCAATCTCGAGAGGAGCCCCAAGACTCAGGAATGCAAGGCTACCCATATGGTTACTTCCCTGGAGGTGGAAGTGGATACAACTACTACTACCCGGATACTAGCTTGACCGCAAGCTTGGGGAGTACCTCTCTCCCTTTCCATTCATTGTGTTTATATCACTGTTATCTTGTTATGTTTTATTTTCTTGTTCTAAAAATCACAAAAACACAAAAAGATTTCTTTTGTTTAGTTACTTCTGGACATTTACTTTATGCATCTTAAAACTAAAAAGAACAAAAACATTTTCGTTTATTGAATCCAAAGTGAAAACGGAGGTGCAGGAATTGCTGAAATCTGCTCACTGTTCTATTTTTCATATTTTCTCTGTAACTCGAATGAGCTAAAATTTTAACCACTACTACAACTTTTCATAACCTACACACCCGTAAATTATGAGATTTTTCTGAAGTGTCTAGGTAGGGTAAAAACAATACTGTATGCAGTAGCATTTTATGACAGATTTGAGTTTTTATTGCGCAGTTCAAATTGGGAGAGGAGAACAACAATGATGAGTTGATGTGCATGAAGTGGATGAAAGGTATGAAACCTTTGCCCTGCTTATGTGGACTTTTTAATAACAGCAAGTGCACACATCATAGTTTCTTTAACATCTAGTGAAGTGGTAGCAAATGTTTATCTGCTCCGTGTTCTAGTATGTTATATTATGATGCAAGTGAGATAATATGTAGCGACAACACTTGGATGTGAGTTGAGTAATTGTGGCTCTAAACAAAGGTCTACGCATCCCATTGTGCTTGCTAAACTTGCCAACCAAGAATAAAAGAATTTTTCAAATGATAAACATGAAGTCATATGCTTGACAAGCTTAGTGGTTGGGAGTTAACTTAAATGTGCTGACACATGGAAAGCTTTTAACATTGCACTAAATTATATTTAGTTGATATCATGTACCTTGTTTATGGATGCTTATCATGTGCGAAATAAATGTGGAAACTTAGTAAGTTTGAGAAGTAAGAATAATTGGCTAGTGAGACGCCTGGGCTGCCAACCTAAGCCATGCATCATTCATGGTGGAAATTTACAGCGTACCATAGTGAACATTCAGTGATGCACTTCATAATAAAAAGCTACATAAATAGTAAATAAAAGAGTGCTGAGATTGTTCATTGTCTGTTTGTCTTGTTGTTTGGACATGGGCTTGTTCCATGTCTTGGGACAAGAGGTACCCCAGTTGACGCTCTTGATGACGCTATTATTAATTGCAATGACTGAAAAACTCGAACTTGCCTAGTGACCAGAGTTGAGTAGCACATGGTGTAGGTACTCGTATTCACGGGGCATGAGACTTTCAACCTCTAGTTGGTCAAGCATATGAGTCATAATAGGGAACACCAAATGGTTTGATAAAACTGAGAGCAAGGTTGTAAGCACAATGAGTTCATTAGTCAATAAAAGAAAGAATCAAAAGATCTCAGAAATCTTGTCTTGATTCAATTAAAAGCGATGCAAGAACCTTTGTTTATTTCTACAGTTGGCAAACTCATCCAAGTATTGACACTTCATGATATTTCTCTTGCAACATGTATAAATGCTTTAACACTGATTAGATATACCTTTGGTAGCATTTTGTTATTTGTTATGGAAATTATGTCTTGAAGACTTGTTGGTATTAAACGGTGTCACATATGCAATGCAAAGTTCTTGTCAAAGTCTTTTTATCGCTTCTGCACTACGTTTGATTTGTTCGAGGACAAAGAACGAGCTAAGCTTGGGGGAGTTGATGCACCTAAAATGCATCTACTTTTACAAGCACTTTGCTTCATAATTTGCTCCAGAATCTTCCCATATTTGAATAAACCTGCCGAATCTGACGCTGTTTTTAGCAAAGTCTCGTTTCTGGTTATTTTTGCAGGAAATTAAATCGAGGAAAAATACCACGTCATTTTTTATGGAAAAGGAGGACAACGTGCAAAGGATGGACACGAGGAAGCGCCGGAGGCCCAAAAGAGGGGGCCCCACACGGCCAGATCCTTGGGCCGCGTGGGCCCACCTATATGGAGCCTCGGGCGCCGCCTCTCCTTCGGCTTTTCGTGTACCCCTCATATATACGAAAAAGTGGGTGCCCTAGGAGGGGAGGAGCTTTCGCGAAACACACCGCCGCCACCACCACGATCTTCGTTTTCAGAGACAGATTGATCCAGGATTTCTCCTCCGGTGGAGGGATCCGGAGACCGTCTTCACCGTCATCTTCACCACCTTCATCTCCATCGACCATGAGCTCCCTCTCCATCACCATGTGTGAGTAGTCCGCTGTAGGCATGTGAGGTGGATGAGATTGATCATGTAATGATACCCGTTGTTCGAGATCTTAGGGGTTTATCTTGAGGATATTTTTGTATTGTGTTGATGCACTTATGCTATGTTTAATGCTTGCTACTAGGGCCTGAGTGGCATGATTTCAGTACTGAACTTATTTTGCTTCATCATATAATTGAGTTTGGTATCTATCTGCAAAGTGTATCACCTGCTATTATGTTGAACCTGCGAACCCTAAAACTGATAGTATAGGGAAAACAAGGGGGAGATGTTTTAGTTTGAGGATTCTATGTGTTCATGAAGTGTTAAAGCGTTGTTCCGGGCTATTCGAAAGGGTAGACCTTAATTACCTGTAGTTCCATGTTGGCCCCAGTGAAATGGGCAGGTAGGACAATAGATGTTGTGCAAATTCTCTTGGTTAGTACGCACAACTAATTATGGAACACATACCTACATATATCGGAGTTAGAGATAAGTCCCATTGCTACTTATATCTTATTATATGATCAATCTTATTCATGCAACACCCCGCTATCACCTCATGACTACGTTTTAAATCTCTGAGTTACACTTTCACTTTTCCGGTGAAAACTGGGAAACACTTGTTCACTACTGCTGTTCTATTTGCTACTTGAATCATACTACTGCCATCACTATCACTGCTGCAAGTTTATTGATATACAGGTGTGGTTGAGAGTGACGCCTCAATTGCCAAAGTCTTATTGTTATTCTTATGTTCCCATCGTGTCGAACTATAAATTTGGGTAATACTTCCCAACGAAGATTTCAGCGATCCCCTATACTTGTGGGCATCAAGACATTTTCTGGCGCCGTTGCCGGGGAACCTAGCTTTATTGGTAAGACAACTTGTTATCATTTATTTGCTGCACTTGCTTGTTCCCAACTATGGGAAAGGAAAAGAATACTCCGAAGGAAGTAAGGCCTTCAACTACTCGTAGAGGTACTGATTTGCCAAGTAGGCCAAACTTTTCACCTAATGTTGCTTCTGCTATTGTTGGTAAGAAGAAAGAAAAAGCTTTATCTAGTTCACCATTGTCTAAGATGTCTACTAGTATTGAAAATAATTTAATATGTGGTAGCGTAGACAAAGAAGTGGCACCTGAAACATCTGAGATAACTGAAACACCTGAATCTTCTACTATTGAAAATGTTGAGTTTGAATTAGAAGATAATGAATATTGTGATGATGAACATGAAACTTCTTCTGAGGAAGAAGAGGCATTTACTATGGCTTTTATGGATTCGAATTTTGATAAATTGGATAAACTTGATATCTATAAAAATTCTCCTCTTGATGATTATTTCCCTGTTACTGAGAAAATGAATGCTCCAACTATTAAAATTAAAGACAAAGATTATGAGTTTAGTGTTGATCCTGAAATAATTGAAAAAGCTGAGAAGTATAAGTTTTATGGGAGAGACAATGAGTTCCCTTTTGAACACATTGCTGATTTGCATGATTTATCTGTGTTATTTGGTAAAGATGAAATCCACCAACGCTATTATTTCTTAAAGTTGTTTCCTTTTACTTTGGGAGGAAATGCTAAAACTTGGTATAATCGTTTAGAACCTGATGTATTACTAGCAAGGAGGAATGCTTGCAGGTATTTTATAATAAATATTTCTCTGCTGATAAGATTCATGGTTTAACTATTGAGATTAGCAACTTTTCACAAACAGAGAAGGAGGATTTACCCCAAGCTTGGGGGAGGTACAGTAAGATGGTTAGGAAATGTCCTACCCATGGCTTCAAGAATAATGAAATACTTGATATATTTTACAATGGACTAACTGAAAATACAAGAGGCTATCTTGATAGTATTGCAGGTAGTGTTTTCAGGGAAAGGACCATTGATGAAGCAATTGAGTTATTGGAAACTATCTCTAGAAACTATGAAGATTGGAATATTGAAATAATAGATGACAGAGAGATATTTCCAGAGAAGAAATGAGGTATTCTTGAATTAAACAATGAAGCAATGAAGGGATCCTCCAAGGATATGAAAGAGAAGGGAATTAAAACCTCTCATCTTAAGGAATTATCTGAAATGGGTGTTAAACTTCCTATTGATCGACCATGTTTTCCAATCTCAGTTAATGCTATAAGCTCTTTGGAAGGTAATGAAAAGGTAACACCTCCTATTGATGTATCATATGTTAATGATTTTTCTTATCATAATAAACCTGAAGAGCATGATATTAGAATGAATATGATGGAAAACTCTCATAAAATTAAATTCCTTCGTGAAAATATAAATGCTAGTGTGGGAGAAGTTAGAAGAATTGTTAAAGACTGTGAAATGATGAATAATCAAATTGAACAAATGGTTTCTCTTCAAAATCAATTGTATGAAAATCTTATTGAGAAGAAACAGGTTTGTGGGGTTAATACTAGAGGTGGTGCAAGTCGTAGGGCCTTGTCGGTGACGTTGTTGATGACGCCCGCGGTGGCGCATAGCGCCGGTCCGGCCGTCTGATGGCGTGTAGTTGACGGAAAAAATATTCTGCAGGAAGCTTCGTATCTTCCCCTGCAACGGCGCCAGAAAGCACTCTTGATGGCCCTTCACGTAGTTACCTGCGTGAAAAGTAAATGGGTTAGGTTGAGATTCCAAGTGCAGAGTGTGTAGTAAGTGGAAGACGTGTTTTCCCCACGAGGGGTGACTCGAGGGTTTAATATCGAACTCTCGGGGAATCAGTAGTGAAGATTTATCTTTCCTATCCTTCTTTTGGTTACCTACAAAACAAAGTAAATGTTTTGGTCCTCAACCTCACCTAGTGGTTGTCAAGCACAAGGTGTGAGAATGATATCAAGATAATATGCAATGCAAACAAGAAATAAATATGCAATGGTGGTAAATAAATATGCAAGGATGGTGGTAGCAATGATAAATGATATTTTTGGGTTTTATATGATGAATGCAAGATGTAAAAGTGTTTTTGTATTTTCGGATTTTTAAATGGCAGAAAATGGAAAAGTGGTAAAAGTGTTGGAAAGGTGTTTCTTATGATTAAAAATGGACCGGGGTTCATGGTTTCACAAATGCACTCTCTCTTTAATAAAGTGGTAGACAATGGAACACTAGAGTTGACATATGAGATTGCAACACAACAGTTTAATGACAAGTTATAATTATATGGGCATCACGTCCTAACATAGAGACCTTTTGGTTATTAGTCTCTCTTATACTCCACCAAGATGCGAACTAAATCATAACACCTCAGTAATTAAGATAACTCAGAGTATAGCAATAAGTATCATGACATGAAGTTAAAATAAGAACATGCTAGATCTAGTCATGGAGAAGTGGCAATGGTCACACCCACATCTCCGGTAGCATGGTATTTCTTTTTATCCCTAGTGAGGCAACAAAGTAAGGTAAATACCCAAGTGGATCGCAGAACTTTCTCTCACGTTCACTGCACTAGCCACCCCCCGTTACTCCAACTAATGCACACGTTCCCCCTCACACGCTCTCATAAACATGCTTGATCATGACAAGTAAATAAGAACGGGGTACATAATATGCATCTACTTTCATAACTGAAACAAAACCATTGCAATCTCAAACATATATTAACTCATAAAAAGATCCACCACAAAGGTATTACATAGATGACCGTAATCATGTTCAGCAGCTCATACGGTACTAATTAGTGAAGCTCAAGAGAGAGAGATACATAAGTTACTTCCACAAACCCATAGTCCAGAGGTGGACTACTCCCTCTTCATCATGGAGACGGTGGAGAAGTCGTTGGAGAAGATGGAGACCACGCCGGCAGCGCCCCGCCGGAGTTTTCCCCCTCCAATCTGCAGCTCCAGGTCTCTGTTTCGGTGTTTCTGTGTTTCTGCGGCGCTCCTTCCAGAGAACGTCGGGGGACTATTTTTATAGGCGTTTTTAGGTCAAAACGGAGTCGGTGGAGGAAAGATCGACGGCAACGGAGCTCGAGGCCCAAGGGGGTCCCACGCCCAGTACTGGCCGCGTGGGCCACCCTTTTGGCCCTCGGGCCTCCGCTTGTTCGCTTCCTTCGCTCCCAAGTCTTCTTCCTTCCAAAAATGATGCTCGTAAATTTCCAGGTCATTTGGACGTCGTTTGGGTCCCTGAAACATTAAAATATAGAAATAGGGTTTTCTGCCTGCGCAGGGTTAATTCCATAAAAATAGGAAACATATCAAATATTCCCAAAATCATTATAAAACAGTGATATAACCCTTATATGATGCAAATATGACTGGAATAAATAAAATAATGCAAAGTTCATGTATGCATTTTACATGCATCAACATCCCCAAGCTTAACCTATACTCGTCCTCGAGTATGAAGGTGATAAAACTAACATGGACTTTGCAATTTAATACTATCAATGGATATCAAAGATGATTACTATTGCTACATAGAGTCAAATGATTCATTCTTAAAAGGAGTAGCAATATGCAAGATAGTTTATGAAGTGATATCAAGTATTCAATGCAAGGATGTTCAATGATAATTCACAAAGTGTAACATAAGAGAAAAGTACTATGGACCACATGTATGCATAATAATAAGTAAGAACATCCTATAATGGTCATAGAGTATTGATGAAAATCTGAATATAAAAGGTGGACACTTTGGAAAGATATATATGAGTAGAGGTAAAGCATGAATAAATTTCATCTAACTTCTGAACTTCTCTACTTAAGTCAATGATTGTAATATGGTAATCCTTGGTGTCAAGCTCTCATTCCCCTATCATAGCATCTTGAATGATTAAGTTTAAAGTGAAAGCAATACGAGTAGTGTGCTTGACAAAGTACAGGTTGAAAGTCTCATGCCCCTTGAATACAAGTACCTACTCCATGTGTTACTCAACTTGGAAAACAAAGCAAGTTCAAGTTAAATATCATTGTAAGTAATAATAGTATCATTAAGAGCGTCAACTGGGGTACCTCTTGTCCCAGGATATGGAACAAGCCCATATCAAAATGACAAGACAAACAAACACAATGAACAATCTCAACACCCTTTTTATTTACCATTAGATAGCTTTTTATTGTAAGGTGTATCACAGAAGGTTCACCATAGCATGTAAGTAAATTTCCACCATGAATGATGCATGGCTTAGATTAGCGGCCCAGGCGTCTCTCTAACCATTTATACAAACTCATTTAAACTCACTTCATTTCCTCATTTATTTCACCCATGGTAAGCATCCATAAACAAAAGTACATGATATCAACTAAATGAGATGAAGTGCAATGTTGAAAGCTTGCCATGTGACAGCACATATGAGCTAACTCTCAACCAAAGACATTTGTCAAGTCCACAACATCATAATTTTAATCACAATGGGTCATATTTTATTTATGCAATGAAAGTAAAGTGTGCATCAAGTTCGAGAGAGCTATATAACCAACTTTTCCCACAACAATTAACAACATAAGCATTTTCATTCAGAGGTATAGATAACACAAATATCATGATAAACATACTCGGAATAGCATAAAGCTAATAGGTAGATATGGTGGACTCACTGGAAAAACTTTGGTTGAAGGTGTTGGAAACAAGTTTTTGCTTGTTGGAATTTTTGGGCTAGCAAGAGGGAGAAAGTTGACCATCTAAATGCATGCATGAGTGTCCATAGAACTAACTAATCCATGTTAAAACAAGGTAAATAACATTTAGCATCAAAACATGAATAAAAGATAGCTCTTGATAAAATACTTGCAAATTAACTCATTAACAAGCTCATGAATCATGCAACTATATGTATCTTTTAAAATTAACTCAACATCCCTTTTCCCAATCTTATAATAGCATCCAACATAATTCAACCCAAATTTCCAGTAGCTCTCTCATATATAAATGATAGTGTGGTGGTCTCACAAAATAAAAATCAAACCTAAACAAACAAAAAGACGCTCCAAGTTTATGCGATAAAGTGTTTCGATCGAAAAACAGAAGTTAGACGTGTGCAAACCGAGAGTGTGTAGGTCCAGTGGGGTTGTCTTCACATCCCCAAGCTTATGGTCTTCACCATCCTTGGATAGCTCTTGGTGCATCTCCTCTAATCCCTGTGAAAAAACTTCAAAACACCGTTTCTCCCATTTCTTTTTCTGTGGGGCACATTAGTAGTGATAAACAAATAGATTTCTTGCTGCATATAATCCTTGAACAAAAATTCATATGAATGTCCAGAAAGTGTATAATGTTGTATGCCTACTCATAAACTCAATTGGATAAAAAGATTCAAGTTAAAAGTTCTAAGCATGCATCAAACAAAATGGGACAGAATCTGTCCAGAAAAACAGCAGCAGCTAAACGTATTTTTCTACCCTACTTAACTTTGTCGAAAATTCCGAAAAATTCATGCATACAGAGGATGAAAAGTTGCACTACAGTTTAAATATGAGCTCATTCGGAGTTACAGAATAAGAATTAAAAATCATACCGTGCACAGATTCGTGCAGGAATAAATCTCCGAACGCTATAAGCAACTTTTCACCAAAATGAGTAAAACTTGGCACTTTATTAAAAATTCCAGAAACTAAACTAAACACTAAGTCTCTTGTTACAGCAAGAGGACACAAAAAAATCACAAATAAAAACAACCGGGTTGCCTCCCGTAAAGCGCTTTCTTTATAGCCATATAGCTAGGCTTCTTACTTGATGTTTATTGTGGACGAAGCTCATGAGGGAGCTTGAACGATGGTGTGTCCCTCTTCCTTGGGAAGTGTTCCATGCACTTCTTGTGTGGAAACTGAAACTTCACATTCCCTTCTTTTGAATCAATGATAGCACCTGTAGTACGAAGAAAAGGTCTTCCAAGAATAATTGGACTAGAGGTTTTATTCCCCATATCCATGATTAGAAAATCAACAGGCACAAATGTCATATGTAACTCTACCATAACATCACTTACTTTTCCTAAAGCATGTTTAATGGAATCATCAGCAAGTGCAAGTTCAATAGAGCATTTTTCAAGATTTTTAATTCAAGTACTTCATATAGTTCTTTAGATAAAACAGAGACACTAGATCCTAGATCAAGTATAGCATGGTGTGTCTCTTTTCCAATGGTTACTAGGACTTTGGGAATCCATACATCCCCAAGCTTAGGTGGTATCATAGCCTCTTGGTTGTACCTAGCAATCTTTTCTTTTAAGACATGATTAGCAATATAAGAACCAAAACCAGCTTGGTTAACATTAATAGAAGGATCACTTGCAAATTTTTGTAAGATAGATATTAATTCATGCAAGCTACAATTCTCTAAGTCAAGCAATGGATCCTTTACTTCACTAAGCATTTTAACTTCTTCAACTTTCTTTTCTAACTCAATCAACATAAGAGATTCATCATGTTCAGTTTCGTTAACTTCTTCTTTTAATCCAACAAGTTGAGACATAAATGGCAACAAATATTCAGGATAGTTCAATAATTCATTAAGAGTTTCCTCCAAAGTAAGAGGAACATTTTCAGCAATATTAATAGAATTCATTCCAACCACAGGTGGTGCTTGTGGTTTCCCTGCAGACATACTCAATAAAGTGGCTTGGTTATCAGCTAGTTTTGACAAGGCTTTGTCTAGTCCTGCAGTTTGGAGTTGTAAGCCTTTAATATCAGAACTAATAGAAGCAACAGACTTATTCAACTCTTGTATCATGGTATTATGACTAGCAACTTGTTCCATAAGAATTTTATTAGCCTCAAAATTATCATTACGTGGTGGCATAGGCTTCCAATTATCACTAGCATTAGGATATGGAATAGAAGGACGGTTGTTGGGAACATATGGGGGTTTATTATAAGAGTTATAATTGTTGTTACCATACCCATTATTACCATAGTTCCTAATGAAGTTGACATCAATATTTTCAGGATTATTACCAACTATTCTTGCAAAGGCACATTTTCAATATTTTGTTTATTAATGAAAGCAAGAATAGTATCCATTTTAGATGACAAATCATTTGTTTCTTCTATGGAGTTCACTTTCTTAGAAGGATTAGGTGCTCTATCAGTATGCCATTGACTATAGTTTTGCAAAATACTTTCCAATATGTTCTTAGCTTCTACTATAGTTTTTCCCATAAAAGCACCTCCAGCAGCAGAATCAAGAATATTTCTAGACATGTAATTTAGACCATTGTAAAAAGAGTGTAATATGGTCCATTCGTTGACCCCATGTGATGGACAAGTTCTAAGCATAAGTTTAATCCTATCCCAAGCCATAGCAACATGTTCATTTTCATTTTGCCTAAAAGAAAGAATGTTGTTTCTATTTTGCAAAATTTTAACAGGGGATAGTATTTCTTAATGAAAGCTTCTTTTAAATCATCCCAAGTTTTAATGCTATCAATAGGTAATGAATGCAGCCACTCTTTAGCTTTTCCTCTAAGTGAGAAAGGAAATAACTTCAGTTTTAGAATATCACTTTCCACATTTTTAAATTTCTGCATGTCACATATTTCAACAAAATCATGAAGATGCATAGAGGCATCCTCCATAGCACTACCGCCAAATTGTTCCCTAGTTATCAAGTTCAACAAACTAGGACTTACTTCATAACTCTCAGCATTTATCTTAGGTGTGGCAATGGGCCTAGCAATAAATTGATCATTTGGAGTGTTTGTGTAATCACACAACTTAGTTCTTTCTCCCATTTTAGCAAGTTTTTATGTGTTTTTTAATTTTTTATGCAAAACTGAAAATAAATATGCAAGACAATGACAAAACAAGATAAATTGCTTTGAAGGTAAAGATGGATAAGATGATGCTCACGTAGGTGCAACCTCCCCAAGCTTAGGTGTTAGCACAAGTTGGTGATGAAGTTGACTTGGTGAGATATCCTTGGATAAACCCGGCACCAGAAAACAGAGCTAGTGCAGGGGACCCTTGGATAAACCTTTCAGCAATGATTCCCCGGCAACGGCGCCTGAAAACAGTCTTGATGGCGTGTAGTTGACGGAAAAAATATTCTGCAGGAAGCTTCGTATCTTCCCCTGCAATGGCGCCAGAAAGCACTCTTGATGGCCCTTCACGTAGTTACCTGCGTGAAAAGTAAATGGGTTAGGTTGAGACTCCAAGTGCAGAGTGTGTAGTAAGTGGAAGACGTGTTTTCCCCACGAGGGGTGACTCGAGGGTTTAATATCGAACTCTCGGGGAATCAGTAGTGAAGATTTATCTTTCCTATCCTTCTTTTGGTTACCTACAAAACAAAGTAAATGTTTTGGTCCTCAACCTCACCTAGTGGTTCTCAAGCACAAGGTGTGAGAATGATATCAAGATAATATGCAATGCAAACAAGAAATAAATATGCAATGGTGGTAAATAAATATGCAAGGATGGTGGTAGCAATGATAAATGATATTTTTGGGTTTTATATGATGAATGCAAGATGTAAAAGTGTTTTTGTATTTTCGGATTTTTAAATGGCAGAAAATGGAAAAGTGGTAAAAGTTGTTGGAAAGGTGTTTCTTATGATTAAAAATGGACCGGGGTTCATGGTTTCACAAATGCACTCTCTCTTTAATAAAGTGGTAGACAATGGAACACTAGAGTTGACATATGAGATTGCAACACAACAGTTTAATGACAAGTTATAATTATATGGGCATCACGTCCTAACATAGAGACCTTTTGGTTATTAGTCTCTCTTATACTCCACCAAGATGCGAACTAAATCATAACACCTTAGTAATTAAGATAACTCAGAGCATAGCATTAAGTTTCATGACATGAAGTTAAAATAAGAACATGCTAGATCTAGTCATGGAGGAAGTGGCAATGGTCACACCCACATCTCCGTAGCATGATATTTCTTTTTATCCCTAGTGAGGCAACAAAGTAAGGTAAGATACCCAAGTGGATCGCAGAACTTTCTCTCACGTTCACTGCACTAGCCACCCCCCGTTACTCCAACTAATGCACACGTTCCCCCTCACGCGCTCTCATAAACATGTTTGATCATGACAAGTAAATAAGAACGGGGTACATAATATGCATCTACTTTCATAACTGAAACAAAACCATTGCAATCTCAAACATATATTAACTCATAAAAAGATCCACCACAAAGGTATTACATAGATGACCGTAATCATGTTCAGCAGCTCATACGGTACTAATTAGTGAAGGTCAAGAGAGAGAGATACATAAGTTACTTCCACAAACCCATAGTCCAGAGGTGGACTACTCCCTCTTCATCATGGAGACGGTGGAGAAGTCGTTGGAGAAGATGGAGACCACGTCGGCAGCGCCCCGCCGGAGTTTTCCCCCTCCAATCTGCAGCTCCAGGTCTCTGTTTCGGTGTTTCTGTGTTTCTGCGGCGCTCCTTCCAGAGAACGTCGGGGACTATTTTTATAGGCGTTTTTAGGTCAAAACGGAGTCGGTGGAGGAAAGATCGACGGCAACGGAGCCTCGAGGCTCCAGATGGTGGGTCCTACACGGCCCCTGTACCTGGCCGCATGGGCCACCCCCTTTTGGGCCTCGGGCTCCGCTTGTTCGCTTCCTTCGCTCCCAAGTCTTCTTCCTTCCAAAAACTGATGCTCGTAAATTTCCAGGTCATTTGGACGTCGTTTGGGTCCCTGAAACATTAAAATATAGAAATAGGGTTTTCTGCCTGCGCAGGGTTAATTCCATAAAAAATAGGAAACATATCAAATATTCCTAAAATCATTATTAAACAGTGATATAACCCTTATATGATGCAAATATGACTGGAATATAAGTAAAAATAATGCAAAGTTCATGTATGCATTTTACATGCATCATCGTCTTGCATCAAAGAGGGAAGTCTTGGGCTCCGCTTTGCTGGCCGTGGATGGTCGGCACCCTTTAATCACCAAAGAGGAAAGCTTTGGCCGATACGCTCTGCTGGCGCGAGCGTCACTCTGGGAAGACGCAGTCGCACATGCCCCCTGGCGTGGGGTCACGGGCACGCCAAGTCCTTGTCTTGTACCACGCGAGGCTTGATGGCGCAGCTTTCCTCGCGAGGGTGGCCTCGCGAGGCCCTCCTTTGGCCGTTTGGGGAGGCGTTCTCCCGAGGCTTCTAGCCTTGGTCGCGCGAAGCTCGGAGGAGCCTAGCGCGGTGGGCCATGCTCTGTTGACTCGTTGACTCATCTTGCTCTTCATGCGTGGACTTCTGGGCCAAGGGCATACGGGCCGTGGTACCCTGGTTTCCACTGGTCCGACACTCACTACCCCGTGGATGATGTCACGGAGAAGACAAGTTGTGAGCTACATATGTCAATGAAGAACATATCCTTCAAGGTGGCGGTCGGCTATGCTTTAGCAAATCAACCTGGAGCAACCTACCATCTTGGTGGGATTCCAGCTGGCTATGCTTGTGTCGGGTGGATCAAATTATGCCGGGATTTGAGACACTGGAGCTTGACATTCCTGGAGGTGACGACAAGAAGACACTGGGAGAAGTCAAGCGTGGTATCGTTCTATGGAACAAGACAAACATCATGTTTCCAGACTCGGCGCCAAGGCCACCGACTCCTCCGAGTAGCAATCCACCACCTCAAAGTCCATCCCTCCCCGCCGGTTGGAGCCCAACCCGAGTCCATCGCCCGCGCTGTCCCGTCAGCAGTCGACTGTGCCCACTAGTAAGTTGCTAAAGCGGAAGATGCACTTCTCAGCGACTAGTACTACTCAGAAGAAATGTGCAAATAAGAAAACCAAGGTCGTCAAGGCTCCTGAAAAGTTACCTTACGAGTTGACTCAGGAGGAACTAGATGAGAGGGTGGATGCCGATGTCAAAAGACAACTTGCACCGAAAAAGCCCGAGCCAAAGATGGCAATACCACCGGAAAAAGTTGCGAGATGCTCGAGAAATCTATCGAGACCACCGCCACATGTGGACTTTCCGTCAGACTATGATTGATGTATTGCGAAGGTACATAAGGAACAGAAGGAGCAGGAAAAAATCGGGAAACAAGTGGCCCAGCTCGGAGAACAGGCAATACAATCGATCCCCCGCTGAAGGTGTTTCCCGATAAGGACGTACACCACGACACTGTTCGCATAGGCGACACTGGTCGCCCCATTGCTGAGCTAGCATGGAGATATGTCCACAAGCAGTCTCTGGTCAGACCTGAGGAGGTAGAGCGTCTCCCAACACAAATGCGAAGATTGCATATTTGGTATATGTGCGAGGCAAAGGAAGGGCGAACCAGCTTCTATGTGGCGTATAAGAAAGAGCATTACTTCAAGGACCACGAGATATTTATTGAGTTTGAAGAAAATTTTCAGTTATTCAATCAAGATGCCCTCGACAAATCCCTCGTCAGTTGCTATTGTCTGTAAGTGATTTATTTCTGTAATTTAAGTCTCTAGCTAGCTCAGCTTGTTCATTGCCTGTAATTAATTATCCTCACTATATTCTTTTGTACGCTATTATGCAGAATGAAGATTCTCGAATGCAGAAGACGCGGAATTTGGGACACTGGGTTCATTGACCCATATAACAATCATGAAGTTACCGTACGAAACCATGCAGATGAAACAGAGGAGAACTTGCTAATGTTTTTAACGAAACAAAGTCATTGCACAGAAATACTTTTCCCTTACAACTACGGGTGAGTGTTACTGTCTTGTACAAATTCTATTTTGCTTACTCGCTGTTTAGTGTAATCGATGAGTTGTGCATGTCTGAGTATATAAACGTGCACAGCTTCCACTGGATTCTGCTAATCATTAGAGTTGACGATGGAATCGTTGATGTCATGGACTCATTAAGAAAAGATCCTGACGAGTACATCAGCGTGCAACGAATGCTCTAGAAGTAATTTCAATCATTATCGCTCTATATCGACCTCTTTCGTTCATTTCCTGATATCAAGTAATTAATAACTTCTTTATTTATTTTCTTTGCCGGGCAGGGTTTGGAAAACGCTTCATCACGGAGGTTACAGGTGATTGGCAACCAGAGCTGCGTTTATTCCGATGAAGGTAAGTAGTACTATCTAGGTCCGCACAACTCTTTAATTTTAGTTTCAATACCATATCATGCTTCATTATTATTTGATTGAATTCTATTCTCGTACAGTACATCCCGAGGCAGGAACAGGGGACAAATTTATGTGCATACTACATTTGCGAGTGGGTGCGCCATACGATCAGTGAGCGGCGCAGAGACGTAAGACAACATGAGGTGCGTAAACACTATTCACAATTTATTTTATTACCATCAATTGTGTTGAGTTCCAATCATAATTTTTTAATGATGATTTGATATATATACACACAACTCACATATTCATATTGATCTAGATGAAAGGTATGCGGGACAAGCTCATACCAACGAACCGCCTAAAAGCAATTCAAGAGGAATTGTCGGGATTTTTGATAACGGAGGTCATACCTGAGGCGGGAGAATTTCATTGCGACTATTAATGCCTCCATGTAATTTGATCATCTCCATGTGATTAAATAGATACCAAATTGTATGTGTATATATATGCATCAACGTGATCTCCATGTAGTATGAACTTTATGTATACGAAAATTTGTTTTTGACGTATCAACGTGATCTCTCCATACGAAAAGAATTGAATGGAAAACACAATATCCGAAACCCTAAACCCCAACCCCCTAAACCCTAAATTAACCCTAAATAAATTGAAAAAAAAGCAGAAACCTTTAGTCCCGGTTGGTCTTACCAACCGGGACTAAAGGTCCTCCACCCCGCGCGCTCCGCCGTGGCCACGTGGAGGGACCTTTAGTCCCGGTTCGTGGCCAACCGGACTAAAGGCGGGGGATTTAGTCCCGGTTGACAAATCGGGACTAGAGGCCCTCTAGAACCGGGACTAATGGCCCTTTTTCTACTAGTGATATTAGCAACATGGTGCACTATATTATATCTAATGCAAATCAGTATCAGGAAATCATACAATTTATTTAATGATACATGCATCCATATAAGGGAATACATAATTTGCTTTGTTTAATGATTGCAAGTGGAACAATATGCAACATGCCCACTGTTTGATAGATTGTGATCGACTACTTTCCATATCAGGCCAATATAAAGTACATGTAGCGCTGTTTTGATTGAGCTTGCTACATATGCATTAGTACTTAATCCATAGCTACCGAGAGTGCATGTACTACTTGGAGCTAGTGAATATTTTAAGTGTACATGTGAAAGTGCATGTGCCCTCATATGTGGTTTTGGTAATTAATGACAATCTCTATGCACTAATGTTTGCATTGAGATATCTTTATAGATCTTGTCCATGGGAAAAGATTGGAGTTCATGTGTTGGACTCTAGAAGATTATATGATGACCCAGGTTCTATCTAAGGGTTTATATGAAGAATGGTCATATAGAGTTGAGCTTATTGCAAGCACGACTTGGAAAAGAAGATTGAGTGAACATTCATGTTTATTTCCAAGTCACCATATATATTAAGAGAAGATGAAGTGCAAGTTCAAGAGAAGCATCTCGAAGAAATCCTATGCTTGAAGCTTGTCACCCATTTGGAGATAATGGCCAAGTGAAGATGTGTCTAAGAGAGGCTCTCCCATAGTGGTGTATGGGGAGCGATATGTGAGTCTTCACCAAGCAAAGCGCAATCAAGAAAGGTGGTCCATTTGAAGAGATCAAGATCGTCATCATCTAGCTCAAGTGGAATGCGGAAGGCAAAGGTATGATCTTGATAGGGTTTCTATTTTACCGGTCTCATGTTGTTAGTGGGAGACCGGTTATAGGATAGACGGCGTACTATCAAGAGGGGCTCTCAAGTGAGTAAGTTGATCGCATCTTTGTGGAGAGCTCAAACCTTTGCATACTTGGCATCATCATCTTTCTTGGTTCTTATTTGGTTTTTCTCCTAGTTGGGTTTTGGTGCTTGTCGTGATCTTCATGATAAGCCCAAGTTCTTCAAAAACGGATTTTGTTTTGAAAACTTGTTGCGTTTTCGTGTTGGAAATATTATCGGTCTATCCGTGAGGAAAGTTTCACACCTTCCCATGTGTCAACTTAACTCTATTATCGGTTTTCCCGTGAGGAAAGCTCTTGTCGTTACCTTTCCAACAAAATTGGTTTCACCTGATTTGGAGTTCGAACGAGAAAGTTATTGCATTTCAGGTTTTCCGAGTGGCTGCAGGAAATCCAGGACGGAGTGTCCGGTGCCCCTAGACCGGAGTCTCTGGTGTGCCCACACCGAAGTCTCCGGCCTCAGGGGGACCGGAGTTTCCGGCCTGCCGGTTTTGGCACTTGCGCCCCAACGACGGCGCTCTCTGTTGAGAGGCCGGAAGTGGGCCGGAAGAGCCCCGGAGACTTCGCTGTCTCTGGTCTGGCCGGAGTCTCCGCCCTCATGGGCCGGAGACTCTGCTCAGGCCGGAGACTCCGGCCTCCCCAGACCAGAGTCTCCGGGGTTATTTTTCCTGCAACGGCTCTTTTTTTCGTGGGACCTATAAAAGGCCCCCTTCTTCCCCAAAGCCACAAACTCTTCCAAGCACGTTTTTTCCTCTTCTCTCACCTCCATTGTTGACCTTGGAAAGCTTGCATCTCTCCCAATTCCTCCCATGATTCTTGCATATCTTTGAGGGATTTGAGAGAGGAGATCTAGATCTACAATTCCACCAATCCATTCCTCCTCCAAGTGAGGGGAACCTAGTAGATCTTGATCTTGGAGTTCCATTTGTTTTGTTCTTCATTGTTCTTCCTTTCTTCTCCCCCCAAGCATTAGTTGCTTTTGGTGAGATTTGAGAGTGAAGGATTTGAGCACTTGTGCTCTTGCCATTGCTTTTGTGCATCGGTTTGTGCTCTCCACGAGGATTCATGTAAGTGAAAGTTCGTGAGCACTCTTGGGTCTTTGACCCTAGATGCCTTTTGTGGCGGTTGAGACCTTTTGTGGCCACTTGGGAGCTCTCAATCTTTTTGTGGGTTGTGCCTCAAGATTGTTGTAAGGGACTCGATTTCTGCCCAAAAGGAAATCAATAGTGGAAGGTGAACCGAGCTTTTGCGCAAGGTTCATCGGAGAATAGGGTGAGGCCATTTGTGGCGTCTTGAGTTTGAAACTCACACCCCTCCAACGAGACGTACTCTCCTAAAAAGGAGGAACTCGGGAATACATCGTCGTCTCCGCGTGCCTCGGTTATTTCTATACCCGAGCTCTTTACTTATGCATTTTACATTGTGATAGCCTTCGTGCTTGAAGTATTATATCTTGCTATCACTTTGTTGCTTGTCTTGCTTAGCATAAGTTGTTGGTGCACATAGGTGAGCCTAGTATATTTAGATTGTTGGCTTGTTAATTTAAACACCTATTTTATTCCGTAATTATCAAGACTAAACCGAAAAAGTTTTAAATCGCCTATTCACCCCCCCTCCCCCCTCTAGGCGACATCCTTGTCCTTTCAACATGGCCGCATATATTGGATTTTATTTTACCAAGTTTACCTTGGCAGATGGCATGCAACATTACTTTATTTGATTATCACATGTCTACACAGGTAGCATCATCTAGCTCAACAAATATGGAGTAAATATGTCCTAGTTTCTATCAGGTAGGACTTCATGAGACCACAACATTCTGAGACTTTATTTCTACTTTTATCCTTGATTTGTATCGACATGGGGATCGGAATCGCCATGTGACCGAATCAAGAAGGATTTTATTATGTGTACCCAACTTGTATCAACATAGGACCAAAGGTCACTATGAGACCAAATTAAGGTATTGGTTCATTTCCTTGATTTGTATCATCATGGAGCCCGGAGTCACCATGAGACCAAATGAAGGTCAAGTTTAACTGCGCAGGGTGTCGTGGGTTTGTCACGTCAGGTGTCATAGATGACTTCGTAGGTGTGGGATTACGCGAGTCAAGCATCTCCGAGCTTGGGATCGCAGGAACAAAGATCAACACAGATTTACCCAGGTTCGGCCCCCTCAATGTGAGGTAAAAGACCTACTTCCTGCCTACCCTAGATTGGTATTGATATGATAATCGAGGTGTTACAATGGAGGCGATCCGATCTGGTACTCGCCGTATGAGCTAGGGTTTGGGGCTTGATAGCTTGACCCGCTCTAAGTCCTGCGAGTCCTCTTTATATACACAGAGGCTCGCTAGGTTACAAAAGGAAACTTCCCCATAAGGAATACATCCACAGAGGCCTACTCGGAGACTACTTGGTCTTCACGTCCTCCGGGATTGTCTTCTAGATCTTTCCCTTATGGCGGTTCAATATTGGGCTTGTTCCCAAGTGGGCCTTCATCCGTGCGAGTAAGTTAAGTCGCACTGGGCCGCGGGTTAATCCAGAAAGTATTCCCCCGACATTAGCCCCCAAGCATGGCCTGAACTTCATAGTACTTCTTGATCTTGAATGCTTAGGCCGTGCTTTTCCTTGTTTCGCGGCTTATAATTGTACAGTTTGGCCTTGACTCGCACCTGGAAGATCATCTGACTTCGTGAGCTTTAGAGTATCCTGATAGCTTCAAACTTGATGACGACCTATCTTCAAATTTTTGATGATAATATGATATAGCCCCCAAGGATTGAGAGGATGTTATGTGGTAATCATCTCAATTCTTCTCAGAGAACTCTGAAGGTCATCACCTGTAACTTGATATCATGAATAAAACAATTGTTAAGTTACAAGTAATTGTAATTGGTGTTGCCGTACTATAAGCAGTACATCGACCTCTAGTTAGGCCATCTGAATCCTTAAGTGGGCACTCGCGCGACTCAGTATTTCCCAGGAATATGTGTGTTCAGGGTCGAGAGCGGCCATGATAGGCAATCAAGCTCGATTGACGCCACACCCCAGTACTTTGGCCACATAATGCGAGTAGCAATCCAACTTAAGGTAAATTTGATAATTGCCAATAAATCGGCTGTTTCAGGGTAACAAAGACCCCAAGAAACATAATGATATTGCCATGATAGGCTAAGCTATGATAAGCTTTGATTATGATGACACATAAGGTCGCGCCTAGGTGGCAACCGAGTGTTATACATAGGGTTGGATCGCGCGTAGGTGGCGATCCATGGTGATACATGGGGTCGGTCGCGCCTAGGTGGCGACCAGAGATGATACAAAGTTTACGGCCGCGCCTAGGTGGCGGCCGATTTCTGATACAAGGGTCGATCGCGCCTGGGTGGCGATCAGATGTTGCATAGGTCGCGCCTAGGTGGCGACCAAAGTTGAAGTTCTAGCCCTGAGTGGCTGTGATGATACTCAGCTATAAAGCTGGAAAGGATGATGCTTGGCTCTGATTAGCCTTTTCTTATGTATAGTACGGTCGCAGGTGTGCGACGTTCCAAGGGCGAGGTGCCTCGAGACGATCCTCGAAATCATGGCGTTCGCTGCTTTCTTCCCTTACATCCAGCAGGTAGTACGACCCATTGTTTAGCTTCTTGCTGATGATGTAGGGTCCTTCCCATGGAGAGGACAGCTTATGCATTCCCTTGTGATCTTGTTTAAGTCGCAACACTAGGTCGCCTTCTTGAAAGGTGCGGGTTTTGATGCGTCTGGCATGATAGCGTCGCAAGTCTTGTTGATATACTGCTGACCTTGATGCTGCCAAGTCTCTAACTCTTCTAATGTGTCCACCGAGTCTTGCCGAGCTATCTCATTATCTGTCTCGATGTAAGCCGCAACTCTTGGTGAATCATGTATGATATCGCTGGGCATGACTGCTTCTGCTCCATAGACCATGAAATATGGTGTAAATCCTGTGGATCTGTTAGGGGTTGTTCTCAAGCTCCACAGTACTGCTGGCAGTTCTTCCACCCAACATCCTGGAGATGCTTCGACCTTTTCAATAAGGCGCGGCTTAATTCCATGGAGAATTTCCTGGTTAGCTCGCTCAGCTTGTCCATTGCTCTGCGGGTGTGCTACTGACGTGAGGTCCAATCTTATCCCATTGTCTGCGCAAAATATCTGTGTAGCCCCTTCAGAGGTGTTGCTCCCATTGTCTGTAATGATACTATGGGGGTAACCAAAGCGGAATATGACCTTCTTCAAGAACTTGACTGCTGTTTCAGCCTCGCAATCTCCCACAGGTTCTGCTTCTATCCACTTTGTGAATTTGTCCACCATGACTAAGAGGTGAGTTTTTCCGTTTGAAGACCGTCTGAAAGGCCCTACCATGTCAAAACCCCATACGGCAAAGGCCATGTAATGGGTATTGTGCGAAGTGCTTGGGCTGGCATATGATCTTGCCTAGCGTATCTTTGACATCCATCGCACACTCTGACAATTTGCTCTGCATCTGCTAATGCTGTTAACCAGAAGAATCCATGTCGGAACGCCTTTGCCACCAAAGATCTTGACGAAGCATGATGGCCACAATCGCCTGAATGAATTTCGTGCAAGATTTTTCGTCCCTCTTCTGGTGAGACACATCTTTGAAATGCTCCTGATACGCTGCGCTTGTATAATTCATTGTTGATGATTGTATAGGCCTTTGATCGTCGTATGATTTTGCGCGCCTCAATTTCATCGTCCGGCAGCACTCCGCGACTTAAATATGCCATGTATGGCTCTGTCCATCCTGGCTGTTCATGCAGGGCTGCGACTAAAGTTGAATCATCCTCTGGCTCTGCAATGTCAATTTCTGCTGGAGGCTTGACTGATGGATTGTGCAGTTCATCCAGGAAAACATTGGGTGGGACTGACTGTCTATTGGATCCAAGCCGAGACAGGGCATCCGCAGCTTCATTTTGTCTCCGATCAATATGTTCAACTTGGTATCCAGTGAAATGTCCAGCAATTCTGTCCACCTCTCTCCTATATGCAGCCATGTTCGCGTCCTTGCTGTCCCACGTTCCGGAGACCTGCTGTGCCACCAAGTCTGAATCGCCAAAACAGCGTATGCGACTGATGTTCATCTCCTTTGCTATACGTAGACCATGAAGCAGTGCCTCGTACTCCGCCACGTTATTTGTGCAGTTGAAGTGTATCTGTAACACATACCGCAGCTTGTCTCCCTTGGGAGATGTCAGAACAACTCCAGCCCCCGAGCCTTGTAACTGTCTTGACCCATCAAAATGCATGGTCCAGTATTTGGTTTCTGCCATGCTGGGGCAACTTGGATTTCTGTCCAATCGTTAATAAAATCTGCAAGGGCTTGCGACTTAATTGATGTGCGCGGCTCATAGCTGATGTGATGTGGTCCCAACTCGATCGCCCACTTAGCGACTCTTCCAGTAGCTTCTCGATTACGAATGATATCTGCCAATGGTGCTGAACTCACCACAGTTATTGGATGCTCTTGGAAGTAGTGCTTCAGCTTGCGACTCGCCATGAACACTCCAAACACCAACTTCTGCCACTGTGGGTAACGCTGTTTGGAAGCTGTGAGGACTTCGCTCACGTAGTATACTGGCCTCTGGACAGGGTATTCCTTTCCTGCTTCTTGTCTCTCCACAACCATGACAGCACTCACAGCGCGGGAATTTGCCGCTATGTATAGTAACATTGGCTCTTTATCTTTTGGAGCCGCCAGAACTGGAGCATTCGTCAATTGATGCTTCAAGGCTGTCAGAGCTTCGTCAGCCTCTGCGTCCCAAACGAAGGTGTCTGATTTTTTCAGCAGTCTGTACAAAGGTAGCGCTTTTCTCCCAATCTTGATATAAAGCGACTCAAAGCTGCTACGCAACCAGTAAGCCGCTGTACATCTTTTATCTTTTCTGGCTTTTGGAGATCCATCACGGCCTTTATCTTGTCAGGATTGGCCTCAATGCCTCTTTCTGATACTATGAATCCCAATAGCTTCCCTGCTGGTACTCCGAAGACGCACTTTGTGGGGTTGAGCTTCATGTTGTATTTTCTGAGATTTGTAAATGTCTCTGCCAGATCACAATAAGATCCTGGCTAACTTGCGATTTAATCACAATATCATCCACGTAGGCATGAACGTTGCGACCTATTTGCTCATGTAAGCAATTCTGAATGCATCTTTGGTAAGTCGCACCTGCGTTCTTCAACCCAAAGGGCATGCTGACGTAACAAAAAGCTCCGAAGGGTGTGATGAAGGACGTCTTTTCTTGGTCTTCCCTCTTCATCTTGATTTGATGGTAGCCTGAATAGGCGTCCAAAAAGCATAACAGCTCGCACCCAGCAGTTGAATCAATTACTTGGTCGATTCTTGGCAAAGCAAATGGATCCTTTGGACAAGCTTTGTTAAGACTGGTGTAATCAACGCACATTCGCCACGTACCATTCTTTTTCATAACCAATACTGGATTTGCCACCCACTCCGGATGGTATACCTCTGTGATGAATCCTGCAGCCAGCAAGCGAGCTATCTCCTCTCCTATTGCCTTTCTCCTGTCATCATGAAAACGCCGTAGTGGCTGCTTCACTGGTTTAGCCGCAGGGTTCACTTTGAGGCTATGTTCTGCTAATTCTCTTGGTACCCCTGGCATATCTGACGGCTTCCATGCGAAGATGTCTTTATTTTCCTGGAGAAAAGCAACGAGGGCCTTCTCCTGTTCTTCTTCCATGTGTGCTCCAATGCTAGTTTGCTTGGATGAGTCGCCAGGAATAAGATTTATCTGCTTAGTGTCCTGGGCCGCTTTGAACTTCATTGGTGGCTCAGCAGATGGCGTGGTAACCACACTCATATCGTTTGGGTCCACCTGCGACTTATAACCTTTTAGTTCTTCCGCGGCACAGGCGGATTCTGCGAAAGCCGCATCTCCTTTCTCGCATTCTATTGCTTTTTCTCTATCTCCGTACACTGTGATGACCCCTTTTGGTCCTGGTATCTTCAACTGTAGGTACACGTAGCATGGTCTGGCCATAAACTTAGCAAAGGCCGTTCTTCCAAACAGGCGTGGTATGGGCTCTGGAATTTTACTACTTCGAAGCTTAGGAATTCACTTCTAAAGTTCTCTTCTGTTCCAAAAGTTACCCCGAGGGTTATTTTCCCCACTGGCCGTGCGGACCTTCCTGGGACAATGCCGTGAAATACTGTTGACGTGGGCTGCAAGCTGGAATCTTGAGTCCTAGACGCTGGAAAGTATCGTAGTACAAGATATTAATGCTGCTTCCTCCATCCATAAGCACTTTGGTCAGCTTGTATCCTGCAACGTATGGTGCCACAACCAGTGCCAACTTGCCAGGTTCCCGTACCTGTGGCGGGTGGTCGTCGCGACTCCAGGTTACCGCGTATTCTGACCACCTTAACCAAGCGGGTGTTGTTGGTATCACGGCGTTCACCTGCTGACTTCTCCGGCTCAATTTCTCTTCTCTTTTGGAGGTATCGATAACTATGGTGTGATACTGCCCCGTCTGTCTGGGGTTACTCGCGCCGTGCTGCCCAATGTTTGTGTTATGAGCCGCACTAGGGTTTCCTTCATGGGTATTCCCCCGTGTGTTGGCTCTCTTCTTCCACTTTTTGTAATAATGGCATTGCGCCTTGGTATGGTCCGCTGGCCGTCCATCACCTGTCGCATGAAGGTCGCATGGCCGGTTGAACACTTCTTGCATATTGATTGGCCGGGAGCCGTATCCTCGACCCCTTCCACGCTGGCCTCTGAATCCTCCACGCGCATTGGCTACGAGCCCTGAGTGACCATCTTCGCTTTTGCGTTTGTTTTGACTCGTGTTGTTGTGGCTCGTTTGCTGCTGCTGGAGCTTGTTGGAGTTTTTCTTTCCTTTTGCAGCAACCTCCTCTTCTTCTCCGTCTGACGCGTCTCTGGTTTTGTCTGAGCTGGCATATTTGTTAGCCGCAGCCATCACCTCGCTGAGGCTTTTGACTTTATCCTTCATGCGACCCAGTTATGAATCAGCGGCTCAAACTTGCAGTTTTTCTCCATCACCAGGACGGCTGAGCTTGGTGGTATATTATCTGAGAGTGTATTATTTCTGCCACCCTTTTCATCCAATGGCGACTTGACTCGCCTTCCTTCTGGACACAGCGCTCTAAATCTTCTATATTGCAGAGTCGCTTGCAAGTTCCTTGGAAGTTCTTAATGAAGGCATCCTTCAGTTCCTCCCAAGTATTTATAGAGTTGGGAGGCAAATTTTGCAGCCATATGTGCGCTGCTCCTTCTAGCATCATGTTCAGGTAGCGTGCGCAGATCTCTTCAGATGCGTTTAGGATGCTCATGCCCATCTCGTAATTGTTAAGCCAAGTGGTTGGATCCATGCTGGCGTTATAGTTTGCCACCTTGCGTGGCCCTTTGAAATCTTCAGGAAAAGGTTCCGATCTGATCTTTTCAGTGAAACACGCTGGTCCCTTGAGTCGCGAGGACAGGGCTGTGGGTGCGCCTGCGGGGTTATCTGCGACTCGCTCCTGTTGCCTCTGTGCGACTCCTGACACGTCCTCTGGCGGCCTACTCTGGACGCTTCTTTCTGCCGTAATCCTGTGATTGAATGGTACGAGGGGCAGCTGTGCTTCGGCTTCCGCCCTATTGGCTTGTTGCAGGACTGCCGTACTTAACATCTGAATCGCGCGCCGCGCCTCAGCGTTGACCGGGTCATCGCCTGTTGGTACCATCTGTGTCAAGATATTAGCCGCAGCATACATATTATCGACAGGGTTCTGGTAATGGCCCTGTGGGGTGTGAAACCTCCTTGGTTGTTGCTGGGTCTCTTGATTTGTCGGTACCCTTCCTTCCGCAGTCGTCTGGATTCTTGTCCCTGCGGCTGGAGTGAGCGGGATTTCCACTGTTGGTTGAGTCGCGCGCAGCTGTGTTTGCGGGTCAACCTGTTGTTGAGTCGCAGCCAGCGCGGCTACTCTCTGCCGCTCCTGTTGGATTCCTTGGTTTATCTGATCGAGCCTGCGGCGCTCTTCTTCCATCCTTCGAACCTCATATAGGAGCTCGGCCCTGGCGGCCTCAATTTCTGTTGCACGGAGGGCGGCGTTCGTGGCTGACACAGGGACAAGAAGTGGGTTGCTTGGGGGTGCCGATGCCTCGGTTTCTCCAGCAGTCCCTGACGCACCTGCTCCTCCGGCCATGTAAACCGCGACTTGTGCCATCTCTTGATCTGGTGATGATGTGATTTCTGGTGGGTAACCCCAGCAACTTTCTTCAAAGGCAGGTATGATGGACCCAAACTCTTGCGAGTCCATGCTTTCCACGGATTCTTCCCCGTCATCGGCGACTTCTTCTATTGAATCGCCTTCCTGGACCGATCTAACGGACCTGCCACCGATGAAGCCGACGAAGACGTTGAAGGATCCGAACGGGATGACGTGGCCGGTCTCCAAATAATCTGCCTCCGGCCCCCAG
This sequence comes from Poa pratensis, assembly GCA_947311845.1. Taxonomy (NCBI): domain Eukaryota; kingdom Viridiplantae; phylum Streptophyta; class Magnoliopsida; order Poales; family Poaceae; genus Poa; species Poa pratensis. Next base: position 67,149,997 of record CAMZMU010000049.1, on the reverse strand, counting down.
CTTGAATCGTCGATGAGGGGTGTGCCATTGACCGTGATGATACGGCCAACAACAAGATCTTCAGCTCCCTTCATGGATCCTGCGCGGAACGTGACGCTCTTGACCGCAGGCCCCACGGTGGGCGCCAACTGTCGTGGGTTTGTCACGTCAGGTGTCATAGATGACTTCGTAGGTGTGGGATTACGCGAGTCAAGCATCTCCGAGCTTGGGATCGCAGGAACAAAGATCAACACAGATTTACCCAGGTTCGGCCCCCTCAATGTGAGGTAAAACCTACTTCCTGCCTACCCTAGATTGGTATTGATATGATAATCGAGGTGTTACAATGGAGGCGATCCGATCTGGTACTCGCCGTATGAGCTAGGGTTTGGGGCTTGATAGCTTGACCCGCTCTAAGTCCTGCGAGTCCTCTTTATATGCACAGAGGCTCGCTAGGTTACAAAAGGAAACTTCCCCATAAGGAATACATCCACAGAGGCCTACTCGGAGACTACTTGGTCTTCAGGTCCTCCGGGATTTGTCTTCTAGATCTTTCTCCTTATGGCGGTTCAATGTTGGGCTTGTTCCCAAGTGGGCCTTCATCCGTGCGAGTAAGTTAAGTCGCACTGGGCCGCGGGTTAATCCAGAGAGTACTCCCCGACACAGGGCATGTATGCAATATGGAGTAAATATGTCCTTATGTGTACCCAACTTGTAGCTAATAGATATAAGGACATATGAGGTTTGTTTCTATTTCTATTCTTGATTTGTATCGACATGGGATCAGAATCGCCATGTGACCGAACCAAGAAGAATTTTATTATGTGCACCTAATTTGTATCAACATAGGACCAAAGATCGCTATGAGACCGAATTAGAAATTTAGTTTATTTCCTTGATTTGTATCATCACGGAGCCCGGAGTCACCATGAGACCAAATGAAGGTCAAGTTTAATTAGACATGCTAGAGTTATCATATAGGGTAAGCAAGAAAGCAAACGGAAGCGGCGATCAACGCTCGGACGGCGGTGCACCGAACTCGTGGATGTCGAACGGCCGGCCGGCAAATACTAAACAGCCAACGCGTATGATAGCGTGAATATTGAACAGCTGACGGCGAGCGACGCTGACGACGAACGGCCGGCGGCGCGACGACGAGCAGGCGACGAACTATGCAGCGCGAGCGTGTGATGGGATGAGCGATAGGCAGCGATGGACTGGTGGGCGAATGATTTGTGATTAGCCTGTAGTAAGCGCGTATGGCAGCGGTGGACTGGGGCAGCGCGCGAGTAGCGATGGACTGTATGGACGATGATTCATTCTTCGCCAGCCTGTTCTCGTTCTGTGCTGATCCTTATATAGGCAGCCAACGATGAGACTGAGCGCGCGCACCTCCTGGAGATCGTGGGCAGGAACGTGGCCGTAGTGGCTGGTAGCAGATTTGGGCGTCAAGTTTCCTAGCGTGGACTTGGTACCCTCGAAGAAAACTGTGGCATGCCATCCTCGTACGGGCTTTGACCACTAATCAATATGTACGTTAATTAAGTAGCTACGATGGGCTCTTAATCCTTTGCATGGGTTAGCATCCTAGAGGCTTCAATATAGAACCGCATGCACATGGGCCATGGGCTGGGTAATTTACTTGATCATATAGTTTGTTAATCTAGCCACCTAATCCATGCATGCACGTATTTCGTATGTGCAGCCATGCAAGTTAGCTAGCTAGAAAATATTAATTTCTACATTTATTTTAAGATTCATTTTGATGAAATATTTTGCATATGTTCTCTATTTTAGTACAAAACGACCCTATTTTATAGGGTTGTCGGAACGACCCGACGTTTTGTCCCACGGTCGAATATTTCGTAAATTTAGTCTCGCCTCGATGGTGAGAATTTGGCTCAATATTAGAGCGCCCCGTTGATATTTATCCTACATTGAGTGCTTTTGAAAATATAGGGTTGCCTACGACCACGAGCATTTGGTGCTCCATCTATGGTTTATGCATCAACCAATGTACGTTATTTTTATTTTTATAATACGGAAGAAACAATTTTCTATATGATTTATTTAATTGTTTAGCCATATCGCATAATCCTCTTTTTTTTAATATTCCAAGACAAAATCGATGTCAACATATGCCCCTCAAGGTCTGGATGTGAATGGGACTATACTATTTCGGATCCAGAGCTCGAAAATATATTTACGCGTTTTTTATTCCATTGCATATACTTGTCGTATAAGGGATGTTTATCTACGCGCCAATATTTGACTCATATCATACGTCCAACCATGGTATGTTGATCAAACTATGTTTGCGACTTCGGATTTGAAAAAAGAGGTCGAGAATTTCGGAAAATACTTTCATGTCTTTGTTTATTATACCATTGGCAGGTGGTTTCTTTATAAAGGAATTATTATCCTGGTTGTTGTTTCAATGATGATTACATAATCATGGCAACCATTGTTATGGAATCATTCATTTATTTGCTTGCTCTTGGCTAAGAAAGCAAAGTTGATTGTTGAATCTTTTCATAATGTAAAATATAGTATGATGGCATAAGGATGGAGGAGTCTCACTTTCAGGAGCATAGACCCCCATGTGTAATATTTTGTATTTTGGAGTGGCGATGGAACATTGTTTGACCATAGATAGTACTGATTTGGTAGTGCTCTCTACATATATAGTTTATGCTAATAGTTAAACGGATCATTGCATTTGCTCATTTTATTGGATGGCCGCTCATTGATTATTTGATCATAAATAGGATTTTTTTGTTTATTTATGATGTGCATTAAATATTTTGAGCACTCGGGCTTTGGAACATTGCCCTTTGGTGTTGGAGAATAATATGCCCATGCATGCACATTACTGAACCTCGCGCTTCACATGTTGACTTATGAAGCGTCAACTTATGTGATGTTTCATCTTTGCTTTGAAACAGGAAAATTAATAGTTTTTTTTGGCCTATAGTTCCGGCTCGTGATGATATGGGAGCAATTTAGCATTTATTTTCTTTAAAGGAAAATTTGGCTTACAGTTTTAGCTCATAAGCAATTGGAGCATTTTTGGAATGATGCTTACAGATTAGGCTCATAAAGCATTGGAGCATACTTTGATTTATTTTGCTAATAGTTTAGGCTCACATAGCATTGGAGCAATATTTTTTATTTCTTTTGCTAACAGTTTTGGCTCATATCGCTTTGAAGCATATTTGATTTCTTATGCTAATAGTTTAGGCTCATATAGCGTTGGAGCATATTTTGATTTCTTATGCTAATAGTTTAGGCTCATATAGCATTGGAGCAAATCATTTTTTTAATATCACAGTTTAGACTCGTAAGTTATTGGAGTAATATTCTTTAATGACACAGTTTAGATGCGTAAGGTTATTGGAGTAATATGTTTTCTTATATTTTCGCAGTTTAGACTCGTAAGTTATTGGAGTAATTTATTTTTTGTGTGACAATGTAGACTCATAAGTTTTTGGATTCATTTGTTTAAATATGACATAGTTTAGACTCATAAGTTCATTGGAGTAGTATTTGTAATCGCACCGTTTAGACTCATGACTTATTGGAGTAATTTGATTTTATGTCACACTTTAGACTCGTAAGCTATTGGAGTGATTTGTTTTATATGACATAGTTTAGACTCATGAGGTTCTTGGAGTAGTATTTGTAATCGCACAGTTTAGACTCGTGAGTTATTGGAGTAATTTGTTTTTATGTCACCGTTTAGACTCGTAATCTATTGGAGTGTCTTATCATGTCACAATTTTGACTCGTAAGTTTATTGGAGTGATATATTAATAATGACACAGTTTAGACTCGTAAGTTTATTGGAGTGATATATTGTGTGTGCCTTGGTTTATCATCATGAGGGTATGGATTAGTATTTTCTTGGTGCCCCAGTTTATGCTCATGAGGGTATGGAGTATTTTTGTGTGTGTATATCACAGTTTTGACTCATAAGTTATTGGAGTATATATTATATGGTTATGTATTTTCGGGGGCGCTGGCGACGGCGCGCCTGTGGAGCGTCTGACGGGCCGGTTCTGGGACACGGAGGACTCGTCGCCGACGGCCACGTTAGGCGGGCGCTGCCGAAAAACTCTTGCGCCGCCGGCGTGGGATGCGGATTGCACGGGCTCGCGGTTCTCATGCCTAGGCGATCTGAAGGCCGATCCGTCAGGTCTCGAGGACGGTAGGATCCCGACGGAGGCTGCGGAGGATGTGTTGGCAGAGAAGTGGCTGGTGTCGCGCGACGACATCCGGCGACCGGCCATGTCTGAAGGAGAGATCGTGGCGGAGTTTTGGGAGAAGGTCCATCGGGTCGACGGAGACGGAGGGATCTGAGGTCGGGGCGCCACCTCCAATGGTGGATTCAGCGGGGCCGAAGGGGAGGATGCCGCCATGCCGCCCGCTGCGGCGACCCCCGTTGAGGATGGGGTGGCGTGGTCCTCTTCCGCGACCTCGGATCACGCCACCGCCATGCCTTGGTGACTTCTTCCCCGAGATTCCTCCATCTACGGTGGGGCAAGGTTCGGCAGCTTCGCCGGCGAGAACGGGCTGTTCCAAGCCGGCGACAATCTCGCCGCCGGCGAGGGTTCTGGAGAAGGAGGCGGCAGTTGGTGCGGATCTTCCGCGCTCCGAGCTGGCAACGGAGGAGATCGTGGGCGGGGACAGTTTCCAAAATTCGCTCTCACTGCTGCGTGGGCCCAGGGTGCATGCCGATCTGAACCGTCGATCACCTTGGGCACATCTCAGCCGTTGGTACGCTGGCTTGTGGAGAGAGGGTCGAGGCGTGAAGGCAGTTTCTCCCTCGCGTCCGAACGAGGGCAACCACCGCCGCGAGCCTCCGCCCCAGGCCACCACCGCCACCGCTGTCCCTGCCGCGTCGAGTCCGTGCTCTACTCCGCCTCCGGCCGCTGTGACTCGAGCTGCGGAAGCTCCGCGGTCTCCCTCGTACGCTGAGGTCGCGGCTGCGGCGCCTCGGATGGCTGCGCAGGCGGGCCGTGGGGAGACTCCGCGATGGGCACCAGCGGCTTCGACAGGGGCTCAAGGTCGGGGCGCGGGCGGCTCTTTCGGCAGCTCGGCGGGATCTCCGACGTTCGCACCGAGGCAGCAGCCGACGACGGTTCTCTCACTGCCGTGGGGGCCCAGGGTGCATGTCGATCAGAACCGTGGTTCACCTTGGGCACATCTCAGCCATTGGTACGCTGGCTTGTGGAGAGAGGATCGTGGCGCTAGGGCGGTTTCTCCCTCGCGTACGAACGGGAACAGCCACCGTCGCGCGCCTCCGCCTTAGTTCACCGCCCCCACCGCCGTACCTGTCGCGACGAGTCCGTGCTCCACTCCGCCTCCGACCGCTGCGACTCGAACTGTGGAAGCTCCGCGGTCCCCCTCGTACGATCCTAATCCGGTTTCGAGAGGGGGACAGGTGCAAGGAACACAGATGGCGCAGTTACTGAGGGGCATCGCGGTGACACCTTTTAACCCGAATCCTCAAACTCCTAGAGCCAAGCTACTGGTACGGCAATGGAGGGAGGCTTCTGGTAATTCGGTGGTTGCTGCGGATCGGTCCGATGTTTCTCGGGCATGCAGAGGTGAGCTGCTGGGGGAGGACTCTACTTCATCCTTGTCCTCACCCATCGTCGCGACGACATCTCCTTCGTCGACGGCACCTTGCACAGTGGTCGAGAGGGCTGCTTCATCGCCTTCGCCCTCTCCCATTGTGCCCACGCCAGCGGGGGGACGTTCGCTTCCTATGGTGACACCTAGGCGTAGCGCACGTCACCTCGCTGGGAAGGATGGAGCATCAGCGACGGATGAGGACTCGATGGCGAAGGCGATACGTCGCAAAGCCGAGTCGTTTTCCTCTCCTGCTGCTGGTACGTCACTCACTTCGAAGTCATTTTTGTCCTTTCCTACGTCTACTTTAGCTGCTAAGTTGTCAGCGGTAGGCGTCAGTTTAGGGAGAAGTGATAACGAGGTGGTGCTTTCGGCTAACGTTCTGAAACATGTAGAGTATGATCGCCGTAGGGTGTCTCCTAGTGTTTCGAGTTGGCCGGTATCCTCTTCTGTAGATGATGATGATGCGCATGCCACAATAGATGGGCAGCTTCTATCACATCTTGTAGGAGAGGTAACCGAGGTGGATATGGACGAGGCTGAGCTGGGATCTTTTGATGATCTGTATGCTACCGGTCAGAGATCCAAATCCGCCAAAAATAAAAAGAACAAAGCTTCGCATAAAAGCGCCAAAAAGTCAAAATCCCCAACTGTTTCCCGATGAATGGCATTTTGAAAATAGCAGAGGTCTAGGCGACTTGGCTAAACATTTGAATATTGCGCATCATGTGAGAGATTATAAGTTGGATTTTTGGCTATATCTGAGACGGGTAGACGGGATTTTCCAAGCACTTTACTAGACCGACTTTCAGGCGGTGTGGAGTTTGATTGGCATTCCTGTCCCCCTAGAGGCAGATCGGGTGGCATGCTACTTGGCATCAAAACGGAAACCATGGAGTTGTTGGGTCATTCGGATGGTGAATTTCACATTAAATTTCAAATTCGAAACAAGTCCGACAACTTTACATGGAGCCTAGTTGCTGTGTACGGTGCTGCCCAAGAAGAATATAAGGCTGCTTTTCTTAGAGAGTTGCTTAATCTAGCTAAAGATGACCCAAATCCAATTATTATAGGAGGGGATTTTAATATGCTGAGGTACCGACACGAGAAAAGTAGGGGTAGATTTGATACTCATTGGCCTACTTTGTTCAACGCTGTTATCGATAGCTTGTCCTTAAGAGAGGTTCATATGACGGGGAGACAATTCACTTGGGCTAATAGTCTCCCCGAGCCGACGTACGAGAAGCTGGATCGGGTTCTGATGGACTCCCGCTGGGAGGATAAATATCCATTAGTAACGGTTCGTGCGCTTGAACGTATAGAGGCGTTTTCGGATCATGCCCCCATACTCCTATCTACTGGAACGTTGACATCGCCCGGGAAGCACCAATTCAAATTCGAATTAGGTTGGCTGTTACGGGATGGTTTCGATGATTTGGTCAAAAGGATATGGTCTCAACCGGTTGTGGGTGATAGCGCTATCCAGCGGTGGAATAATAAGATGCGCAATTTGCGTAAATTCCTTCGTGGGTGGGCAAGACACACAACTGGTATGCTTAAAAAAGAAAAGGAGCGCCTGTGTTCCATTATTGATGAGCTTGATCAACTAGCAGAAGTACGCCCCTTATCAGCTAATGAGAGTGACCTAAAACGGCACTCGAATGAGCAGGTGGGTCGTATGTTGCGGGAAGAAGAGCTCAAATGGTACCAAAGATCTAAAGCTCAATTCATTCTACAAGGGGCTCGAATACAAAGTACTTTCATAATGTTGCTAATGGCAGACATAGAAAGAAATGTATTCACTCTCTCCTACAGGATGAGGGCTTGATCGAAGGACAGGATCAGCTCAAGGAATATATCACAAACTACTATAAAGGTTTGTTTGGGGCTCCTGAGGAAGGGAACTTTACTCTAGATGAGTCCCGAACAGATGATATTACCCAAGTTACTCCTGAGGAAAACAACTTTCTTACTGCACCTTTCTCTATGGAGGAGGTAAGTAAGGCGGTTTTTCAAATGGAGCATAATAAGGCACCAGGACCAGATGGTTTTCCGGCTGAGTTTTACCAGCATTTTTGGGAAACCATCAAGTCTGATTTGCTTGAGTTATTTGGCTGCTTACATGCCGGACAACTTGAGCTATTTCGCCTTAATTTTGGGGAGATCGTTTTGTTGCCTAAGATTCAGAATGCCGAAAGGATACAACAGTATCGGCCAATATGCCTTCTGAATGTTAGCTTCAAAATCTTTACAAAAGTAGCGACCATCAGGTTAAATTCAGTGGCAGATCATGTGGTAAAACCTACCCAAACAGCTTTTATGCAAGGGAGGAATATCCTAGACGGTGTTGTGGTTTTACACAAGACCGTACATGAGATGCACACGAAAAAACTTGATGGGGTGATATTTAAAATCGACTTTGAAAAAGCGTATGATAAAGTCAAATGGCCGTTCTTGCTACAGACTCTGAGAATGAAAGGGTTCTCAGAGGAGTGGTGTGCTTGGATCCTTAATTTTGTTTCTGGAGGTAGCGCGGCGATAAAAGTCAATGATGACGTTGGTCGCTACTTCCAAACAAAAAAAGGATTAAGGCAAGGGGATCCTCTATCGCCTATACTATTTAATATAGTGGCGGATATGTTGACGATCATGATTGAACGAGCTAAGACGGATGGCCAAATTGAAGGAGTAGTTCCACATCTTGTTGATGGGGGTTTATCTATTCTTCAATATGCATACGATACAATCCTCTTTATGGAACATGACCTAGATAAAGCCGCGAATCTGAAATTGATACTATCAGCATTCGAGCAATTATCGGGATTGAAAATTAATTTCCATAAGAGTGAATTGTTTTGCTTCGGTGAGGCTCAAGAAGCAGCTGCTCAATATGCCGATATTTTTGGTTGCGAGCAGGGTCAATTTCCAATTATGTACCTTGGAATACCAATACATTTTCGGAAACTGACTAATGTGGAATGGAGACACGTCGAAGAACGTCTACAAGCTAGGCTATCTAGTTGGAAAGGAAAATTGCTATCTCTTGGTGGAAGATTGGTTCTCATTAATTCGGTACTAACAAACATGGTACTGTATATGATTTCCTTCTTCCAAATACCTAGAGGAATCTTGCATAAATTAGATTATTACCGATCAAGATTCTTTTGGCAAGGAGATGGTGAGAAGAAGAAGTACAGACTGGCTAAATGGAATGTTGTTTGTCGCCCTAAAGATCAGGGAGGGCTTGGTATTCATGACCTTGATGTCAAGAACTCAGCCCTCCTAGGTAAATGGCTTTTTAAGCTGCTTACTGAAGATGGGATATGGCAAACACTCCTTAAGAGAAAATACATTGGCACAAAGGCGGTATCACAGGTATATTGGAAACCTGGTGATTCCCACTTTTGGGCTGGACTGATGGCGACAAAGAAACATTTCTTTCGCTTCGGAGTATTTAATATTAAGGATGGCTCGGAGATTAGATTCTAGGACAAATGGTTAGACAACACCACCCTCCGGGATCGATATCCAGCCCTATACAATATTGTTCGTCATAAGGGAGATACCATTGCCACTGTATTACAATGCTCTCCTCCGAATGTGACGTTCAGGCGAGACTTGTTTGGACCGAGACTAGCGTCTTGGAACTCCCTGGTGGCACGGTTGAGTTCACTTCAACTCACACAGGGGCCCGATGAGTTTCGTTGGAATCTATGTGCGAATGGTAAATTCTCTGTGGATTCCATGTATAGGGCGTTAGTACATTCCGATGTGCCAGTTGATGATAATAAAAAAATATGGCAAATGAAGATACCACTTAAGATTAAAGTTTTTACGTGGTATCTTCGTAGAGGTGTCATTCTAACAAAGGATAACCTTGTTAAACGAAATTGGCATGGAAGTACGAAGTGTATGTTTTGTCCACATGATGAGACAATAAAACACTTGTTCTTCGAGTGTAGTTTCGCTCGTTCTATATGGTCAGCCATCCAAATAGCATCTAACTTATATCCACCCAAGTCTGTTGCCAATGTTTTTGGCAACTGGCTACATGGGATAGATAAAAAGCTTAGAACGGTTATTAGGGTGGGAGCGATTGCTGTTATATGGTCGCTTTGGCTTAGTAGAAATGACAAGGTTTTCAATGATAAAGATGTTTCTCATATGCAGGTACTCTACCGTTGCACAAATATTCTCCGTATGTGGTCCACCTTACAACGTGTGGGACATCGAGACCTCTTTTCGGAGGCGTGTGCACGTCTGGAAGAGGTGGCGAGGGACATTTTTTCACAGCATGGGTGGCCGCTTGATCGCCGGATTGGACCTCCATAGGCCGTCGAGATTGTCCATGACATAGGCGTTTTACATTATTCTTGCTGATTGTAATTCGTCTATTGCTGCACAACTTTTTTTACTTTCTCTGTTGGATTGCGGCTGTGTGCATTTTTGATGCAGAGGCTGGGTGTAATACTTAAACTTTTGAGTAATAAAGCCCTTTATCTAAAAAAAATGAATTTTCTGCCCCGGTTTATACTCGTGAGGGTGTGGAGTATTTTTTTGTCTGCCCCAGTTTATACTCATGAGGGTATGGAGTATATTTTTTTGGTGCCCCAGTTTATACTCGTGAGGGTATGGAGTAGTATTTTTGTGTTTCCCGGTTTATACTCGTGAGGATGTGGAGTAGAATTTTGAGTTTCCCAGTTTATACTCGTGAGGATGTGGAGTAGAATTCTCTTTTGTTTCTCCTACATGAGGCTAGGGGTTTATACTCTTGCAACCCTGTAGTGCAAACCGATTATGTTTCTGTAGCATTGGATCAGATTTTAGATAATGTGTTTATATGATGCCAACAGTTTATACTCATGCGACATTGGAGTAGTTTCACTCATCAATTTCTTTTACGTGAGGATAGCGGTTTATACTCTTGCAGCTTGGAGTATTTATCTCATGACATCAACAGTTTATACTCGTAAGACTTTGGAGTGGTTTAATACTCGTGCCGATTTAGAGTAATTTCTTATACTTATTACCATAGTTTATACTTTATACTCATGAGGTGCTAGAGTTTTTTTATGAGGCAAACCATTTAGATTTTTGTAGCCCCTTTTGCATTGGCGATATTGCAGCCTCAAGGATGTTTTATACGAGGTTGGAAGATCTTGATTTTGTAGTTATGTTGGAGCAGGTCAGGCTTCTGTAACAACGATGTGTTTACATCCTGCTCACAGTTTGTACCCGTGCCATATTGGAATAATTTCACTTTTTTTCGTGAGGCTGATAGCTTATACTCTTATAGCCTTGGAGTGATTTCATTCTTTTCTTTGTTTCACATATACGAGGCTGGCAGTTTATACTCTTGTAGCCTTGGAGTGATTTCTTTTTTTTTCTTTGTTTCACATATATGAGGCTGACAGTTTATACTCCTGTAGCCTTGGAGTATTTTTTTTATTATCACTTGGTTGATAGGTTTCACTCAGTTTATATATACTCGTGAGTGCTTGGAGTAATATTTATTTACTGTTTGTTTGATATGGTGCAATCAGTTTATACTCGTGAGTGCTTGGAGTATTTCTTTTTTTGTACCATAGTTTGTATGCCTATGATTTTTGGAGCAATTTTATTTCATATAAATTACCACGTGGGCCTAGCAGTTTATACTCATGTAGACATGGCGTCTCCTTTTTTTAAGGACACCCTAGTTTGTTCTCATGACGCGATAGAGTCATTTTGTTTAATAAGGCCAACGATTTGTCCTCGCGTAGGTATGACGTATTTTCATTTCATATATATTTTTCATACGACATTAGCAATTTATACGCATGTAGCTACTGAGTCTTTTCATTCTGCATTTTTTTTTGCATGGAGATAGCACATCCATTTATGTGGAGCCATCACTTTGACCCCTTGTAGGGATGGGCACATAAAAAAGAAAGTTTCGTATTTATTATATTTTTCGATGGACCTTCACCTTTTGTGGTCATAGGTTACTTTCCTTTTTTTTTTTGTGAAATCATAGGTTACTTTCCTGTGGAAGATTGGTGGTACTACATCTCCATGTTTTCTTTAGGTCCCATTTAAAAATACGTCAAGTTATTTTAGGTCCCATTTAAATATCTGGACCTAAGTTTAATATTGGAAGAAAGAGGTTGCAACGTACCGAAATCTACTATGCAATATATAGGAAAATGGTTCTGTACTCCTGGGCGTACGTATTCTCACGTTCAATATACCACATAGGTGAATCATACATACCTCTTTATCATTTTTAATATACTTCATTATTTAATAGTAGATACCCCAAATCAGTTACATGAAATTTTTCATTTGAATCTATACATTTTATATTATTTGCACATATACTGCTTTTTTTTACGAAATAATGGTATATATTATGATATCTCCGTCCGTTCATCATTATGTGATGGCAGGCGTCTGCTCGCATATTAGATGAGTGTTGATTGCATGAGCGGCATCATGACAAAGGCATGAAAGCTTTTCAAAAAAAAAACTCTGGACCCCATTTTCCCGTCATCAGTTGTCCCTAGGAAAAAGGCTAAGTTATTAGACATATGCATGTGGGAGAAAACATTAAATAATTATAGTGAAAAATAGTTGGTCAACTTTATGGATATTATGGATTTTAAAACAACCGACTTCAGAGGGTGTTTTAGTGGATACTGAGAGGTAGTCATGTTCCTTGTGGTTTACTTTACTTTTTTAGAATCCTTGTGGTCTACTATGTGACTCTGACTTTTTTTTAGTGAAACGTGACTATGACTATGTGCCTGTTTGGTTACCTGCAGCCAAAAAAAGACATTTACATCCGTAGTCCGGCAGGGTCTGGCCCAGAAAAACGCGGCCTCACCCACTTTGTGCGGCCCGTTTGGCTGTCTGGTTTTCTTTTTTCCTACCCGTTGTTTGGTGAGCTACAAATATGGATGTGGGCTAATTAGTGTTGGAGATATGCCCTAGAGGCAAATAAATAATCAGATTTATTGTATTATCTCTTTAATTTTATAAATAGTTTTATACCATGTTATAACTATATTAATCGGAATTGTTAATACACGTGTGGTATGTAAACAAACCAGAGTCCCTAGTTAAGCCTCTAGATAAACTAGTCCATCAGTCAATGGATGATCGTGATTTCCCGATCATATTGCATTAACAGTTGATGGTGGAGTCATTTTATTGGGAGAATAATTTGATGGACATTACCCAAAGTATTGCATAAGGATCGTATCACTATGTTCAACATTGCAATAGGAAAGTAATGTGATAGCTTATTCCTTAGACCGTGAGATTACATCAAGTCACTGCTTCTGAAAGATATGGCTGATCGCATCAAACGTCATGCCTCATAAGCTGACAATAAAGGTGACACTTTCGGGTATTGGAAGGAAGTAGTCGGGGCGAGTAATCAAGAGCGGGATTTGTTCATCTGTGTGATGGATTGATATGCTGGGCCCACTCGGTGAGATTATATCTGTAAAGCTGCGCAGCATATGACTAGGTCATTGAAGATATAATTTCATGGGAACGAGTAAAGCAACCTTGTCGGTAACGAGATAAAACACAACATCGGATGTTGACGATCGTATCTCGGACAAGGAAGTATCAGCGAACAAAGGGAATGATCATATCATGTTAATGGTTCAAAGATGATTCAAGGATGATTTATTCTAGAATGCACGGGGGCCGTCATAGTCATCGAGGGCTCCCTGATGGTCATTGGCGGGAGGGTCTCGACCATGTCCGGAGTATTCTCGAACCGAGGGTAACAACTTAAGGTCTTGACGACGCTAGGAGAACGTTTTGGAAACATCGGAGTGGCTTAGGTATAGAGATAGGAGGTTTCGGAAAGGTTCTGGCAAGAACGGAAGAGTTCCGGGGAAGACCGGAAGAGTTCCGGGGAGACCGAAGTGAGTTCGGAGTGATCCAGAAATTGTTTCGGAGTCATGGGAGATTAAATAGTATGTAAATATATTAATTATGGAATTATATATATTTATATTAATTTAATAAAAAATAAAAAGGAGAAAAAGGGGCTGCACACCTTGATGGGCCTTTAGGGCCCAAGAGGGGAAGTTCCCCCCACAAGAGGGGGTGCGGCTGGGCTGTGGGGTGCGGCTGGCCCATGTAGGCAGCCGCACCACCCCCCTCTCTCCTTTAGTCCCACATGGAGAGTTGAGGGAAGTTGCACACCCTTTTCCTTCAATAAATAGGACCCGGATTAATTGGAAAAATACACAGAAATTCAGGAATTAATTCCGGTTGGCCCAGGCTTCTCCCTAGTCCAATTCCTCCCTCCCCATCTCTCGACGTGCGCGGTCCCAAGTCTGGACAGCGTATACGGGAGACCTATAAACCGCAGCACACCGTTGTGCTGCGGGTTTCCACCCAAAGTTCTCGCTTCCGCTATTCCGGCTGGATCGGGAGCACGGAGGTCATCGTCAAGGTCCGTACGTGTGCGAGTACTCGGAGGTGCTGCTCTCTCACGAGTTCGGCACTAGGAGCTTCTTCATCGCCGCGTCTCCTTCTTCTTCGTCGCGCCAAGTTCTCCGCGACCTTGAGGTCGACTACGTACGTCTTCATCGGCAACGCTTGTGCGGGAGCGTAATTCCCGCTATCGGTCTACAAGGGTATGTTTCCGATGACTTCTCCATTACCGCATTACTAGATAGATAGATCCTGGCTAGTTTACGGTGTTGCGATAGTTAGAAAAATTATTGTTTTCTGCTACGAACCCCATCAGTGGTATCAGAGCCGATCTATGCGTAGTATTGCTGGTACGGTTAGAACACATGTTGAATGTGGGCATCGATTCTATAATTGTTACCCTCTCGCGTGCACTTGCTAATGTTGTCGGCATTGAGTTGATGAAGCGGCCCGGACCGACCTTACGCGTACGCTTACGCGAGACTGGTTCCGCAACTAACATATGGCTTGTACCATATATGCGGCTAGCGGGTGTCTGTCTCTCTCTCTTTTGATGGCACATTTTCAATGGAGGGCCCTGAAAAGGGTGTAATAGAGACAATTATTTAATCGATGTTGTGGTTGTATGTTCGTAGGTAAGAAACGGTTCTTCACGAAAGCCCTAGAAGCCACGTAAAACATGCAAAAGATAAAGTAGAGAGCGTCTAACTTTGTTTTGCAGTGGGGCATTTTAATATGACATGGTTACGGTAAGTTTTATGTTATCGGAGGCAAAAGGTGGCGCCGTAGACTCGGAGCACTGCCGGAGGCGCGCCATGAAGACCAAGGCGCGAGGCCATGTCATATCGCACTTCATTACATTATTTTGATATTGTTTGTTGTGTGTGCATCCTATTTGATTGCTTATATATTAAGTATATATACAACGGTAGCAATATTAGGATGATCCCAAATTAATGCCAAAATTGTGTTTGCCCTTAGTGTGCACCACCAATAAAGTTCTACGTTACGGGGTACGCCGCTTGCGGTTACACTCGTCTCTTCGTTCGCATACAGTGGGTGTAAGCCACGTTGCACACGCAGATACACTAAGGTCAGATTGGCGAGCCTAGTATGTACAGACATAGCCTCGGAACACGGGAAGATCGAAAGATCGAGCATGAGTCGCATGATTGTTGCGATTGGTAATTCGTTGCCTACCTTTGAAATTATTCTATCCGCCTGATCGATGGGGGTAGTATAATGGATTAGGATCGTGTAATCACTAAGTTATTTTGTTTGGGATGAATTTCTTAGTGGAGTGTATTTTGATAATGTGATTATAAAATAAACTCATAATTTTATAAACTTAGCCTTACCTAGTCTTTGCAAATTATCTCTGTAGATCATGCCTTATCCTAAGGAAGAAAGTCTTGAGTTCAACCATTTTATTAGAAAAGAAAGTCTCCGGAACGATGGATCCAACTTCATGACGTGGTACAGAAACCTGAAAGACGTCCTCTACCAGAACGACATTTCTTACGTGATAGGAGAATTGTTAGGAGATAAACCAGGAGACTCCGCAAGTGCAGAGGCGAAAGAGGATTTTCGTCAGCGTCGTGAGATTTGGAGAAGTGTTCAGATCACGATGTATGTCTGCATGGATCATGAGCTGAAAAATGAGTTTCGCCATATGGAACCCGCTGTGATGATAGGTGCTCTTAAAGTTCGGTTCTTGAACCGAATGAAGCATGAGCAGTACAAGCAGCTGGACAAGTTTCTTTCACTCAAGATGGAAGAACATACCTGCTTGGAAACACATTTGTGTAAGATGTTTGACATTCACGATGATCTCACAAACACATGCGATTACTGGATGGCGGATACTTTTGCAATACAGGCGGTGTTGCGTTCTCTACCTCCTAGCTATGAGGAGCTTGTCGATGAGTATATACTTAAAGTGATTCCTCCTTTTCAATGATTTCCTGGTCGAAATCAAAGATGTGGAGGTGGAACCCATCGAAGGAGAAATAGATGACACGCAAGGTATATTTGATATACAAGTTATAATTGTTATTTCTTACACTTGTTATATTATAAGTATTTGATGCTTATGTCCTGTTTTATTGAAACAGCACCAGATATAAGGCTTCATGAAGAGCTCGCCGTGATGTTGCAGAATGATGGCAAGAAAAGTTTGATGGCCAAGGAGTTTCACGCCCATAGTTATCAAGTTTTGATTAGTAGTTTTGAATAAGAGTTTTGTAGTCGAATTTGAGAGTGATTGTAATAAGTATGTCTTATATTCGATGAGACAAGTTATTCATATTTGTAAGAGACAAGCAAGTTGTTTTTATTATGAATAAAGTTTTCTTATGATCATATTTCGATTATGAATAAGTTATTCATGTATTAATCTTTTGATAGCAAAGTGGATTTGAATGTTAAAATAAATATCCTAATCAATAATAAAATGCACTACCGAAATATTTAATCATATTATTGTTGCAAATATTTTGGATATTTGATCTTGTGTATTTGCATACATGATGATTGAAAATATTGATAAGTCAATATGAGAAGAAATTTGATTTGAATCATGCAAGATGATTGTTAATTAAATTGTGTAGTGGAAATTATTATTGAAACCTTTGTTGTATGTCTAAGTAAATAATAAGTATTTACTAAAAGATACAATTATCTGAAATTATTTGATTTGATCAAGAAAGATTTTTCGGATAGAAAAGGAGGATATAAAATCAAGTCATTATAATTGGATTATAATAGCAAGGATTTTAAAGATTTATTTTATCATGAAGGTTTGTGAAAATTCGGTTCACAAAAGGACTTGTGAAATTCGGTTCACAAAATTATGATGCTATTATCAAACATGTTGATGTAGACATTATGATCATACTCTATTTTGAATAAAGTATAGTCCTAAAAATCATCTCTTAGTATTTTAGAAATCACGTAGAAGGTTTTTCCGTTAGAATTAGTAAACTCCCTATTTTGAAGTCTTCACCCAAAATTCGTATGAACGACAATAAGTTTGTGTCATGGTTTATAGATTATATGATAATACGAAACTATGTACGAAATAGTTCTTTGTAAAATATTCATAGGAATGAATATATGTTTCATATGGTAAACACCAACAAGGGCAAAACTAGTATTGCTAACTTGGTGATTCATTGAAAACAAGTTTCAAGAAAGGATATGAAATAAAGAAAAGCTTAAAAGGGGTAATTGACCTCACTCGATTTGTGAGAGAAATATTGTTTTGGAATTTGATCCGACAACAAAACTCCACAAATGAAATGAAAAATGATGATATTTGATCATGGTGTTTTCATGCAAGGAGCTTTTTATAAATAGTAGGCATTAAAGAATATTTTCTGTCCGGTCACAGATTAATATTTCATGATTTAATGAGCTTGTTACTAGAACAAGGGATACCTACGAAATACAAAGAAATTGGGGTGATGCCAAATTCGAATTGTGACTACAGAGTCATAAATCCAAAAGGTTGCATTCAAGATTGTATTAGTAAATGTTGCTTGAATCTTATTAAGTAAAAGGGTTACTTGATTTTTCACATGACAAGTTGTGTGAAAAGAATGAAACTGTGAGAAGGACATAAAGCTAATTTTGTCATGAAGAATGTCTTTGACAAAATCAAAATTGTTTTGACTACATTGGATGTAGACATGCCTAAGTCTTTTGGATTTGTATTAACAAGTATAATACATCGTATTTGGAATTTTCGAATTGATACATGATCAAGGATTTCGGTTATGACCGAAATATCGAAGGAAATTATATCCGTATAATTTAAGTGGGAGTAGGACAGCTTACCGGAATAATATGTAAGTGACATATTGTTAAGTGGGAGCTTGTGGGCTACACAATATGAAATGTGTTTGACATTTTGAGTGGGAGCATTACAAGTTACACAATCTCAAATGTAATTGACATTTTGAGTGGGAGCTTAGTCAGGTGTTTATATGTAAATGACATATAATAGATAGGTACTAGGAAAATGAATTAGAAGTAATTATTGAATTACGATAAAATCATATATGTTTAAAATGTGAGCATCTGTTTTGAATAGATCATTTTAAAGAAGTCGAGGTGTTTTTCCAGATTAGATTCTGATGTGTCAGAATAAGACGTAACGAGGAATTGGTCCTTGTAAATCTGGATAAAGTAATCATGGTTGTAAAATATGCTGCACTTCTATGCCATGATAAGGTGGCAGCATATTAACCATATTATATACTCGAAAAGATATGATTAGTATTCTTACAAGAAGAATAAGCGCTGAGATGAATTTGTGATTCATTATTAGTGGAACCAAAATTATCCTTCATGTTTAAAAGAAACTAAGGATATGTGGTTATTTCAAATCTGTAAAGGATGATGAGTTTAACAAATGTTGTGTTAAAAGGATCAACCTAAATGACAGAAAGAAATAAGGATCAAGTCGTTATAGGATAAACTAAAAGGCATTAGGCTGACAATAGAATGTCAGGATCTACTTAGGTAAATATAGAAGTATAGATACTGCAAAAGTACATAGATTGGTGGAGAAAAGGTATTCTCTAAAACTGAGTGTGTTTAATGCAATTAACTGATATTGGATCAGAGTAAGCGCAGGGAAACAAAAGTCTCACTTAGTTGCCAAATATGTATATTTGTTATTAAGATAGCATGTGATATCAAATAAGGTGATATCAATGGTTTGCAAAGAGCTTATGGTTATGAAAGGTTCAGGCCGAAGGAAACCTCTTCCACGAGCGAGCATTATCATAAACACTTATAAAAGATAAGGTTGTATGATTGGTATAGAAAATGCAGCTAGTGTATTTGTACTCTAGTGCAAGTGGGAGACTGTTGGAGATATGCCCTAGAGGCAAATAAATAATAAGATTTATTGCATTATCTCTTTAAGTTTATAAATAGTTTTATACCATGCTATAACTGTATTAATCGGAATTGTTAATACACGTGTGGTATGTAAACAAACCAGAGTCCCTAGTTAAGCCTCTAGATAAACTAGTCCATCAGTCAATGGATGATCGTGATTTCCCGATCATATTGCATTAACAGTTGATGGTGGAGTCATTTTATTGGGAGAATAATTTGATGGACATTACCCAAAGTATTGCAGTTAGGATCGTATCATATGTTCAACACTGCAATAGGATTATAACGTGGTAGCTTATTCCTTAGACCGTGAGATTACATCAAGTCGCTGCTTCTGAAAGATACGGCTGATCGCATCAAACGTCATGCCTCATAAGCTGACAATAAAGGTGACACTTTCGGGTATTGGAAGGAAGTAGTCGGGGCGAGTAATCAAGAGCGGGATTTGTTCATCCGTGTGATGGATTGATATGCTGGGCCCACTCGGTGAGATTATATCTGTAAAGCTGCGCAGCATA
Organism: Poa pratensis; assembly: GCA_947311845.1. Classification (NCBI taxonomy): domain Eukaryota; kingdom Viridiplantae; phylum Streptophyta; class Magnoliopsida; order Poales; family Poaceae; genus Poa; species Poa pratensis. Next base: position 67,130,519 of record CAMZMU010000049.1, on the reverse strand, counting down.
TGACTAGGTCATTGAGATATAATTTCATGGGAACGAGTAAAGCAACCTTGTCGGTAACGAGATAAAACACAACATCGGATGTTGACGATCGTATCTCGGACAAGGAAGTATCAACGAACAAAGGGAATGATCATATCATGTTAACGGTTCAAAGATGATTCAAGGATGATTTATTCTAGAATGCACGGGGGCCGTCATAGTCATCCAGGGCTCCCTGACGGTCATTGGCGGGAGGGTCTCGACCATGTCCGGAGTATTCTCGAACCGAGGGTAACACACTTAAGGTCTTGACGACGCTAGGAGAACGTTTTGGAAACATCGGAGTGATCCAGAAATTGTTTCGGAGTCATGGGAGATTAATAGTATGTAAATATATTAATTATGGAATTATATATATTTATATTAATTTAATAATAAATAAAAAGGAGAAAAAGGGGCTGCACACCTTGATGGGCCTTTAGGGCCCAAGAGGGGAAGTTCCCCCCCCCCCCCCCCCACAAGAGGGGGTGCGGCTGGCCCATGTAGGCAGCCGCACCACCCCCCTCTCTCCTTTAGTCCCACATGGAGAGTTGAGGGAAGTTGCACACCCTTTTCCTTCAATAAATAAGGACCCGGATTAATTGGAAAAATACACAGAATATTCAGGAATTAATTCCGGTTGGCCCAGGCTTCTCCCTAGTCCAATTCCTCCCTCCCCATCTCTCGACGTGCGTGGTCCCAAGTCTGGACAGCGTATACGGGAGACCTATAAACCGCAGCACACCGTTGTGCTGCGGGTTTCCACCCAAAGTTCTCGCTTCCGCTATTCCGGCTGGATCGGGGAGCACGGAGGTCATCGTCAAGGTCCATACGTGTGCGAGTACTCGGAGGTGCTGCTCTCTCACGAGTTCGGCACTAGGAGCTTCTTCATCGCCGCGTCTCCTTCTTCTTCGTCGCGCCAAGTTCTCCGCGGCCTTGAGGTCGGCTACGTACGTCTTCATCGGCAACGCTTGTGCGGGAGCATAATTCCCGCTATCGGTCTACAAGGGTATGTTTCCGATGACTTCTCCGTTACCGCATTACTAGATAGATAGATCCTGGCTAAGTTTACGGTGTTGCGATAGTTAGAAAAATTATTGTTTTCTGCTACGAACCCCATCAATTAGAGCCACAACACAAGTGTTTGGTTGCCTGATTGCACAGTGCTATGCTCACCACTTATGAAAATGGTGATCTTACCACCTCCTTTGCAACATTCATTCACACACAGCAACACACTCAGCACACATGATTAGCACTAACAAGTTGTAGCAAACTGGACAAGAGAGGTTCATAAAACACCTACTTATCTACATACTAGGGTAATGCACAAACTACATACACAAGCAACAACGTGCAATTACCATCAGGGCCTCACAGATCCTGAGAAAAACAAGTTTTGGGTATAAATAAACCCTGAAGTAACATCAAACATGTGGTGGCGTAGCTACAAAGAAAATATTGGGCGGGCCAACGTGAAGCAAAGAACACAAAAGAGGACCAAACTTAAGCAAAGCACAGAAAAATGTAGATTTGTAGCCAACCTTGGTCTAAACTATATACTTTAGTAGATTGTAGACAAGTAGGCTAGTCAGTTCTAAAATACCTTTGTTACAGGGGACTAAAACATCGTTACTAACAGCGGCATCCCATGCCCATGTATTAACATGTAACAGGGCATCACATGCTCCTGATCAAAATAGACCAGTCTTAACTTACCACGCTGGAGTTAGCCGTGGTAAGGACACCTGTATACCCTCGTTGTGGATGTGTCGTTCTTGTAGATGGTGAGCTTGAAGACGAGGGCATCGTCTACCTCCAACTCATGTTTGAGCACGACGTCTGGCCAGTTTCGGCCTAGCACCACCTCACCGTCGTGCGTGGTCACCTGCACCCACTCGTCGCAGTCGTTGCAGGTCGTTGGCGGCATGCAACGAGGGAGTGGGATATGTAGCCATTCCTTTAGTGCGGCCTGAAACATTTTGGGGATGATGAGCATGAATAAATCGTCGTTGTCTAGCTGAACGTAGAAGCGGCGAGGTGTCAGTGGTATGGGCATGTGGCCGATTGTTGGCTGTCGGCCATGGCTACGGTTGGACTACTTGGCCGCCTCCTCTGGCCTATCGTTCACCACGGGCTTCACTCTCCGGCGGTTGCACGGGAGCACGCCCTCAAAGCCAGGATGTGTTGGGGGAGCTTGTTCCCGACGATTTCTCACTCCGTTTTGAGTACCTCGTCAAGTTGGTGACGTTCGTTAGTACCAAACTAGCAATGACAATCTATGCAAGAGCGGTGATCACCACAATGCCAAGATTAGCAATGCTAAGAAATGCAATGCGTACAAATGCCCTACCGTGCCTATGAATAGCAATACCTAGAAGAAGATGAACACATGTCTTACCATGCGTAGCAATGGCAAGACATAAAATGCACAAACATACTGATGCAATGGCAAGACATGCACACATGCTACCAGTTATGTAAAGACATACAAGACAAGCTGCACAATGCCTATCAGAGTTCTAATTGAGTTGGCCGGTAAGAAGGTGCCCTACGGATTTAGAATGACTAACAGATCTACACGACGATGTAGATCGAAAGAATTTTGGCCAGAAACCACCGCAAAAAACCCACAAATGGCAAACCCTAACCCAAATCGAAAGCAGGAACTAATGGTAATACATGACCTAATAAGGGAGATAAAGAGCACTTACAGTGGACGGTGGAGACGTAGATGGTCCCACCGACGTCGAAGAAGAAGGCCCTGCCGCCGGGCTGGAAAAAGATGCGCCGGGGAAGCTAATCCCCACCATCGGTGGCGCCATCATTGGCTCCATCAACCCATCCAGTTTGACGATACCAGCCGCAACCGCTGATGTCGTCGTCGCTGCTCGGGGACGACCTTGGCAAAAGGGGGAGGGCACCTCGAGCATCCTCGCCAAATTGGCCGGAGCCTTGCCGACGAGAGTCTCCACCTATCACTCGTGAGCGAGGATGGTGACCGACAAGCGAGTGGGGTGGCGCGAGGGAGGAGGAGCGACCATGGAGCGGAGAAGCCGAGAGGCGAAGGTGAGAAGCGGTGAACTGGGCAATGAGGGGAGTGGGAAGTTATGCCAAAGGTCCCATTGCCCGCGCTTCCCAACGCTTGAGATAGAGGCACACGTGGCTCTCCGGACCGAATCCTGGCCAAGGAGTGTTCGTGCGGGCAACGACGCGGAATAGGCGAAGCAACCAAACGTTTTTTTTTCCATCCCACCTAACCAAACAAGACCTTTGTGTCCCGATCCGGCAAAACCAAAGCTGGGCCTGTCGGATGGTAGCATAATCCGGCCCGCCTTTTGTGACGCGACGCGAACACGAGCGCCTCGTCTCGTCTCCCCGCGTGCTGGTGCTGCAAGTTGGTGGTGGAAGTGGAACACAACAAAAGAAGAAGAAGAAGAAATCCAATCGTCCAGAAAAAAAAACACGAAAAAGAAAGGGTAGCCTACGATAGCCGGCATCGAACCCGACGCGGCGTCGGCGGAGGAGGAGCAAGGGCGACGAAGATGAGGAAGAAGCTGGGCACCCGGTTCCCCGCGGTTCGTGCTCTCCCTCTCCCTCTACGCCCCATCTCTTATCTGCCGCGCCCGTGACCCGATCTGGCCGTGCTCTCGGCGGATCTCGGCTCTCGCTCCGTGGATCTCGCCGTTGACTAGCACCTTGTTTTTTCCTCTTGGGGTCTGTTTCCTCGCCGAGCCGTCGCCCTTGCGGCGGCTGTTATTCTCCGCGCGCGTGCGCGTGGAATCGAGCCGTTTTTTTGTTTGTGTCGTTAGCGAGTTAATTTTTTTTTCCTTCTGTTCAATCCGTCTGTCGAGGTGGATGGAGTGAGAGAGTGAGGTGAGGTGGATTCGGTACTCTACTGGGTTGGCTTTTGGTTTGGTTAAATTTGCTGGCGGGGAAAGATTCCTTACCACTCCCTCCTAGCTGGTGATGCTCTCGCAAGCGCAAGTTGGCGTCGGAGAAGCGGCCTACTATGATTGATGTTCCTACACTGTAGGTTACACTCTATTGCTCCGTGTACTCAAACGAGCTAGGTTTGCCATTTAATACTGCACTGCTGCTGCCCAAGCCCCTGGTAGCATGTGCAAGTGCTTGCAAGATTTCCTGGACATAGCTGCCCATGTTTGTAACTGATAGAAAAAAGGCCGAGACACGCTCGGCTGTATAATTCGACACGTGCAACCTATAAACCGTGAGCTTTAATGTTTTCAGGACGTTCAAAAATCAAAACTTTTCACTGTTTTATTGCCACCAGCTGCTTGACATCATTCAAGGTTTGCAATTACACGGGAGATGTATGCTTTGCCCTGTAGGAGTTCCTTTAGCAGAATTGTCATTTCAATAATGCTTTTTGTAACATGAATTGTGTTTAATTTTTTGATGACAAAACTAATATGACGAAGTGTTAACTGCTGTCTGCGACGACCGGAAGTTCTTTATTTTATGTTTTTTTATATATTTTTTTTACTGAAACCTGGGTTTCCTTTGTTAATTTTCTTAGCATTATCTTTTGTTGCCTAGTGTGGCTCTTCCGCTCTGTGTTATGTTGTAAGCTGCTGGCCTATATATTTGACCTGTTGCCCAGTTGTGAAATATGTCCCGCCACTGATTTTATTTTATGTTTCTTATGATAGGCACGGATCAAAAAGATAATGCAGGCAGATGAGGACGTTGGCAAGATTGCACTGGCTGTGCCTGTTTTAGTTTGTAAGTGCTGCAAGAATCTTGGTGCATTTTGTATTGATGTTATATGCCAATGATACTTGAATTGTTGTTATGCATTCTCCAAAAGCTCTAATTATAGAAAACAGCCAGTAAATGATGCTCATAATTCAGAAAGTATTAGGCTACATTTCCATCAACAATTGAAGTTACACCTGTCGTTTCACAAATTCGTTTCTGCCGTTAATACCACGATGAAGCATAGAAATTGAGTATCTGACATTCTGAGTCTATTGTTTACATGCAGCGAGAGCCCTTGAATTGTTCCTGCAAGATTTGATTGACCGCTCATACCAAATTACTCTTCAAAGTGGTGCAAAAACATTGAATTCCTTCCACCTGTGAGTTTTATACTGCCTCGCTCTTTAATTCTATTATTACCCGGTGCTGTGATGTACTATATCCCTCCAGGTTTTTCCAGACATATGGAAAGCTTGGAGGTGTCGTCTTCACCAGGGTTAATGTTGTACTTCGATGAATGTTCTGTAGTAATATTCTGTTTTTCTCCGTTGTATTTTCATTTATCGAGTCCATTACGCTTAGATGTAGATACAGTTTACTGTTCAGCTGATGCGTTTGAAGTTTTCTGGCTTCTGACATATTTTTACACCACTATATACCATTAACATTAGAGAATCTCACAAGCCTAACATGGTAGGCCTAATCTTGCTTGGACTTTTGGAGCTTAAATGGTTAAACCTCTTGAAATGCCATCCCTCTGTATGGATGACTATTAGCATCTGCAGTTTTCTATTCTTGCCAAAAAAGTAATCTCTCCCTTTTCACATCTATTGCCCATTTCTTGTTAGGTTCCATGCCATGCGATATTGCTCACTGATTTACCTTCTAAATTTCTAGTTCTAGGTTGACAGGTGCATTCAAGATAATAATTCTCAAGTTCTTCTGGAGAAGTTCACGAAAAAAGGGTTATTTGGAAGCATTTATTTTTCTTGTGCTGAAAAAGGGATATAGTTTTTTTGGGAGCATTTATTTTTCTTGTGCTGAAAAAGGGATATTGTTGAAGGCAATTTTTCTAATAAGTATCTAATGGTACTGGATCTTTCTTTTGCCTGTTCGTTGGTATAGAATAACTCTTAAAATAATTCTGTTTTTGCAATAAAGCATATTTTACTCGTCAAAGACGTCCATATGCTATTTGACAGTGTTTGAACTGCATTACTTTTATAGATGCCTTTTGAGCATTTCAAAGGTAGCCTGTTTATGAGTGCCATGAATATATTGTCTATGTGATTTATTGCACTACAATTAGGTTGCTGGAGAAATTTTCCTGGATAAATTATCTTGAATAACTATCACAAGTATCATTCGTTATGGGTCATCTTTGTTCTCTTCAACAAAAGATGTTTGACAAAGGCCAAAGGTTGTGAACAGTATTGGTTCAGTTTGTAAATTCTTTCATATTAAAGGGTATGCTATTAATATAAAAACTGGCCTCTTTCAGCAACCATATTTTACATAAACTGTGGCGCAGGACTACAACCAATTAATTTGTGTCTAAGAAGTTGCTCTGATTATACTGAACTTCGTTTTTTGTCTGACTTCTGGATGGCGGTTGTTTTCTGCTGCAGTCTTGGCTTCTAAATATTATATATTTGAAACCTGAATGTCAAATCTGAAGCAGCGATTTTCATTTTTAGATGGTTGCATTACTAACACGGGGTGTGAATCAACAAAACAGACTTTACATGAATTAAAATATGTAGCTAAGAGAAATTCGCCTTGGGTCAGATAGCAAACCAGCAGCTGTGCATCTGTCTTAAGTTTCATCTTGAATCATGACACCCGAGCCAGCCCCTCCATTTCCCTTCAGACAACTTCGGCCAGGTGCCTTTCATTACTGCTGCAGTCACACTGTGCACCTTGTTCGGTTTCAACAGCTCTCTCGACACTGCAACATGACAGCGAGTTTGGTAACAAACTGACTGAGTATAGTTCTGCTGACCCTCTCGTACCCTGTTTCTATTCGCCCACTATAGCCACCAAAACACAAATACTAGCAATTATTGCTCCTCTGGAAGGCAAGAGAAACCAGAATATCGAAAGCCGAAGAGCACAAGACAAACATAAAAAATTCGTCGAGGCTCAAGATGTGTCAGCAGGTCAGTTTCAGACTGGTTCATTTTGGTAACCAATTGGAAACTGAGATTGCTCTTATGCCTGACATGAGATACTCAGACTGGTTCATTTTGGTAACCAATTGAAAACTGACATGATGTGTTTGACCAACATCATAATTTGCAACATTCATCCGTAATTTAGCTATTGCTCTGATGTTAATCTTGATGAATGGAAGTTTTTTCTTCTTTGGTACTTTATTGTCGTTATAAATGGTGTCATTGTTCTTGCCTGTGCAATTAGTTTATGCTGAGTGTTTCAACTTTGTGCCTTTAGCAACTAAATGTTTATATATTTCTTATGAGATACTCAGAAAGCAATGTGTGAAGAGGTACAGCTCTTTTGACTTCCTAAAAGAGATTGCGAACAAGGTGCCAGATCTTGGTGGCGCTGACTCTTGTGGAGATGAAAGAGGATTACCCAGAAGAAGGTAAAGTTCACTTGGCATAGTCAAGCTTCTCATTAATCATTGTGACAACCTGATTAATGTTTGAAATTCGCTTTCTAGAAAATTGTCAAATGGAAGCGACCAAGAGGAGGAACCCCGATCCAGCAAAATGGTACACTTGCCTCACATGTCACCAAAGTTAAATTTTCTTAGCAGAGAAGTGATAACATGATTGTTGCCGTTGCAGCCAATAAGAAGCTTGAACACCAGTCCCAGAGGCCGCGGCAGAGGTCGAGGAAGAGGGCGAGGGCGGCCTCCAACCAAGAGAAAGGAAATTGGTTATGTACAATTCGAGGATGAGAGCAGCATGTTTGCTGAACAAAGTGAACCCTTACCAGGAGATGAGATAGTTCCAGAGACCAACCGTGGTAATGAGAGTATTCCCCAAATCACACATCCAATAGAGGCCCCATCAGCTGAGATGCCAGCTGTGATTTCAAAGGTGGAAGAAGCCAGCACTGACCACCAGCCAGATTGGCCTATGCCAGATGCAATTGGAGGCATTGGTGTGGGACCATCCAGTTTTGGACATCTGACGGTGCAGGTTGACGAGGACGAAGACTACGACAATGAGGATTAGGCATGGTCATCCTCTCATCATATGCACTAACAGGATAGTTCTCCTGGTTGTTGTACAATGTAAATATAGTTTGAAGTAGTGACCGCAGCTGTGATGCGCTGCTGATGTTATGTAGCTCTGTCCCTTGTAACTTATCTATTTTTCTCAATAATTGCTTGTTAGTTGCCACACATTGTTGACATAATTGACTAGGATGTGTTCTGTCAGGTTAAATTAACCCTGTATTTGATGGCTCAAGCAGTACTATTATGTTGTCTTGTTACATTGTAAGCTGTAACCAACAGTAATTTTGTATCACTACTCTATTATGTTGTGATCTTCAGCCAGAGTATGTTGTAATTGCACTCCTGGTACCATGCACCTGATTCAGATGTGCATTTTGTAATTGCACTTGTGGTACCATGAATGCACCTGATTCAGATGTGCATTTTTCGTGGATAGCTTGGATCAGACAATTACAAGAAAGAAGTATCGGTGACTGGTTCAATATCCAAACGAAAAATGAGTTTGTAGCTGTGTAAAACTGAACTGGGTACAAAAATTAAGTTCAAGGATGTTAAGAAAAAAAACGGCAAATAGAACATGTGAGTCTGTACAGCACACGACTCAAATTTTATTATCAACTCAAGCACATAATGTTTATCTTTGCATCATGTGAACATGATAGTTTTTACAAAATTCGTCCTCTAAAAGAGGAGAAACATAATCACATCCAAAATTCGAAGTGGGAGCTACAACGACCAAACCAGAATTGAAGACGCTCTCGCCAAAAAAAAAAAAAAACCACTGCAGGGCCTCACTTTCATTTGATGCTCGGCTCATCAAGGACCACTTGATATGGCGAAACACCCCTCAACAGTAGCCATTTTTCTCGATCAAATAAGTGCCGTTTGATATCAAGAGAAGGTTCAACAGTCAGCCCTTTAACTTCTCTCCGAGGATTTTATTCAATAAAACAGGACTTGCTTTACCCTTTGATGCCTTCATCACCTGGAACCAATTTTAAGAGTATGATCAGCTCCCGCAACTGCATAGGCAAACAAAGGCTAGCAAGGATAACACAGCTACACATTCAAAATCAACTAACTTGGCCAGCAAAAAATCCCTGCAACTTTGTTTACCCAGCGCGATACTGCTCAAGTTGCTTCGGGTTGTCCGCGAGTACTTGATCTACCATGGCCTCAATTGCTGCTGGATCTGCTATCTGTCATTTCCCAGTAGTAAATATTAGTTAGAAAACCCAAGCAGGACTAAAGCACTAAAACAGCATCCGCTACAGTAGATCATGTACAACTGTTACTATCTCAACACAAATATATCAGGAGAAGTGCAAAATCTGATACAATCAAAAGGTCACATCATGGTTTTTGCTCAATTTTCATTGAGCTTTCAGTTTCATTAACACGCTACTCGTCTGGTTGTTCCTCAACCAAAGGAACAAAACAAAAGCTCGAGACACACTTTTTTTGTGTGCGGGGAAAAGCTGGCAACACACTTGACACCGGTAGCAGAGTTAATTATAGTTTTTAAAGATTCAAACTACCGTGGTTCCAAATGGTAACCATTGTCACCACATTTACCTGAACCAAATCTTTCTCCTCTATCACAGACTTGACAGTTCCACCTTTGGCAATGAGCTCAACCAAAATCTGCAAGAGGAGGGATCAGGGAGACAGTTTAGAAAGCAAAGAATTCAGAACGTCAGGATAGTCATGCAAAAAATCAGAATAACTGAAGTGCTAAAGTCCATTCTTGTGAAAACTACAAACACTTTCAGTAGTAGGAAGGCAGCGGAGAGATGAAAATTTGCTCTCCTTTCCTATTTGAAAACTTATTTCTACACCACTATGGAGACCTTCAGACCAAGGGCATTTTGATTGGTTAAAACAAGGCTTTGACCAACAAATACGCCAATGGTATGTAATTTATACGTATAACATAAATTTATATCATTAGAATTGTATTCAGTACTTATTATTATGATTTCGTATCACATGAACAGCATATTAGCAGAGTAATTGTTGGTCAAAGATCTTAGTCAACCAAAATATGCCCTACAAAAACATGGAGGGAGTACAAAAGAAACTGTCAAAATCAAGTTTTGGCTGGCAGAGTAAGTGCAGAAGCAGTAGCACAAGTAAACTGAAGAGACTGCATACAACATAGAAATCTTGTATACAAGAGGCCTTAAATATAATGTAGGTCCAAAAGGCGTAACATCCAGAAAGCAATTTAGTTAGAAATGTTACCTCCTTGGCAATTTTCCCACTGATAATTCCATTCTTTATGGATGCAATCATTTCAGAAAGCTCCAGAGGTGTTAATTTGATTTCATCAATAGAGAGCTTTTCATCCTTGAGATAAGCAGCGATGTCACCCATGATCCAGTTGGCAGCCAGCTTTGCATCAGCGCCATGCTCAAGTGTAGAATCAAAGAAATGAGCAACCTAGGAGGAGCATACACAAATCAGATCACCGAAGCCGATGTACACAATGGAGAAATTGAGTTATCCGAAAAAGAGAGAAGAAACTGGAGAAACTTTTCCATGTAAAACACAAGACATTAGGTAATCATGTGATCCCATAAAAATATCTGAACCTCAAGCAATCCTGATTAAATTAAATCTTTCAATCAGTTGGCCACTTCAAGATGAGGCCTCTTCCTTTAGTAAAGAGGACCTTCCAAATATAGTTGGTAAGGCATACACATCCATGACAAGGGAAAATGAAAACAAAGCTGAAGATGATTACATTATCGTCATTTGCAAGGAAAATAACATCTTGCATGCTGAGTCCCATGTTTTCATAACGCCTACGCTTTGCCTCTGGAAGCTCTGGCATTGAACTGCGAATTCCATCAATGTACTCAGTAGTAAGAATAACTTCAGGAAGATCAGGCTCAGGAAAATATCTATAGTCAGCAAGTCCCTCCTTTTTTCGCATTGTAAAAGTTTTCTGGGGATGTAGATAAAGAAATGAATTTAGAAACTATAGGAGAAGGCCAATAAGTGAAAACGCAAGCTAACCAACAAGGTGAGATAACAACCTGAGAAGACTCGTCCCAAAGACGTGTTTCTTGTACAATTTGATCAGCTTGGCTTTCTTTGTGAAGAAGAATCTGTCGGGAGATCTCATAATCTATTGCCCTACTTATTGCGGAAAATGAGTTCATATTTTTTATTTCAACCTGTCAGAAAGAAGTAAAAGAAATGAACCAAGTGATGCCACATTGCCATCTAAATTAACAGTAAACAAACAAATGAGGAATTTACTGCCATCAGATATAATGAGACACCAACAACTAATGATGTAAGGAACTGCTTGCTCTCAAAAAATGGTTCCGCCGTAATGTCCATGGACCATGGTTGCTAACATTTCACTGTCAGTACAAATGGTTTTAACACCACAATCTGTTGAAGTCCATGACTCTGGTAAGTTTTCTTAAGACATGATATTTTGAGGGAAAAGAAAATAACTCGGATATGCACAAAATCCTACAGTTTTCACAAGCACAATTAAGAAGCATACATGAAGGATTTTCGTGCAAACCTCTAGAGAGAGAAGCAAACCTCCGAAAGTTTGAAAATATTGCAAGCACTCACTGAATGGCTAAACAAATAACTTTAATATGTAAACATAATGCCAATGTTATATGCAGTACTGAAAAATACAAGAAAATAAATTTGTGAGAACTAATCTGGGCCTCAATGGCCTGATATCTGCTCCTGACATAAGGTTGTATTGATGAATCATCAGACCATAACATTGATGCAAATGTTCTCGACAAGGAATACATAATAATTAACAGTTGGGAAACTTCTAAAGTTTTGGTCATTACCTTTGTACCGAATTCTGATTGTCCAATTGGCCGAACAGATACATTCACATCGCATCGAAGGGAACCTTCCTGCATGTTTCCATTGCCCACTCCCAGGTACCTAACAACCCTTTGTATCTCGGCACCATACTCAGCAGCCTCTGTTCCTGTCCTCATATCTGGCTCTGAGACTATCTCGAGCAAAGGAACACCAGCTCTATTTAAGTCAACCTAACCAACCAGAATAGCAATCACTCGTTAACCAATTTACATTTGTAGTTAGTAGTGCGATGAGCCAATACATGATTGTTTGATGCTAAATTTTCTCTATTTTATTCCTTGTCTCCATCTTTGATTTTCTGTCAAGATTGGAGGTTTAGTGTAAGCACACAACCACATGGTTCACATAACAAACATGCATTTACACCTTATTGCAGATTGCCCCAACCTCATCTTCTTGTGTCAAATTTGAGAACTCCCTTAGCTTTTGACCAGAGTCCATAGAGATAAACACGCTGATCTGACATTAAGTGCAGTTCAGCTGAGCTTGCCTCGTGAAGGTGTGTCGCAATTGAATTTCAGTTGGATATGAGACTGGTACTTACATTCTGTATGACAGGAAGGGATAAACCAGTGACCATATTTTATTCTGTATGACAGGAAGGGCTAGATAAGTGTTATATCTTCTTTGTATATGTCCCCTCTAGGAACAAATGTACAAGAAACCCAATCCCCTGTATTACTCATTCTTCTGAGTTATCGCAAGATGTTACTCGTACAATTCGCCAAAATTAAATTGCATGACTGCTCATCTTTAGCATTTATGAAGGCATTGGTTTAGAAAATGTAGTGTCGCACAGCGGTGTACGTCAACTATTATGCATGGGAACTTGACAAGACCAAAAAAACTTTATGGTAGTTATCCAGGAATAACAAGGAAAACCTGAGAGTAACTCCCGGATTCAGAGTGAAGCAGCTTGCCAGCATCTTCTTCCATATGAACCCTGGTGATCCCGAAACGTCTGTGACCACCACCAAACTCGACTGGAATATCCAGATCAACATAACCCTTCTGGGCAATGGGAATGTCGAACTGCGAAATCTGGTACCCCTTGGGCAGGTCCGGGTAGAAGTACTGCTTCCGGTCAAACTTAGATGTCATGGCGATATCGCAGTTGAGTGCGAGGCCCAGCTTGACCGCGCATTCGACAACCTCCGCGTTCAGAACGGGCAATGTCCCAGGGTGGCCCATGCAGGTGGGGCAAACGGTGCTGTTCGGCTGGGAGCCGTAGTTGTATGGGCAGGAGCAAAATGCCTTTGTGATGGTGGAGAGCTGGACGTGGGTCTCGATGCCGATAACTGCTTCAAAACCTTGTGCATTTTGCTCCGCCGCCTCCTTGGTAGCCTGTTGAACTGAGCTGGGCGCAGCTTTGGCCACGGTAGTCTGCACACACTCTGTTCTAGTTGTGAAGTGGGCTAGTGGAGGACGCTGAGTGGTAGAGAACATGCCATTTGCTCTGAATAAGGTTGGCGTTCCAATCCCTCGGAGAAGCGGCAGAGCCATTGTGGGTTGTGGCCAATGCGCCTCCTCGTGAATGGCAGTTCAAAATCTACTGGGTGGGCCGGTGGCTGAAGGCTGTAAGCAATAGAACAAAATAGTGAATGCGGTCAGATTTCAGGATAGCAGAAGAAACCTGTAATCGTGTTAACAAAATTTAAATTTTGTGCACAAGAGACGAGCACGGAGACGCAACGTAATTGAGAGAAATTACAGGGCAATCCATAAGGTTTACAATTCAGGTAGCATATACTTTCATTAGGTTTAGGTGGGTACATGAATGACAAGACAAACAACCCAGTTTTTGAGACAGTGATTCTCAGAAAAAAAGATGCATTTAACCAACGAGAAACTACGCCTGTTGGCTTAGTTGAGTTGATTTCCGAGTCAGAAAAGAGGTCAATCCGGGCGGAGAGGAGGACCGACAGACGAGAAGAGCTGGAGGTGGCGTACCAGTGAGAGAAGAGAAGGCTCCGAGTTCGGCGGCGCCGCAGAAGTGTTCGACTCGCCGGCTTTGGGCTTGGGGGGAGGGAGAGGACAGGTGCGGGACCGTGGCGTGCGTCTCCCCGGAGCTCGCCGGGAACCGCGAGAGCGCCGATGCAGCACCGCCGTTCAAGTCGAGGGGAGAGAGGCAGGACTGCCGCGCGCCTTACGGGATGGAATGGATATATGCGGATGTTGCCACTCAGCAGCGCATGTTTGGGAGAAAATTGCAACAACAAAAAAAAAACTCCCCAGCGGACGGCCCGCACGTCAGCTCTATCTTCCTCCTCCCTCCATCACTGCCGGGCTCATCACCTTCCCTGGTGGCACACCAGGTGCTCGATAAAATGCACCATAGATAGAGACTACGCGTAATTGCTGACTTGTGGAACATGCGTCTAATCTGATCAGTATCTGACGGCCCAGTCAAATGGCCTGATGATTTAGTGCCACGTCATTTGACGGTGGACCTGACCAGTAAAAAATACCGTTAGCATGGCTAATCCGATGAATACGTTTTTTTTGTCATGGTGAAACTCTATACTGATTACGGAAAAATGTATTCTAGTGTTTTTTAGGATTTACCGATTTATGGTCTTTTTTGTTATTTTCTCCAATTAGATGCATGTTCCGCTGCGGATTAATGGAAGGATGAACTCATGTGGTCGTGTAAAAAAAGGAATTTTACACACAAGACATACATAGCAACTGACAACAGATGCATGATTGTCTGAGAATAAATTTAAGAAGTAGGGTGGACATGCACTAGCTTTCGTAAATTCTTTTTTCAGGCGAAAAGGCCGTCATTCCTAGATATTGTTGGATTACACTGAATAATAGTAGCGTAGCATGTGTTCTCTAATAATCGCCGCTCAAAAAAAACCACGTAAATGGTTGTTGTGCAGAACAATTTTGTTCTTGGATTCGTATTCCTAATGAGTAGAAATAGCGAGCTAGTCATGTCTATTTTGTAATTAACTTTTTTTTAGAAATAAAGGGCCTCGCCCTGGTTCCATTAACATGCAACCACAGTGTTCAGAGCGATTCAGCTTATTACAACTCAACCCATCTGGGCGAAAATTAAGGTACTGGGCAAAACTCTAAACCAATATCGCAAAACAGGAAAAAAGGGGGCTAAAGAGACTAATCAAGATATGGCTTGGTGTTTGCACGCCTGCTCCTGCTTCCACATCTTCACAGCATCTGATCCTGGGAAAAGCGCACCCAAGATTACCTGGTAGATGTCCAAGCGATCATGAGCAACTCCCCCCTCCGATAGTCCAACTTGAGTAGATTCGCATCGAGGATTTCCGAGTGCTTGTCCAGGCACAAGATCCTCCAACTTCTGATCAGATTTGATACTCTTCCCAAAGCCACCTTGACACCTGGCCAATTTTTTCCCTCGGAAGCTGGGAGGAATCTCAAGATTCCTGCGCTTCTGATATTCCTTCGCCTTCCCAACAACATTCTAAACCCCATGGTTTCTTGTAGTCATTTTCCCAGCATTCAACACAGGACCCTACTTCTTGTTTTTCTTGTTCGCCTCATCGGATAGGGATAGCTGTTCCAAAACTGGAAAAAGGTTTTTCCTGATAGAGCCAAATCTGTCAACCACTTCAGGTGGAAGCGTTTCCATTTGATCATCATTTTCCTCGACAACATCTTCCTCCATCTCATTGTCATCTGAGTCCATAGCATTGAAATCATCAAGGACCTGGGTGCAGTAAGCCGCACTCGCAGACTGTTCAAACATTGATATGGCGTCAGCATCAACATCACCTGCAGTCTGAGGTTCCAGTCCCACACTGATTCATCCAAATTTTGTAGTCAAGTTTAGCTGGAACGAATCTAAAACTGACAGGCGACTGACACTCCCATTCATTCTCACCCTCATCACAACACAGGCTTTTGCATTTGTTGTTAGCAAAGATAAGCCTCTTGTCATCCAGCTCCAGATCCTCCCACGACTCAGTCACCATTGCATAGGTATTATACCCAGGCGCAGAACTGCTAGATCGGAGGTTAAGAGCTGGTGATGCAATTCCAGTATCTGCCATCTCTCTTATCGCTTCCTCTGTATCCTCCAGCGCATCAAAACCGGTGGTTTTGACAGTTGTATCTGCAGGATAATCATAGTCATCTTCTTCACCATCATCTTGTTCAACACCTTCAACTTTGAATTTTACCAGGCACATCTTCTGATCAATCTCTATAATTCTTTGTTTAGGAATCTTGACTGGGTCTCTGCAAGCTATCTGCACCCTTATGTCAGCATAGAAACTCTTGAAGAACGAACTCCAGTCAATATCCATCAAAATCCCAAGAGTCAAAGCAATTCTTGCTATTGTGCACCCCTTATGAAGGGTGCATTCCACGATGTTGTACAAAGTTGATTTTTTTACGTAGAGCATAGTACTCTCTCCGTCTCATAATATGAAATGTTACTACCACCAATATACTCTTATATTTGGTTGTAATAATATTTATACTGTGAGACGAAGAGAGTAGTACCTAATATGTCGTAGTACGTAGTTCGGTTGACATAGTCTCAATCTCTCAGGGCAGCAAAACTTTAGTTGGGAGATCAATTGAATGAAACCATTAAGCTGCATAGGAGATTGTCGATTACTCTGCTGCTTTTATATCTTGGGCATGGGATCGCAACAGATGGTATACGTTGAAGGCTGAAGAGCACACTTTATATGCCACATGAGAGCATCTCCAACCATGGTTCTCAAACCTCTCCCAAACGTTCGAGCGGACAGCCCGGACACGTTTTGGGCCGAAAACCATCACCCAACCATCCACCGCATAGTCAGCCCAAACGTCCGGTCAGTCCGGCAAACCCCAAAGCCAGCCCATATGTCGGGAGGGTTTGGGGCCGCCCGGACGCGCCCGAACGCATCCACCACGTCGGACCTGGCAAAGCGACCTACACAATTTTTCCCTAAATCAGACGGAAACCCTTGCTGCTCCCTCTTCTTCCTCCGTTCTGTCCAGATTTGGCCACACCACTCTGCTCTGTCGCCGTCCCCTTCGTGTAACCGCCGCCGCCCCGAAGCTACAGCGTGCGCAGGCAAGTCCTCCACGGTCGTCGGAACCCGTCGCCGGAGGAACCTCACCTGGACGCTCCGCTTCCGGTACGTTTTGCATCGCCCGACATCCACCTCACTCTGAAAGTGTTTGTGTAAATGCCGGAGCCGGTTTTTGATTGAGTGTTCATATATGTAGGCATGGATTCTTCGTCCGACGAGGAGTACGATTACTCGGCCATGGATGAGTTTGTTTACGACGAGTTCATCGACGGGCTAGTGACAATGACATGTTTGAGGACGGAGACGAGGAGGCCGCCATGTCGATGATAAGCATTCAAGAGGAATTGGAGAAGAAGGAGGAGCATGTTCTCAACTTCCGGGGATCGATTAAGGGCGGATCACTTTGGCGCGTGACAGGCTCAAAGGCGCTCGGGATCTCTATGACGATTTTTTCCTCCGTCCGAAGCCGGTCTTTCATGAGGGGTTTTTCCGACGTCGGTTCCGGATGAGCTCAAGGCTATATGCCTGCATAAAGGAGGGAGTAACTAAGTATGATGATTACTTCAAGTTGAAGTATGATTGCTGCGGAAAACTATCCTTCTCTCCTATGCAGAAATGCAACGCTGCTTTGAGAATGCAACTACACCGTCAACGGACACGACTACACCATAGGATACTATCTTGCATATGGTATCTATCCTCAGTGGGCGGCATTTGTGAAGACTATCAGCAATCCATCTGGTCCCAAAAAATGTGGATTTGCAGCTGCACAGGAGGCTGTTAGGAAAGATGTTGAGAGGGCATTTGGTGTGCTGCAAGCTCGTTGGGGTATAGTCCGTGGAGCCGCAATGATGTGGGATCCGGAGGTACTATGGCAGGTCATGACTTGTTGTGTAATTTTGCATAACATGATTGTGGAGGATGAAGGAGAAGGGGCAGCTCGCACGGATTTTGAGCACCCTGGAGAACATGTCCACCTACCTGAACAAGAGGCGGAGCATGTCATGCACTTCCTTGAGATGCATCGACAACTTCGTGATGAAGTAGTGCACACCCAACTACTCAATGATCTGGTGGAGCATATGTATGTCTTCATGGGAAAGCAGTGAATTTCAATTTGCATTGATTTGTGGACCGAATAATGTGAACTTTTCTTATGTCCGGCTATTTTTTTTTGTTTAGATACAATTAATTGTTGTAATAAGTTGATTTGAACTATTTATGCAGACTCAAAACTAGTTGTATGATCGACGTGCATGGCTTGCATGTGTTTTTGGGTGTGAAGATTTGTACATTGTGGTTGTAGAGCACCACATTTGGGGGTTATCCGGTCACTGTCCGCGACACGTCCGGGGCTCCGGTTGGAGATGCTCTGACACAAGGAACTTCAACTACTCAAAATTGAGTGTACAATAAATAAATAGTGCAAGGTTTTCCATAGTGTTGTACTTGTAACGAGATTTTCATATACTTTTCTTAGTGTTGCACTCCTAGTGAGCTTTCATATCCTCACTCTGTTCTGTTCCTAAAAATGGAGTGTACCTTCTCCGAAAATCCTATGAAACGATGTACAGGTGTACCCTAGCTCGATTTACCTTATTTTGTATACTTGGTATCCTCTGATCACTTGCCAACAGTACAAAACAACAGCATTTATCAAGAGTAATCTCTACTGATTTAGTTGCCTTGGTTAAAATGGCTGCCAAGGATAATAACTCTGTCTTATTCAGTGTGGTGTTTTTTATCTTCCTAAATAATGGGACAAAATTCAGAGTTGGCTACGTCGGACGTGAAGCACGCTTTCTTTCGCAAGATTGGGTGGATGCATATGTCCACTTAATCCACCATTGATAGTTCCATCTAACGGTGCTGTTACAGCATTGAGATGTGAAATTGATATATAGTCAGATATGTTGTCTACAGATTCCGATAGGGGGGAAATGGCAATAGTAAGACACTAACTAATCGATCAACAAAAGCAGTTTGTTTCTGCATCCTAAGCTGGATTCATGGCGATCCATCCTAAGCACTCCTTCCGAAGAGGCGAATCGGCAAAAATTGCTTTGATGAAATTTCGCACCTGCACAAAGGATAGAGATCAGTTTAAAATAACAATGGTAAAACTTTCGGATTCAACAGATTCTGAACAAACAAGGCTAAAATACAATAAGGCCAACTGATGTCTCAAACCAGAACTAGAAACGAAATGTTCCAAACTAGAACTGATTCACACTTGAATTGTGAGGTAATAAATATGGCTGGGGGCAAAGGCAGGCAAACAATAACTAGTACCTTCCATCTCATTCCTTCAACCACTTACTCTAACAAGCTTATTTCACCTCATCATTATGTTATTTACCAGTAGGCAACTAGAGTGTGCTAAGATAAAAGTAGCTTAGCAAGTAGGATACGCTGACAAATGACACCACGCACAATAATATGAAGGCAAGCGTAAGTGCGTAACAGTAAATATGTAGTACTACCTTCGTTCCGTAATTCCCAATTTAGGTGCAAAGAAAAGGAAAATGGAACTTGCTCACCTCAGATGATGTGAAACCACAGTTAACTAGCTCCCCACTTTCCCAAGCAGCTGTGATGGACTTCAATGACATATCAAGCAACTCTGAGCAACATCAATTTTTCAGTATTAGTCAAGAGAACAAAAAATATATGAACATGTTAAAATAGTTCCAAAATTTTAGACAAAATGTACCTGCTAGCTTTCGGAACTTCTTTAAAGATGGTACACTCACATCCAGCTGGATCCAGGTATGATGATCCAAGAATTTGTCATCATCATCATCATTCTCAACCAGGGACAGAAAGAGCGAGGAGAGGTTTTCAAGGGCCAAATGTATAAGGCCTTGCAGCTGGAAGCGTATCACATATGTTAATAAACATCAAGAGTTATCAGCTCAAACCTGTCAAGGAGAATATTATCACCTGTAAGGTCTCCTCTGCTGCCATGTCATCTATCACAAGCATATCCTTTGTAATTCTAGAAAAGACCGGTCCAAGGACATGAAACATACTTCTCCTGTAAATTGACCTAGGCAGTATCGATTCCCACATTATGTGTATCTTTTCTAAAATGAACACAACCTGAAAGGAGGTCAATATATATAATTAATTGACTATTCATAATCAATTACGACTGAGGATTTGGCACTATAAAAATAATAGAGATAAACATATTGCAGGTCATGGATATATATAAAGAGAAGGTATTGCAGATATTATTTTTTGTCATATTTCTTCTAGTTCCAAGTACCTCCATATTCATACCTGCTCAATGCTAAATTTTGCGGATTCATAATGCTGAGATTGGTGCGTGTTCTGAAAACCATCAGCGCCGTCTATAGCCTGGATAATAATGTGGCAAACTTGGAACTTACAAATTGTAACACAGAAAGAATACCATTGTGCATGGAGATTTCAAAAGAGAGGCGCATGGTATTTAGAATTAGACAGATGCAAGGATTCAGAAGCCGGTTGCGGGGAAAAATCTGCCTGCTATTTTTACTGCTCAGTTTAGATGTTCAAATTTAAAATCCGCTTGATCACTTACCACCAGAAATAAATGATCATGAATTCCACTCAGTTTTCAGACTGATACTTATTACAGCCTATTACAACCAAAAGATGCAAGGGAATACCTCGCTCAAGTTCACCGTAGCAAGTTGTATTTGTCTTTTCAGTATACCATCTGCCATCTGGGAGAAGATTGGAGCTAAATCCACAAAAACAACTAGTTTCTGTAGACCACTAGGAAAGTCTGCACGGTACTGGACAAAAAGCATTAAGGTGAGGAAAACGCATCACCATCTTAAAGACATGCAGATAGCTTAAAGGGAAAAATTTCAATCAAATATCTAAAGACAGAAATAAAAAGAAGTACGTGGTATATGGCTGAGTCTTTTTTTTTTTACTTAAGGATGAATCATTACGGAACATTAATCTAGATACGAAAGAACATATCTGAGTTTGCTCATCAAACAGTTGGTTTATAAAAGAAAGGCGACTATTAAGTAATTTCCGATGAAAAACAAGGAAGTAGAAAACAAAACTATGGGGCTGCTTGGTCTGAGGCTAACTTCGCCACATATAAGGTTAGGCAAAGTTTAACCAAAAAAAATGATCACCACACTTGTGGCAAAACCTGAATCTACGACACATGGGGCCGCGGGTCATACAAATAATATAGTGTGGCAAGCCACAAATGTAGCAACCAACACCCGCGTAAATCAACAAGTGGCAAAGCTGTGTATACGTAGAAAGATTCCGGAAATAATGTTGGCGTAAAATCAACATCCAAAATAAATTTAAATAAGAAGCAAATAGTAGGATATACAGACCTCAAATGCAAGACCAAGAATTTCTTGGGACAAATGGTAGAAGTCGTTGTGAATGATGGCAGCCACCTGACTGACACTATTGAGTTGCTTCTCTAGCTTAAGTAAAAAGAAACAAAGCTAAATTTAATCACTATTGGTATTAAGGTAAATAAGAGTAACTTGAACAAAGAACTGAAGAGTAGAATATATTGTGATCTCATAAGAGGACATCAAGAACATCAAGTATATGATTCTAGAAAAGGTAAATTTAATCAACAACAGATTCGCTGGTGATAGTTTATCTAGAAAATCTGAAACCATAAGAAACACATCAAGTATATGATGCTAGGAGGAGTATATACAAACTAAGATCTTGTAAATGCTATCACATAAGAGCGCAATAAGTACATGATGCATGAAACAATTTACATAGACTAGGTACATCAGAAAAGCTTTTATTGGTCCAGGAGTCAAAATAAGAATTAGTTATGCTGCAATCCTATGTATTAAAGGTGTAATTTGTAGTTCAGTAAACAGGACATACCAAGAGAAATCATCAAATGATATCTGCTAAGCCGAACATTATTTCCCATATCACAAAAAACCGATTACAACATAAAACACAGACCCTTGTTACCAAAAAACTCTTGTACCAACAAATGAAAAAGGGAATCATCACATATTTATCTATCTGATGAATAACGCAATTGTTGCACAATCATAATAAACATATGGCATTTAGCTATTAGTCAACATGTCTAACTAAAACGCACATGCATAAATAACTCTCTCAGGAATATCCCAGATGGTCTCTGACACATGATTGCATGACATACATTGTCACAACTGGAGATTTAATGTCAATGCAACACACAACTATCATGCAAAGTTAGTACATGCACAAACCTGAACTGGCACAATAGCCTTATACAAGAGCAAGGCATCCCTAGCAGCATTGCAGAACTCCTTTGCTACTCTTGTGGATGACAAACAAGCATCCTGCACTGATTATTCATCAACAGAAAAAGATGTACATCAAATGCTTGAGCAATTTTATAGCATGCAAATACTGAAAAGTGGGAGGCGGCATTTGCAAACAGAGTGGTTGTAATGGCGAACGATAATAACATATTACATTACTACAAGCAACAAGCGGTTATGCTAATTGATCCAGCGAATCAATAAGAAAAATGTGGAGGCAGGCATACCTTGAGAGCTCCATGGACCAATTTCATTAACTGAAGCGCTGACTTAGATATAAAACACTTGTCTGGCTGGAAAAGTAAATCAACAACAGAATCTCCTCTGACATCTGATCCCTGCAATAGCAAGCATCCTTATTCATTAATATGTTTGCAACAATGAATCCCACATATCCTAGTCATTTTCTAGTGACAAACATAAATTTTGGTACTCACAAGAGGATTGTCGTAGTTATATTGTACAAGAATGTCTCTTGCCTTCACTAAGATCTCATTTCTCTTCCTTACAGCAAAATGAACTTCAACATCATTAACATATTGGGTCAACTTGCCATCCTTCCTGTCGGGCGAAATAAACATCATACTCCTAAGGGTGTTCTCAAATTCAGTTGTACTTCTCACAACATCTTGGAACTCAATTAGCTTGGACGCCTCATTAGGAACAGCCTGAAAAACAAAGCGGGTCATTAATAGAGACAAGCATGTGCATCAGCTAAAGGGTTGTTCACAAAAAGAAACACATCAAACTAAGCAATTGTCAAGTATTTGATTGTTAAATAAATAAAGCATACCTTGGAGAGAAAATGTGTGATAAGAAGATCAGAAATTCTTGACCAGGTTAACTTTGCAAAGGACTGCATCCATGTAATATTTTCCACGCAAATGAACTTGCGCACAAACTTGACGACATCGATTATTCTTGAGTAAAGTTCCGAGCCATCTATGTAGCCCTTGAACAATAACAACCAGTTAAATGATTGTCCAAAACAAGAATCAAGTTTACATGGCAGTAATTTTTCAAGAAAACGTATTGATTGCTTGAAGGCAGAATTCTAGATGTGCAAAGACCTCATTTTACCTATTCAGTAAAAATAGATAACGGTCAAAATTATTTCGTCATTAGAACAGTTAGAAATGGCTTCTTCAATTCAACTCGTATTCTACATACATATTGCGGTAATAACTTAGAATAATACTAAGTAGACAGCTGGTAAATAAAGCAAATAGGGGCCTCTATAATTCGCAAGATTAAAAAGACGTGGGAATAGGAAAAACATAGGAATGCCATGTCATGCATTTCTGAATCGAATTTTCACCAAAGGATTCTCGGTTACACGATAGGAAAAACATAAGAATCTTTCCTAGAGATTGGAGTCAATGGAAAGTTTCCCATGAAATGTAGTGTGAAGGAATCTCAAGTAAAATTCCTACGAATTTCGATTTAAAAAATTAAACAGCCCAGATATTAAAAATTCTTGAAGGGCTACAATCCTCCAAAATCCTTTGAATCAAAGAGGCTTTACAAGAGTAAAGGTAACCAATTATACAAAAATAGTTTGAAATAATCAGCTCCGATGAACCAGGAAACACTATGGAATGCTTACCTGCAGTTCTTCTGAAGGGGCTATAATCAAGACTGATACTGAGGATGTGGAGCCACTTTTCTCAAGCACGTTTACAGAAACTGTGACAGAAGTGCTACTGATTGCTGGAATCAGGACGTGCTTTATCATCAAGTCTGCGACTTTTGCCATCCCATAGTCTAAGGAATCAATTATCTGCATATCAAATCAAACAATACAAAGGTATGACAAAGTGGTTCATATACCTAAGTGTTCCCTACTAAGGCATTTTACCAAGCTCACATAACAATTATCAGCTACGTAGCACCGATACGGCTAGACGGATACGGCGATACGGGATATGGCGATTTCAGAAAACATCAATACGGCGATACGGCGAGTATATATATAAAATTAATGAAATGCCATGTAATAAAGACAAGAATAATTGAATGCGTGAGATAAAATCAAAATACTGCCCCATTTGTTTGCTTTGCAAGTCCTCAATGACTGAATGATCATCATCAACTTTCACACTCCAAGGATAACTTGCAAAATAGATCAATGCTCTCATTAGAATTTGAGAGAAACAAGAAACAGTAAAGATGTTGGCTTGTAGCATGCTTACCAATTGATATATCACCCTGTGCATCACCAGCACCATTGCTGTTGGTTGCAGTTGCACTAGCACTACCACAGCCCGAAGATTGGCTGCCAGCAGATGCCATCACTCCCCGGCCAGCCCCAGCAACAAGAACATCAGCAACAGCAGCAAGAAAGAAGGCAAGATGGAGCAAGAAAGATCGGTAGCAAGCAGGGATGGCAGATGCAGGAGCGGTTACCTTGCTGCTCCGGGCGGAGACGGCGTGATTCCTGGCGGCCGCGGCGCGATTCCGGGCGGAGACGGCGGCGCGTGCAACTTCCGGGCGGCGGCGGCGCGTGCGGCTGCTCGATCTCCTGGCAAAATAACAAATAGAGAGAGCACGGGGTTGGGTTAGGGTTAGTATCACGTCGCTGGGATATTTTCCCCTATCCTGGCCGTATCGCCGCCGTCCTCATGCCGTATCGCCTTTATTTTCTTTATTTTTAAATCGCTAAAAAGGGACACGCCACCGATACGCGTATCGGAGCCGTATCGTGCGTATCGGTGACGTATTATACGGGGACACGGCCACTTCTGACGTATCGGTGCTTCGTAGATTATCAGTAGAATATAATAACATGTGAACAGAGTATTTGATGGACCTTCGAATATATTATAGAGAGAGTATCCCCTGCATGTACTAAACTGGTTTGGTCTAGTTGCTATGCAATAAATGGTCAATCTTGGGTCCTTAAGATGAAAAGTCCAAATGATAAACTTGCGATCGAACATACGGGGAACGCAAGTGATAGGGTATGTGTAAAAGCTGCAAGGGCTTTAACTGCTGAATGTATTATATCAGGACTTCAAATTGTCCATTGCACCCTTTAGGTCCATAAATCATTGGCCCGTGATCATCCTTAACAATATTTGTGTTCATTATTTAATAATGATAAGGTTGAATACTAGCATGTGATGTTATAGATGTCCATCCAAACTAACCGCAATAGTTCGAGGAACAGAATATGTAAGGAAGTTATAGTCTGTCGATCACTAAATTCTGCCTAGTTTCCTGACCATACTTATATCTTCAAAAATATGGTTTAGGGTCGAAATTTTCAGATCTTACGCCCCAGTGGGATTCCTCAGTAAACCTCACCTCCAATGCCTGCAGTGCCACACGAAGCTCAACACCACTTGAACTGCCTCTTGGCCCAGCATTCACCACCACCTTTCCTCCCCCCGGTGCAAACTCCACGCACTCCTCCACATTCTTGGCAAGCGACACTTGAAGCTGCACCATCGCCGGAACCAACCAGCACAACAGTTAGCACCTACACAAATCTTAACAGAAGACAAGGCACCTCGAATCAGCACAGCACTCACCTCGTCGACAAGTTGCTCCCATTCGCCCCGAAGAAGCCCAAACACGACTGGCTCGTCCCCACCGGATCCAGATCCCTGAGGGTCCACCAGTAGGGGCTTGAGCTCAGCGGCGGCGGTGGCGGCATCAAGGGGGTTGGCTGAGGCGCGAGCTGCTCGAAGGCGCGCAGAGAGTGAAGCTACGGAGAATGCGGCAGCGAGGTGTTCCTGGCGCTCGCGGAGCTCGCGGCGGGCCGCAAGGAGGCGATCAGAGAGGGACCTGAGGTCGGACAGGTCCGGGGAGGAGGAGAGCGGGGAGAGCGCGGACTCGAGAGAGGACTGGAGGGACGCCGAAGATGCCGCGGAGCCGGCGGCTCGGAGGAGCGCCGAGGCGAGCGGCTCGCGGTTGGAGGAGGCGAAGGAGAGGGCGGAGGCGTGGAGGCGGTCGGAGCGGAGGCGGAGGCGGTCGATGAGGAGGCGGAGGTCGGGCGCGGAGAGCGGGGTGGAGGGATCGGCGTCGGCGGTTGTCGAGAGGAGGAGCTCGCGCACGTCGTCGGCCATCGCCGGCGAGGGGAGATTTGATGATGACCCCTCGGTTCGTCATTGACAGACACCCCCTTTGGCATGGTTAACAGAGGAATCAAGCAAAATCTGTGAAATGGAGAAGGGGAGAAATCTTGGTGCGCTGTCAAAAAAAAAAACTTGGGCAGCAGTGGAGCGTTGGCGTACAGGGGAGGGGCAATTGATGATAACCCCCAGTTCGCGCGCCTTCTATCATATGCCCCCTTGTGTCACTGACATGTGGATTTTGCCTACAGGGGAAGAAGAGGCGGTATGGATGGCGTGAGCGCACCGGCTGGTGGCCAAATCGCCAACGGCCGTGGATGGAGCGGCCAGGCGCGTAGGACGGCCTGGGCGCAGCGGCTCCGGCCAAATTGCCGACGACCCTGGGCGCAGCGGCTCCGGTCAAATCGGCTTGGGCGCAGCGGTTCTGGCGGCGGACGGCTTGGGCGCAGCGGCTCTGGCGGCAGATGGTGTGCGCGCAGCGTCTGGCGGCCAAGTCGGGGAGAAAGAGAAGAACGGGCCAAGCCCTCACGTTGACGAGAGCAGATCAGGAGAGTAGAGTCATTTAGGATATATAAATAGACTAATATCCATGCTTAATATCTTAATGACGACATAAACAGGTAAAAGGGGGTCATTAGCACACTCGATGCCGAACTGGGGGGCTTATTATGCAGGCGTACGAAGAAGGGGGCGTATGATCAAAGTCAAAGGAACTGAGGGGGTCATCATCAAATCTGCCGCCGGCGAGGTAGCGGATCCGGACGGGGGCTCGGTGACTCGTGGGAGGAGTTGAGCTGTTGATGACTTCTTTGAGGTTAGACCAAAGGAGGGGTTTATTTGAGAATAATTTCTTGAAGATGCGGCCGACTTCTTTTGGACTCCTGATTTTTTCCTGACTCCAAAATTCTTGCATTCCTACGCCCCAGTTTCATAGGAATTTCAATATCTAGTCTAACCTCTTTTACACTCATTCGCATAGGACTGAGACACTTTTCCTGTGTTCCATCCAAATGGCCGTTTCTTCAGTTTTCCTCTGTTTTGTAATCCTCTGTTTTGCACATGCAATCCTATCAAATTACTGTGTTTTTTCAATTTCTCCGTTTTGTAATCATGTGATCAAAGAGAAGGCCTAGGCTGACTTAGGCCTTGTTAACTACTATGGGTATTTCCACCCTCAGAGGTTTGGGGAACTCCTATAGCGTGCAATACGCGGTAGCGATTCGCTCCCGCATGCGGTGTTGCACTGATTGGCCGCTTCGAATGTGGCTCAATAAGAAATAGTATTATTTTTCTTTTCTCTTTTAAGTAAACAATAAAATGAAACAAATATTTTTCAAAATATGAACATTTTTAATTTGAAAACTTTTAAATCTAAACACTTTATATTATGAACATTTTTCAAATCTCAACATTTTTTTAATCTCAAACTTTTTACAAAATCTGAACATTTTAAATTTAAACATTATTCAAGAAAATGAAAAAAAATCTTAATATTTTCGAAAATATAATAAAATAAGGAAGACGAAAAAGTCTGATGAACCGAAAATAAGATCAGAAAATAAGAAATAAGAAATAAAAAAGAAAAAAGGAAAAAAGAAAAAAGAAAAAGAAAAACCGACCAAAAAGCCGAGGGACGACCAACTGGCCGACCCATCTAGGGTACGCGGGAGCGAAACCCATCTAGGGTACGCGGGAGCGAATAGCTCCCACGGTACGTGACATATAGGTTTTCCCGATGTTTGGGGATGGGTGGGGATTTGGTGAATCCCTCACTTTCAGGCCTTGTTTACTTGTCCGGTTTTTGCCGGGTTCGTAAGGGAATTTCCCGACCCACCCGCAAATCTCGAAAGATCCCCGCAAGGCCGTTTACCTCCGGCGTATTTTCGAGTTTCTTCCCGGCCCATCCCGAGAAATCCCACTCATTGGCCCTAGATCTATCATCATCCTCACACGCGAGGGGAGGCTCGCGTTTCTTCGGAAAAGTGCGTCTGGAACAGGAGGCGACGGCACGGATGCCGCCAAGGACGTCGCCACGGACACCTCCTCCGTGTACGCCTTCAGTCCGGTGAGCCCACCTCTTCCCCTCTCCTCCCTCCACTTCCTTAGGTTTTCTTGACTCCGCCGCCGCCGGCGTATGCCTCACGTCATCTGCCGAGCTGGTTCTTTGGAAACTTGGGAGAGAAAAGAAGTATAGAGAGAGGAGAGAAATACCACAGAGAATGTTAAGTTACGCGATGGAAAACAATTTTTTTTGCCAAACTACGCAACCCAAGATCTATTAATGAAGATACAAGCGAGAGATGATCTAGTAATCATACCGTCACCATGCAGCGAAAGTAGATGTTGATGGAACCTGATGAAGATCCTCACGGCTAAGCCTAGCAGTGAGAATTTCGCCGAGTCCTCGCTCCAAGCCATCAGTGTTCCGACGTCAGCGTCAACTCGAATAGGATCAAAGGTATGGTCCCTCTAGAGTTCGCACGCGTTCGTCTCCTCCAGTTAGGTAGAACTTCGTGATCTTGGACTAAGTATCTACCGGAACAAGTATGGTGAGAATCCCAACACAAGGGAGGGAGAGAGATATTAGATCTAGATCTAATGGGAGAGGACACCTCAAAACCCACTAGAGCAGGACCAATCTGGAGGGGGGAGGGGACCTCCATAACTCCAATGCATAGGAGGAGGGGCAGCCTCGCTCCTCCTTTATATATGGGAGGGAGGGGTAGTAGGGAGTGCAGCCAGACGACGCACCAGGGTACCTTGCCCCCCAAGGAAAGGGGGCGGCCCAACCCTAGTGGGCATGGTGGCCCAATTCGGCCATCCCCTCCCTTGGCCCTCAAGGCAAAGGGGGAACGCCCCTAGATGGTCTTCCAGGGCCCATGCAGCTGCACCCAAGTGGCCCTGGGCCCTGGGACCCCTCCCGTCACTTTTCTCCTCTCTGTTGCTTGTCTGATTAAATCTCGAACTGGTATTTTCACTTTAGAGAAAATTCCCAAATTAATGAAATATCGTATGAAACTATTTATATGATCTGGGACATCAATTTCATGTCCATATATTAAACCTCCGGAAGAGTGTTCTCTCATAAAATTCCGACGGTGATCGGGTGATAGAAACTCTTTTCTATGACCCCGGGACATCTCAAGTCCGCTTCTTAATCTCTCCGATAATATATCGATCACTCAGAAACCATTCTGGTGACTTTTTCTAAGGATTCCAACCAACAAATTGTTCAACTAGCTGAAGTAGACTTAAGCGTATGACCCTACAGCTTCGATAACAAGTGGACATGACCCGGACAACTTTCCATCAATAGCGGAGCCGTGGACGCTCATATTGATTCCACTGTTAAACGAATGAACTCGAGTGAACCATGTTAGTTCCCATACATGGTTCCCATTGCTTCAGGATACTGAACATACCCGAGATGAGACATTCCGATGTATATGTGAAGCAACTCTTGATAACTATATCTTGTTGTCCTCGTTATCGGTTTGTTCCCTTTTTCTGGTTCCCGTATTCCGGTATCCCCATGATTTACATCATGATGTGTTTGTGCAGACGATGATGGATAGCGTCATACCGAGTAGCCCCTGGATGTATCTCTCCATAGTCGGAGGAGTAATTCTCAGTCTTGTATCGTTAGGATTAATACACACTCTCCGGATTACCTAGACCCTGACGTTTTGATCACCCATTTTTAGGATGACGTTTGACAGAGCTGAAGCAACCTTTCAAATGTACATAACCCTAACACCCTCATGGTCAAAGGACATATGTGCACAATAACTAATATGTGATAATACTAAGTTACTAACAATGTTTTTTTGAAGCCAAATAATACTAACAACGTTGTGACATATGATATCATAGTATATCAATGGTTGGGTCTGTCCATCCAACATTGTTCCACTAACAATGTGATCCCATTGATGTAGGTATAATCATACCCATGACCAGGAAGACAGGGCCATCATACAATCAATGAGTTGGTCTCTAAAGGCAAGACTAGGACCTTTATTTGGTGTTTATTATTCTACACATGTGTATGGGTATTCCTTCAGAAACCACGTCAGTTATAGCATAGAACACAAATATTAATTATGTAACATATATTAATTATATCAATTATTATTGCCTATAGGGCATATCACCAACAGAGAAACCGAATGGTGGAGGTAGATCTGAGGGACACGGGTTTGGTCTTCCCGTGGCCTTGCTCACGGCTCCGACGAGCTGGCCGCCATGGCCATGCTCCTGGTGCATCACAAGATCCTCTGGTTGAGATGTCCATTTTTAGAACTTATTTATCCCTGAACTGAAACGATTCGGGATGAGCTGCAGTGAGCTTCTAGTCTCGTAGCTAGCTTCTAATAGTGCATGGTCAGAACGGAACTTGTGATGTATGTCAATAAAATTATGATCCTTGATCTCAGGTTCAGGATTTGTCATATCAAACTGGGACGGTAACCTATGCACACTTTTGAATTAGGAACTAAACTGTGCACTGTTCCAAAAGTGTGCGCTGTTCCAAAAATGAAAACTAATGTAAGATTGATCTGTTGTAAATATATTTCTATCATCTTGTCACTTAAATTGACAGTATCTGAACCATTTTAGGTAGCAGATGATCAACTTAGTGATATGTGGATGAGAAATAACCTGTATATGGACCTACTAATGTATAATCGATATGCATGTCTTGTGTATGCATCCTTATTCTTGCTAGCAAAGATTTTTCTTAGGTGGTTGTATCCTCAGCTATAATGGTTGTTTATCGACCGTCCCGATCGCACCTCTATTTATTTTGCAAGGTTTAATTATGCCATTTTTATTTCTCGGGCCTTATTAATGCCTGCCATATTATGTATGATCTTGAATTAATGCTAGAGGCGTTGATGAATATCTTAGCACGATTTTGCAACAACATGCAGCGCGCGAATGAGATGAGTTGGTTCGATGCAGGTACGTGTCGGTCAGCTCATTTTGATTCTTTCTTCTTTTTCACATAAGTGCCGGTCAGCCGATCAGCGAAAGAATCAAAATGAGCTGACCGGCTGACCGATACCACTAGTAGAAAGAGAGGCTTTCGTCCGGAGCCCAAATTTGCATTAATCCCGGTTCATAGAAAAACCGGGACCAATGCCTGGCATTGGTCCCGGTTCGAGCTGCCAGGAGCCTGTGGACCATTGGTCCCGGTTCGGTTGGGGACCAATACCCCTCCCCTGCCTATAAATAACCCACCCCTCTCTTCTCTCCTCTGTTTTTTTTTCTGGTTGGATTGGTGGGAAGTGGGTGCTAGTTTTTTTTTCCTTTGCCACGCACAAGATGTGTTCGATGAAATGCCCGAGCCACACTTAAGTTCACACAAGATGATATCCTCGGCCGAGGTTAGCAACTTTATCCTTTTCATCTGTAATTGATACAGAAATATTGCACGTGTCGATGTACGGTGGTCATTTCACTATTCAAGATGTTATTGTAATGGTATTTGATAAACTTAATTATATGATGCAGATGGATGCACGGATGCGATGGATGTACGGCGAACGACGCAGTTCCGAGTTTATTGCAGGCCTGCATAAATTTCTCGAAGTGGCTGAGGCAAACAAAGTGGATAATTTTATGCCTTGTCCATGTGAGAAGTGTCGGAACGTCAGGGAGTACTCTGACCCGAAACCATTCAAGACCACGTGCTTCGGAGAGGTTTCATGCCCAGCTATAATTGTTGGACCAAGCACGGAGAAAGAGGGGTTAGGATGGAAGACAATGAAGAAGAGGAGGATGATGACAACTATCCTATGTTCCCTGAGGAATGCGGTGATACTGTAATGGAAGACGTTGAAGAAGAAGGAGGTGAACATCGGGCATCAGATGAGCCCGCTGATGGTCTTGGTGGGGTCATTTCTGATGCAAAGCGAGAATGCGATACAGAAAAGGAGAAGCTAAAGTTGGAGGCCATGCTAGAGGATCACAAAAAGTTGCTGTACCCAAATTGCGAAGATGGCAGCACAAAGCTCGGTACCACACTGGAACTGCTGAAATGGAAGGCAGAGACTGGTTGTTCTGACAAGGGATTTGAGAAGTTACTGAAAATAATGAAGCCGAAGCTTCCAAAGGATAACGAATTGCCCGAGACTACATACGAAGCAAAGAAGGCTATCTGCCCTCTAGGATTAGATGTGCAGAAGATACATGCATGCATTAATGACTGCATCCTGTACCGCGGTGAGGAGTACGAGAATATGGATAAATGCCCGGTATGCAATGCACTGCGGTACAAGATCAGACAAGATGACCCTGGTGATGTTGAGGGCGATGACGAGCCCCCCCGGAAGAGGGTTCCTGCTAAGGTGATGTGGTATGCTCCTATAATACCACGGTTGAAACGTCTGTTCAGAAACAAAGAGCATGCCAGGTTGTTGCGATGGCACAAAGAAGAGCGTAAGAAAGACGGGAAGTTGAGACACCCCGCCGATGGGTCCCAGTGGAGAAAAATCGACAGAGAGTTCCCGACATTTTCAGATGACGCAAGGAACTTAAGATTTGGTCTAAGTACAGATGGCTTTAATCCTTTTGGGGAGCAGAGCTCCAGTCATAGCACTTGGCCCGTGACTCTATGTATCTACAACCTTCCTCCTTGGTTGTGCATGAAGCGGAAGTTCATTATGATGCCAGTGCTCATCCAAGGCCCGAAGCAACCCGGCAACGACATTGATGTGTACCTAAGGCCATTAGTTGATGAACTTTTGCAGTTGTGGTCCGAACCAGGTGTACGTGTGTGGGATGAGCACAAACAACAGGAATTTGACCTACGAGCGTTGTTGTTCGTAACCATCAATGATTGGCCTGCTCTTAGTAACATTTCAGGACAGTCAAACAAGGGATACAATGCATGCACGCACTGTTTAGATAAGACTGAAAGTATACATTTGGGAAACAAGAACGTGTACCTGGGGCATCGTCGATTTCTTCCGAACAGTCATGCCGTAAGAAAGAAAGGCAAGCATTTCAACGGTGAGGCAGATCGCCGGAAGAAGCCTAACCTCCCTGATGGTGATGTTATATATGACATGGTCAAGGATTTAGAAGTAATCTTTGGAAAGGGTCCTGGCAGTCTATCTGTTCCGAATGACGCTGACAACCACGTACCCATATGGAAGAAGAAATCTATATTTTGGGAGCTACCCTATTGGAAAGTCCTAGAGGTCCGGTCTTCAATCGACGTGATGCACGTGACGAAGAATCTTTGCGTGAACCTGCTAGGCTTCCTGGGCGTGTATGGGAAGACAAAAGATACACCAGAAGCACGGGAGGACCAGCAACGTATGAAAGACCCATACAACAAGCAGACGGATAAAGGGCGTCAATACTTAAGCAGCTACGCTCTTACCAAAGCAGAGAAGGAAATCTTTTTTGAATGCCTGAGCAGTATCAAGGTCCCGGCTGGCTTCTCGTCAAATATAAAGGGAATAATAAATATGGCAGAGAAAAAATTCCAGAACCTGAAGTCTCATGATTGCCACGTGATTATGACGCAGTTGCTTCCGGTTGCATTGAGGGGGCTTCTACCGGAAAATGTTCGAGTACCCATTGTGAAGCTATGTGCATTCCTCAATGCAATATCTCAGAAGGTCATCGATCCAGTAACTCTACCAAGTTTACAGAAGGCTGTGGTCCAATGTCTTGTCAGCTTCGAGTTGGTGTTCCCCCCATCATTCTTCAATATTATGACGCATCTCCTGGTTCACCTAGTCGACGAGATTGCCATTCTCGGTCCTGTATTTCTACACAATATGTTCCCCTTCGAGAGGTTCATGGGAGTCTTGAAGAAATATGTTCATAACCGTGCTAGGCCAGAAGGAAGCATCTCAAAGGGCTATGGAACAGAGGAGGTCATTGAGTTCTGTGTTGACTTTATTCCTGACCTTAAGCCGATTGGTGTTCCTGAATCGCGGCATGAGGGGAGACTGAGTGGAAAAGGCACGCTAGGAAAGAAAGCACTGATATGTAGGGACGGGCATTCTTTAACTCAAGCACACTACACAGTTCTACAAAGTTCCACCTTCGTGGCTCCGTATATCGAGGAACACAAGAATTATGTACGCTCCAAGAACCCGGGGAGGATGACTCCTGGATTAAAGAAAAACACATGGAGACTTTCGGCAGTTGGTTGCGATTACAGCTCATGAATGACACCACTGTCGGAGATCAGCTCTACTTGTTGGCCGCGTCACCATCTTCGACTGTATTGAATTTCCAAGGGTACGAGATAAATGGGAATACATTTTACACGATCGCCCAAGATAAAAAGAGCACCAACCAAACAGTGGTGTCCGCTTTGATGCAACAGACGAGAATGGGCAAAAGGACACATACTATGGTTACATAGAGGAGATATGGGAACTTGACTATGGACCTACTTTTAAGGTCCCTTTGTTTCGGTGCAGTTGGGTCAACATGAATGGAGAAGGGATAAAGGTAGACCAGCTGTACGGAATGACAACAGTGGATCTCAAGAATCTTGGTTGTTACAGAACGAACCATTCGTCCTAGCCAATGATGTGGCTCAGGTTTTCTATGTGAAGGACATGTCCTCCAGACCGAAAAAAAGAAAAAAAATAAGCAAACGAATACATCAGACGATGAGCCAAAGCGTCACATAGTTCTTTCAGGGAAAAGAAACATCGTGGGAGTCGAGGACAAGACAGACATGTCAGCAGATTATGATAAGTTTGATGAAATTCCGCCCTTCACAGTG
Organism: Poa pratensis; assembly: GCA_947311845.1. Classification (NCBI taxonomy): domain Eukaryota; kingdom Viridiplantae; phylum Streptophyta; class Magnoliopsida; order Poales; family Poaceae; genus Poa; species Poa pratensis. Next base: position 67,095,531 of record CAMZMU010000049.1, on the reverse strand, counting down.
AAAACTGACCCAAGCATCCCGTTAAATAATGAAGATGCTCCATGGTTACGGCCGAAGCGATCATAGGCCAGGGACATACGCGAAGAAGGGTTCATGGCATTTATGTAAATCAATGTAATGTATTAAACCTTTATGTGATGTGTAGTAATGTATTAAACCTTTATGTGGTGAAAACCATAATACATAGCTCGGGTCCATTTTTATTTAACCATAATACATCACGAATAATATCACTAACTTTTGTCGGTCCTAAGCCACGGGGTGCTGAGCGGCCGGCGCTGCGCACCCAAAGAGCAGGAACCATCACAGGGTCAATACTCACGTGAGAAGGATCCCTATGAAGAACCATCCACCAACCGGGACATCGTCGCCGAGATCTGAAAAAATGAGTGGGGAATTTGATCAAACACCTAGGGAGAGGGCAGCACCTTGGTAAAAACACGCCCAAAACACACGGTTTCCCCGTCATACAGCCCACCGGTGGCTCGTGAGACGGCAAATCGGCCTTCGATCCAAACAGCGGCAAGACGTCTCTGATGATTTGCAACCGTCCGAACAAGTGTTGCTAATCATCAGAGCGCCTTGCCGCTGCTTGGATCCGACCGAGGGGAGGGTGTGGCGCCCCGACCCGACTGCTATACAGTGATACTGTGTCTCCGGTTATCCGACACCACCAGACACACTATCAAAGCATAACAGAGAGATCAAGACTTGTGGAACAACTGGCACATCACAGACTCTACGACACAACACATTATAAGGCAACTCTTATAATAGAGAAAGATAGCAAAGGACAAACAGATGTCACAGACCCAACATTTCATCAAGCGGAAGCGAAGGGCGTTGTTCTAAACAACAAGAACCAAATTATGGCCTAAGAGGCCTGCAGATAAACATCCAGCGCCAGCTGTTCCGGGATGTCCCAAGCTGCCACCTGGGAACCCCAGACTACTCGTCGACGTCCACAAAGAACCCACCTTCGAGGTCGGTGAAGTCCTCCTCTGAAACAAAACAAACGACGTTGAGTTCGACGAACTCGCAAGATTAAGAGCTAATATATGCTCGATGATTAGCTTTCAAGGTTTTCTGGCTGTTTTGCTGAAAGCTGATTTTATTTCTGAAAACATAACTCAAAGGCATCGACTAATTAGAATATTTTCAAAAGAGGTAAGAAGTAACTCTTTCTTTCCTCACCTTTCTCATCAACAACCATCATCAACTACTGTACCTGTTCATCAAAGGCACCTCCCGAATCACCCTCGAGGAAGCTCACCTTACACTCTTGAATGGTACCTCTAGTACCCAGTTTTTAATCATTCCGTTAAAGTTATTCTATGATCTCAGAATCCGTCACCAAGTCGTCCATAACCGCGGACACGGCTTTTCGAAAAGATTTATCCCTGCAGGGGTGTACAATGTGAAAGACGCCAGGTTCCCGAGGGACCTCCCAGCTTCTTATCCATGCGTACCGTCCGGCCCATTGCCTAGCTCTTAGCTCTCTTCCGGGGAAAGCCGGCTGGGTGGGAGCGGCTACGACCTTTACCTCGCTTAAGACTAACCCAGGATCATCAGTGGCGGTAGGACAAGAGGTACCTTCTCGCACCCTATCCCGCGGCCACTTATTTTCCTGACACCACCATCCTCGTCTTAGTCTTGGCCACCATCTCAACGCACGCGCAAATGGAAAGCCAAACTAGAGGACCCTCGGCTAGTCCGCCACAAGTTAGTCGGTCGACGAGGTTCCATATGCCCACGCATGGTTGCACGCTCAACTTGGCTCGTAGGCGAGAACTCGCACTTAGGCAGCGAGAACGAGACAACCCACCACATCCCATGTGGCCTCTCATCCCCACCTTTAAGCATTTTATTACCGTCACCACTAGTCTCCACCATCATTCTCATATCATCACCTGTTTCCCACATGAATCATCCATCGTACCGCTATGCAATTAACTAAGCATGGCTAAGCATCAACATAGCATAGTAAGTATCTCAGGCCAACAATACAAACCTATGGATAATAGGAGGGAAAACAGGTATTGGCATCTGAAACTTAATGCAACTATAGGATACTCTAATCCAATAAAATTGACATTTGGAACCGCATGCAATATTATAGTGGAGAAAATATTTGCGGAAAATAGGACAAGATATGCTCAGAGGGGGGGATTACGCTTGCCTTGATCAGAGTGCTGGTAGTACGGATCCTCGGGGTATTGTAGAGTAACCCCGGCTGCTTGATCTATCGAAGCACAACAACGGAAAAACAATCAATCACCACACATTTGTAACAATGCAATGCACAATCACATGATGACATGACATTTTAAAGTACTGCACTTATTTTTAGCTATCTAGCAATTTAAATGGGGTGCGGGAATAATTATAACCGCCGGAGAGGAAAACACCCCATATTTGGCTTAATGATTCTAATTACTACTAGAGCACATTATTGCAATCGTGATCAATTATGCATGATGATGATGATTCTGGATGATTCATGTTTTTCTGAACATTTTGGTATACCGAACACAATTTTCTGATGCACCGATTAAAAGTTATTGCTTTTATAACTTACTATTTTAAATAGGTTCTTTTAATTATTTCAACTCCTCTTCTTAAAACATGGCATGGTTATAGATTAAATCCAACACAAAACAATTATTTAAGTCCAAAGGAAAGAAGGATTAATTTGAACAGGAATAATTTGTGTACGGCAAAACATCGGAATATCCGAATTTAAATTAGATCGGATAATCCGATTGAACAGTGTATTTGAAAATTCGGCTAAGGACTAAAGTTTCCCAGTACTGCCTTCACTCGGAAATTCCGGTTCAGACTCCACTCGGAAATTCCGATCGCACCTTGGACTCGAAAATTTTGGCTAAGGAAGAAAACGGAACTCGTACTGAGGAAAACCGGAAGTTCCGATTCCGCTGTAGCTCGGATAATCCGAGCGGGAAAGGAACACGGCGAAGCACGGCGGCGCACTGTGCGTGCGGGGCGACGGCGAGCCAGAGGGCGAGGGGAGGAGAAGAGGCGATGGGGAGGTGCGGCAGCTCACCCTGAGCTCGTTTGAGACGACGGCGCGGTCGGGGACGGACCACGGCGGCGGGATTCGTCCGCGGCGAGCGGCGGCGGTGGTCGGAGAGGAAGAGGACGGCGGCGGTGATTCTCGGCCTCCCCGCTCGATTCCTTCGTCCAGGACGTAGAGGAGGACGCGGTGAAGCTCCCTGCGGTCTTGGATTTGCTCGGTGAGCCCCGGGACGTCGGCGATGCGGCGGCGGAGCTCCGGCTCGGGGCGGCTCCGTGGCGGAGAAAGAGGATGAGGACACGGGAGAGGAAATTCGGGGGAAAGTGAGTGGGAGCAGGTGGGCGTCGTGGGGGCATGGTCTCCGTGCAGGAGAGAGGGCAGAGGGGGCCCCCGATGCGTGCGGTGCGAGTGTGACACGGCGACGGCGTGGTCGTCGCGGGAATGGCGGGAGGAGAGAGGAGAAAGAAGTTTTACAAAAACCCCCCTGGACGTTTTGAACCCATCACAGATAGGTCCTTTTTAGTACTGGTTGCACCGTTTTGTAATTATTTGGGCCACTTAAACACCTCCAAAAATTATGTAAATTTTTGGGTAGCCTCTTTATATTAATATGAAGCTCCCCTAATTTTTCCAGAATATTTGAAAATCATTTGGTAGGAAAATAAATAGGAATTGCCCACAGGCAATTTGAGATTTTCTTCACTCATTTTAGTTTCCAACTCAAAATAGTTTTGTCAAAAATTAGATTTGGAACTTTTGAAACTTCCTTGACAAATATAGATGTCAAGATGTTTTTGTTTTGCAAGCTTGAACACTTTCATTGTTTTGAAATTGTAAACGAAGCAAAACACATTAGAGGTTTTTCAAAGTTATAATTGCTTGAGCATTTTTAATTTAAGGATGCCATGATGCAATTAACACAAAAGTGAAAAATTAGCACCGATTTTTAGGTTTACTAATTTTGGGCTGTTACAGAGGGTTCACCTGCAGCCTCCGCTCTAGGAACTCCTGCCTCTCAGAAATCTTGCTCTCTGCTACCCGTGTACTGCCAAAATGAAGTACAATGAGTAGACACTGAGTGCTGAACATGTCCGGGAGGGGGGCTATATATAGGGTACGTGTGCTTCTTTAGTCCCTGATCCAACGGCTCACAAGCCGGGTCATGTGGCTCACGAAGTGGTCGTGATACTGCTGATCCAACAGCTCACAATCCCTCAAAAGAAACACACCCCTGATCCAACGTCTCACAAGCGCTTGAAAGAAACACACGATCCGTGTGCTTCTTCCTTATTGGTGGGATTCTCTTTAGTCCCGGGTGGTGGCTCACAAAATGATATCCAACAGCTCACAAGCCTTCAAAAGAAACACACCCCTGATCCAACGGCTCACAAGCGCTCGAAAGAAACACACGATCCGTGTGCTTCTTCCTTATTGGTGGGATTCTCACTATATATGTAGTCATGCATGGCCTCCATTGGCATAGCACATCTAAACTCATATCTGCAACCTCATCACTCTCCCATGGCTTCCACCGTACCCACTCTAACCTACTCGGAGGCGGAGGCGCTTTGCGCCTCGAACTACCCCTGGCCGCCCGGCTACGACGTCCCCGCCGGCTGGAGGCTGAGCACTGGAGGCGTGCCGGTCCCTTCTGTCCCTCAAGGTTTGGCGCGCCGGGCGGCCATCACGAACCACTACTACCTCGAGCTCACTCCGGAGCAACGGATGGATCCCCACTGGCATCCCGACTACCGCCCGACTTGGGACGCCTTCTTCATCAATCGGCGTGAGAGGGCGCTCGCCAGGTGCGAGGAGGACGGCCCGCCTCCTTCGAACTTCAACGAGGCCGGCCGTCGGCTGTGGTGGAGCGGCCGGACTCTCCAGAGCGTCATGAACTACATCACGGCCGGCGATAACCCCGCCTGCGCTACCCTCGCTTCCAGTCCAGGCGAGCGCCGCCCGACGACGGCGACGACGACGGCGGCGACTACGACGACTATGAGGACGAGTATTATAGGCCTAGGCAGGAGTATGACTAACCTATGGTTCGTCTATGTACCCAAGATTGTTGTCATTAACTACTTCTGGTCTAGCTAAGACGACGATCGTGTAAAATGTATTCTTTATCTCTGCATTTCCAAGTCTATGAAGAAGTTTTTTGTAAACTATGTCAAAACTCAAGTTTATCATTTATCCTACCAACTAGTACACATGAAAGTACTCCGTGCCAAAGGATTTCATTTTTTGAGTATTTTTTCACTTTCTTTGACTTTTTTAAAAAAACGGTCAAAATGGCCGCCGTTACTATTCATTGTAAGGGGTCGAATTATCCAAAACTATCGACTGTTCTGTGATATAACCACTACTTGTGCACTTTAAAATCATTTTTGAAAAAAATTCAGAGCAAACTATCACACACTTGTAGTTCAAATTTGAATTACTTTCGAAAAATAGGCATAAAGTCGTTTAAGTAGGCGAAATTAGCTAGAAACCGAGAAAATTACCAATATTTGTGGATTATCCATAAAATATGGTCTACTTTGTGTGATAATTGGATGGGTGCCATTTTGCACCATATTTGTTGTACTTGCTTCACAAAATATGTCATTTTTGACAAACGAAAAACAAAAACGATATTTAGATAAGTAATTTGAAAACATAGAAAATGGTTTTGGATTATTTATTCAAATTTAAACACTTTTCATGTTGAAAGTCTTTTCAGATTCAAAACCATTTGAAATTCATATTCAAACACCTAAATAAGAAAAAAAGGCGGGAAACAACATTTCAGAACTGAAAAGTTCGAAATAATTTTGAAAAAGGACTCTTTGGTCCCGGTTTATACGAAGAACCGGGACCAAAGAGTCCGTGGACGCGCCACGCGAATCTGGCATTAACTGACCAACTCATTGGTCCCGGTTCTTCCCACGAACCAGGACCAAAGAGGCATTGGTCCCGGTTCTTGCCAGGAACCGGGACCAATGAGTGCTGGTATATCTGTCTGCCCCTTCTCCTTCCTCATTTCATCCCCAAATCCTCAACTTTCGCACGCGGGCGCGCCGGAGCAAAATCGTCGCCGTCAGGCTGCCCGACCTCGCCCTCGACGCCCCACGCCACCGCCGTCGACGTCCGCCGCGCCTTCGACGCCGACGCCGCGCCCATTGGTCTAACTCGTGCGAACTCGAGCCGCCGCGTCTTCTCCAAGTCCGGCCGACGTGCTTCGAGCACGATTCCGACGCCGTCCGTGCTCCTGCGGCCTCTCCGTCCTCTCTATTGGATTCCTGGTGAGCATACGCTGCCGTAGCATCCCTCCGTTCGATTTATTGTGCTCTGTAGCGTCGACGCGCTGAAGCTCGTCGCCAGCCGTCGCTCCGGCGACCATTCGCTGGCGGCGCCGCTCCTAAATGACTTCCCGTGCACACGCGCATCCAACGCGCCCACTCGCCCGTCCTAACTCGGCCTCCTCCGGCGAGCCTCGCCGGAGCAGAGCCGCCGGGTGCTCCTGTGTCGATGACATGTGGGCCCGGCCTGTCAGGGTTTTATTCTTTTTGAAAATGTTTTCGGTAATTATTAAATATCTGACAGGTGGGACCCAGCCAGCTAAATTAATTCCAGAAATTGATTAAATCTTATAAATTCAATAACTTTTGATCTGTTTATCAGAAAAATATGAATAATATATCAAAATTCTCAGAAAAATAAATGTTAACCAATTATGTCAACATACAAATAATTTGGAACATTTAAATTTGTTGAATATTTGGGAATAACTTAAATGCATTTTCTTTAATTATGGAAGTAATTTAACTAAATGCTCATAATTGCAATTTGACCTCTAATAACATTTCAAACATGATTTAGAGTTCCATGTCAATGCATTAAATTGATCATGCATACATATTGCGCATTGCATCAATGCCATGTATTGATTGTGTTCTTTTCCGGTATTTGTTCTTCCCGGTAGATCGTGGTTCGGAAGTTGACCCCGCTTTAGTTGAAGAACAAGATCTGTTTTCCGACGAACAAGGCAAGCATAACCTCTTATCTGCCCATATATGATTTCGAAGTATTTCACTCTTGTATTTGCATACGATTCCAATGTATTTTAAGAATATTTAAAGTGTTAGCAAAATTTATGTGTTAGCAAAATTAGCAAATTAAGGTGTTAGCAAAATTAGCAAATTTAACTTTGTATTCACATTTGCATTCACATATCCGATTCACATTTGTATGCAAAGTTACCCAACTAAAGTTTTGTGCATTGTTCTTAATTTGCAGAAACTATGGAACGAGACGAAAATCAGGAAAACATCCTCGAGGATATAATCCGCGGGCCGGAAGATGTTGGCGATGTCACCTCACAGTTTCTGAACAACTCTGGTGAGGGAGATGAGTCTCTCAACCGAAGAGACGGCTCCGGTGAGGTAGAACCCACGGCTGGGGTGAGGGAGAAGTCGGCGAGGGAGAAGCCGACGAGGGAGAAGCCGAAGGCTCCGGTGGAACATTAAATGTTGCAAACTCTGGCGAGGTGCATATACATATATTAATGAAGCCGAAGATTGTATTAATTAAGCCTCTGCTGTCTATATACATATATTAACGCTCTTTCTTCTTTTAGCCCTCCGGATCGAGCAAATCTTCTGTAAGGACAAAACGAGGCCCAGCCAAAAAGTTGGGCGACCATGAAAGGTACAGGATCGAAAAAGTCGCTGAAGACGGCACACCGACTGCTCCCCCTGATGTTAAAAATAAAATGGTAAAGCAATGCGGAGTTCTTGTTAGGGACTACATCCCGATCACCGTTCGAGAATGGCATGAGCCAAAGGAGGGAGGAGTAAGATATGTCGGCGAGGTGGGCAAAGAAAGACTTTGGAGAAAGCTCATGCTTAATTTCACCCTGCCGGCGCCAGAGGTGGATCCAGATGAGGAGGATCCAAATGAGGCAGAAAAGATTGCCCGGAAAAACATGGAGCAAAAAGTCAGGGACTGGGCTCTTAAGAAGATGGCCGAGCTATTCAAGAACTGGAAGAAAAGATTGAACAACGAGTTTGTCCAGAAAAATAAGACTCCGGACTTCGATAAAGGGTATGAGAAGATAAGGGACGACTGGGAAGAATTTGTGGCGTACAAGAAATCGGAGGAAGCTCAGGAAAAGTCTGCAAAAAATAAGGCAAATGCTGCTAAAAAGATCTACCACCATACTATGGGGCCTGGTGGCTACGCCTTTAGCATGCCTAAGTGGGAGAAACTTGAGGCGGACCTGCTGGCTAAAGGGATCACTCCAGAGCCACTCGCATGGATCGAACGGGCAAGAAATTGGTTTTACGGGCATGGGGGCACGTTGGACGCAGAAGGGAAGTGCATATATAACAGAAGACACAAAGATAATCCCCTACTACCCATCGAAGGCATTAGAAATGCAGTAAAGGATGTTGCAGAGGGACGGTTCATTCCCGATAGAGAGGATGACGAGCTCACACGCGCCCTTGGGAATGAGGAACACGACGGACGAACACGAGGCGTACCAGGCTCCAAGCCCAAGACAATTGCGATTCCCGAGCACAGGAAGAAATTTCCTGATAGAAGCCATCAGAGGAGAAAGGAAAGGGAGGCAATGGAAGCACGCGCTGCTGCAGACCGGCTGCGTAATATAGAAGAAGAATTAAAGCGGCAGAAGGATCAAATTGCCGCACTTAGCCAGCAAGGTACTAGCGGCCAATCTCAGCGGCACATGGTAGAAGCTGCATGCGATGGTACCGGCGGCCCATCGAATCGGAAAAGCAGCGTGGCTTCCACGGAGCTCCAGGATGGTACTGATGATGCAGTGACGGTGGCTCCACTTCGTCGCTACCCAGTGGATGATATCACGGAGAGCACACCTTGTGAGCTGCATGTGAAAGTTTTTAACTTAACCATGAAGGTGGCGGTCGGCTATGCCGTACCAATTGGACCTAATCCAACTTACCATTTCTCTCCGGTTCCACATGGCTACGCTGTTGTCGGGGTGGATGAAGTGATGAAAGATTTTGAGGAGCTGAAGCTGCAACACCCTGCAGGTGAAGATGGGGAGGTGCTTGAACTTGGAGAAGCCAAGAAAGGGACCATTCTATGGCCAAAGGAATTCATCGTGCTTCCAAACTGGCAGCCAAGGCCATCGACTCCTCACCAGTCTCCAGCGCAACAGTCCTCTTCACCGCCTCAGCATTCTCCAGCGCAACAGTCCTCTTCACCGCCTCACCAGTCTCCAGCGCAGCCGTCTCCACCGCCGCGTCAGCCGTCTCCGCCGCCGCCTCAGCCGTCTCCGCCCACCGCTGGTACTATGAGGGGTAAGCGATCACCGAAACGTAAAAGGTCGCCCCTCCCAAAAGTACCTCATAAGAATCTTCCCATCAGACCTTATGACCGTACGGTGGAGGAAAATGCCGCGGACGTAAATGCCCAACATCAAGAGTGGTTGGCTAGCCTGAAGAAGCCGAAAGCGGCAGAGTTCCCCTCCACCCCAGCAGAAAAAGCCGCCGTCTTCAAAATGCTGAAGACCCTTGAACAACCCCCGCCAAGGCTGACACCAGACTATGACCGCCAGATTCGCAAGTCGGTTCAGGCAAATAAGGAGCGGTCGAAGAGTAGTAGTGCAAGCGGGAAATCAGTTCCCCAGCTCGGAGAACAGAAAAACCAGTCGTGCCCCCCGCTCAAAGTGTTTTCCAATACCGCCGAGGGGTCGAGCACAGGTGATGTCGCTATCGATCCTGAGTTTGTTGCAATATACGGAGAAGCGGCCGCTGCTCATGGCATGTCTATTCCGGACTACTTAGCGCAATTACAAGAGTTCCAGGAAGTAGCATACCAATACCAGTACGGGAATAGTCTCGTCAAACCTGAGCTAGTCAACGATCTACCAACAAAAATGCGCAGATTGCATAAGTGGTACATGCGAGCCTGTGAGGAAGGGGCAAACTGGATCTACGTGGCCTATAGAAACGAGCATTACGGGCATGGAAATGGCGTGGTAATGATTGAATTTCCTGAATTATTTCAGTTATACCAACAAGACGCCATCGACAAAGCTATCCTCAGTGCCTATTGTCTGTAAGTATTATTTCTGTAATTAAGTCTCTAGCTAGCTCAGCTCGTTCATTGCATGTATAATCTTACTCATCACTATATTAATTATGCAGAATGAAGATTCTCCAATGCAAAAGAGGACAAATCTATGACATTGGGTTCATTGACCCATACTACATTCATCAATATCTCTCAACGTCATTACAACGACACAGAGGATAACTTGGTAAGGGCGTTAAGGTTTAACGAAACCAAAAGGGAAATACTATTTCCTTACAACTACGGGTGAGTGTTACTGTCTTGTACACATTCTATTTCGCTTACTCGATGTTAAGTGTATAATTGATGACTTATGCGTGCGCAGCTTCCACTTTATTCTGCTAATCATTAAACCTGACAAAGGAGTAGTACTTGTCATGGACTCGAAACGTAAACCCCTTGAGGAGTGGGCGGACATGCAGGAATGCCTCCAAGGGTAATTTCAATCATTATGGCACTATATCGGCAACTTTCCGTTCATTCCCTGGTAGCAAGCAATTAATATATAACTCATTTATTCATTTTCTTTGCCGGACAGGGCTTGGAAACGGTTCACCGCCAAGGCTAGGGGTATTTGGGCGCCGAAGCTTACATTTGAACAAATAAGTGTAAGTTATCATGCTTGATTATTATTCCGCGCATCTCTTTGATTTTAGTTTCAATACCATTATCATGCTTGATTATTATTTTGATTGAACTCTGTTCTCGTAAAGTGCTTGAGGCAGGAACATGGGAATAATTTATGTGGATACTACGTTTGCGAGTTCATTCGCCAGACGACCCAAGAGCGATCCAAGAGCCGGTTCTTAGAACAACTTGAAGTACGTAAACAATATTCACAATTTTAGTTTATTGCCATCAATTGTGTTTAGTTTCATTCATATATATATTGACCCCTTCTTTAAATTAGATCGAACGGCTGCGGGACGGTCTTCTACCACAAGATCGCGTACGCGCAATTCAAGAGGAAATTGCGGGATTCTTAGATGCAGAGGTCCTAGATCCAAAGGGAGAATACTATGGGCCGGTAAAAATGGGAGTGTAAAAGAGATGTATATATGCATGAAACTCGTGTGTACATTTAATATGTTCGACCAAGCACGACGAATGAGCTGTGTGTAATATATTCATGACGATGATGTGTAATAGTGGTTCCTTCATTGCTGTATGTAGTACCATGCATCGAATTGAGTGCGAGATGGAGAGCCGGCGAGTGAGAGATGAGCCGGCGAGTAGTACCTGCACAGAAATATCGAAGCTTGGCCTCGATATGCCGGCGAGTGAGAGATGGAGAGCACGTCGGCGATGCGAAGAAGGGGGAGACGACGGAGGCACCGGCGAGAGGGAGAGGGGGCACCGGCGAGAGGGAGAGGGGGCACCGCGAGAGGGAGACCCTAAACCCTAAATACAAAAAAAAAACACTCATTGGTCCCGGTTCTTAACATGAACCGGGACCAATGAGTCTCCCCCACGCCCAGCCAGAACTGGCCACGTGGGCACCCATTGGTACCGGTTCGTGGCCCAACCGGGACTAGCATTAGTCCCGATTGGCCAGTCCCGGTTGGGCAACCGGGACTGATGGCCCAGCCGAACCAGGACCACAGGCCCTTTTTCTACCAGTGCACGTATGTGCATCGATCCAGCTCATCTCATTCGCGCGCTACACGTTGTTGCGAAATTGTGCTAAGATATGCATTGGTGCCTCCAGCCTTAATTCAAGATCATACATAATATGGCAGGCATTAATAAGGCCCGAGAAAAAGAAAGGACATAATTAAATCTTTGCAAAATAAATAGAGGTGCAATTGGGACGGTCAATAAACAACCATTATCGCTGAGGACTCGAGCTCGAGACAGTGGAGTAGCTAGCCACGACACAACCACCTAAGTAAAATCTTTGCTAGCAAGAATGAGGATGCATCCACAAGACATGCATAACGATTATACATTAATAGGTTCATATACGGGTTCTATTTCTCATCTGCAGATCACTAAGTTTATCATACTCCCTATGATTCTAAATATAAGATGTTTTAGCCTTTGTTCACATTTATATGCACACAAATGTATCTAGACACCTTTTATTGTGTATTTTCACTCATTTAGAATGCATCGAGACAATAAGTGCAACTCCTAAAACATCTTACATTTACAAGCGGAGGAGTACTACCTAAACTGGCTCAGGTATTGCCAATTTAACTGAAAGAATGATAGCAATATATTTACAACATATCAATCTTACATCAGTTTTCGGTTTTGGAACAGTGCACACTTTAGTTCCTAATTCAAAAGTGTGCATAGGTTACAGTCCAGATTGCTATGACAAGTCCTGAACCTGAGACCAAGGATCAAATTTATTGACATACATCACAAGTTCTTGTTGTTTCTGACCATGCAACATTAGAAGCTAGCTGCAGGAGCAGAAGCTAACTGCAAGAGCAGAAGCTAACTGCAGCTCCTCCCGAATCATTTTGGTTCAGGGATAAATAAGTTCTAAAAATGGATATCTCAACCAGAGAATCTTGTGATGCGCCAGGAGCATGGCCAAGGCGGCCAGCTCGTCGGAGCCGCGAGCAAGGCCACAGGAAGACCAGGCCCGTGTCCCTCAGATCCACCTCCACCATTTGGTTTCTCTCTGGTATCTCTCTCTACTTCTTTTCTCTCCCCAATTTCCAAAGAACCAGCTCGGAAGATGACGTGAGGTGGACGCCGGCGGCGGAGGTCAAGAAAACCTATGGGTAGGGGAGGGGAGGGGAGGGGAGGAGAGGAGAAGAGGTGGGCTCACCGGACTGAAGGCGTATGCGAAGGAGGTGTTCGTGGCGACGTTCGTGCCGTCACCTCCTACTCCAAACGCACTTTTCCAAAGAAACGCGAGCGGAGGAGGTGTTCGTGGCGACGTCCGTGCCGTCACCTCCTGCTCCAAACGCACTTTTCCAAAGAAACGCGAGCCTCCCCTCGCGTGTGAGGATGACGATAGGTGCAGGGTCAACGGGTGGGATTTCCGGGGATGGGCCAGGAAGAAACTCGAAAATACGTCGGAGGTAAACGGCCTTGCGGGATCTTTCGAGATTTGCGGGTGAGCCAGGAAATTCCTGTCGTGGGGTTGTCACGGCAGATGTTACCAGGGGTAACTTGAGATTGGGGGCAAGGCGACTCTGGTGTTCAGGAGTTGGTCTAGCTCTACGAGGGAGAAGATGTTTTTTTACCCAGGTTCAGGTCCCCTCGATGGAGGATCCCTACGTCCTGCTATAAATCACTATATGATAACATATTACATGGTGCGCCGATGGCGATCGTCACCGGAGTTTAGATGACTCCGGCGTGGGAGCTCTCTCTCCGAGCTCTCTCTATTTTCTCTATCTTCTCAGGCTTATCTCTCTATGACCTAGGAGCCGGCTTATAAAGACATCCGGGTCTCCTGGTTGCATACAAGGTAAAACCGGGTTACACCCGTACTAGGAGTCCTACTCTATCTCCTCTAGTCTTGCGTGTACTCCAAGTCTTGGACTCCGTGACGCGTACCGCCTCCGGGTCTTCTAGAGCCTTCCTTACTTAGGCGGGTTACCGACAAGCTCTCCGGCCTATCAATGTAACCCGGCCCATGGCGATGGTTAGCTGGCCTCGCCCGGGCTCCTGCCTGGCGGGTCATGCTTTCCTCTTCATGGGCCTACCGGGTTATTATTCCCCCATCAGTAGCCCCCACGGTGACTCGGGCGCTAGGCTGGCATGCTCCTCTTCCAGCTTCAAGCTTTATTTCTTGGGGAGAGCCGCCATCCTTGCTATCCGGGTTAACCTCCTGAAAATAAGAATTACATGTAAAAATATAAAGACCGGGTTACATTGCCTTCTCTTTAGCTAGGCTGGCTCTTCTTGGCGGTCCATATCATAACCCGGCCGATTTCTACCGGGTTCATACGCCTCCGGTGTTCTGTTCAACACTTAGTTTATAACATCAATCAACCTCCTGAAATAAAATAAGTAAATTTTTAATGGGACAAAACCCGGGCTATAATTGCTAGGCCAACTCATTTTGGCGGTCCATTTTAAAACCCGGCTTTTCTTCCTGGGTTCATATGCCTCCAGGTTTATCTCAAGATCATCCCGCAAATCCTGCCAAGAATGTTCCCATGTTTTTCTTTGTGGTTCCTTTGACCTGGTTTTTGATGGAGCCTACTCATACGGAGGCTGTGTTGAAGGATGCTCCAGGTTCCTACGATCCGAACTTGATGAAGCCCACTCACATGGAGGATATCTTTCAAGACCCAGCTTGTGAAGACCCGGCGCAGATACATCGGTTCTACCGGTTCTCAAGAATATTAACTTCGATTTTCCTCGTGTATATAACCTGTAGCCCCCAAGCTCCGAGTTTATCACCTCGTGATAACTTGGTGCTTGTGATAGATAGATGAACACTTTGAACCATCTATCCCCCAAGTGCCGGGTTGTGTGCCTGCAGCAACCAGGGACTTTTGCATCTTGCATCTCTTGGAGAAATTTTAAACTTCAAATACTGTAGCCCCCAAGTGCCGGGTTGCATGCCTGCAGCGACCTGGGACTTCCTCATTATTTCAAAAAAATTTAACTTCAAACTGTGTAGCCCCCAAGTGCCGGGTTAGCTGTCCACAGCCACCTGGGACTTTGATATTTTGCCTTGGATAAACTTTTGACTAGTGTAGCCCCCAAATGTCGGGTTGCATGCCTGCAGCGACCTGGGACTCACGCTTTTCCCTTTGTAATCTCATAAAATTTGAAGCACTGTAGCCCCCAAGCGCCAGTTCGTTCGCTGTAACAACTCGGGACTCAGTTTGTAAAAACTCTTATCTTTCAGCTTCAAATACGGCGACTCACATATGGAGATTGCGCTGGCGAAGCCGGTCGCGGACACAAATGCTGAAAATGCTGAGGACCCGGCCAGACTGGGCAAAGCCGGCCATGTTGAAACGAGGCCAAGCCAGCCAGGCTGGGACGAATCGTAACCCGGCTGCTTCCTCTTTTTACTTTCTTCATTGGAGACGTGATGTTGTTTCTTGATTGACTTGTATGAGTATCTGTACCATCTGGCTTCTATTTCTGCTTTTCTTTTCACGGGACATCCACTGATTGCCTGCATGACCCGTTGACCACACATGACAAAGCAGCAACTCCATGACCATCCGACCCTCCGATATTTTTCTTCTTCTTGGTACATGACCTCACTTTTTCATTAATTGGGTCTTGTACGTATCCGGCTTGCACTTTAATCATCCCATGTGACAGCCATCCAATTCTGTCTGATTCAAACTCAGCAGCCTGCAGCCGTGCCATCCGCTTTCCCTTGATTTTCATCGAGACGTAATCGCTGATTGATCATCCGATATTTTTCTTGTTGATTTGCTTACGTGACCTTCCTGGAGCTGCATGCACATGCAAGATTGATTTACCGCGCGCCATAGCCAGAGCTAGCTGCTCACGTAGGCCATCCAAATTTTTTTTTGTTCTGTTGATTACTTTCCTGATGAATAGTACTAGAAGCACTTGGTTCGTTGATCTTGATCTTCTGTACGTGATGCACTTATTGCTTGAACTCTCAGCGAAGTTTTCACTTATTGCTTGACTTTGATGGTATCGCACGAGTATTAGCAGCACCCGGCTTATTTTCTTCTCCTGCTGGAAATAAGGTCACGTAGTCCTCATCCTTTGCAAGAAACATTTCAAACTTGAAGATGCCTCGCTCCATGAGCCGGCTAGTACAAGCAATTTCTATCTTTACCTGACAAATTGGCCAATTCTGAAATCTTAGCTCTGATCAGACCTTGCTTCTGCTGCCGGGTTGTAGAATTATCCTGCAAAAAACAATTTCCTTATGCAAAAAATAACATTATTCAGCATGATAGGCTTGTAATAAATTAATAACTTATGAATATTTATGCTGATGGTGTACGTGCACCCTGAGGATTTGCTTTTTTAATGAACGTGATAAGTCGTTTTGCAAATCCTTTTGGTTTAGATGACCCTTTTGGTTTTTTTAACTGTGAGCCGGCTTTCGCATGGATTTTCTCTATCGCAACTTTTCTGATAACACTAGTAGAAAATGGGCCTATGGTCCCGGTTCGGTTGGGCCTTCAGTCCCGGTTGCCCAACCGGGACTGGCCAATCGGGACCAATGCTGGTCCCGGTTGGGCCACGAACCGGGACCAATGGTTGTCCACGTGGCCTGGTCTGGCTGCTCGTGGGGGGAGACTCATTGGTCCCGGTTCTTAATACGAACCGGGACCAATGAGTGCTTTTTTTTTTTGGTATTTAGGGTTTAGGATTCGATCTCGCCGGTGCCCCCTCTCGCCGGTGCCCCCTCTCCCTCTCGCCGGTGCCCCCTATCGCCGGTGCCCCCTCTCCCTCTCGCCGGTGCCCCCTCTCGCCGGTGCCCCCTCTCCTTCTCGCCGGTGCCCCCTCTCGCTATCGCCGGTGCCCCCTCTCCCTCTCGCCGGTGCCTCCGTCGTCTCCCCCTTCTTCGCATCGCCGACGAGCTCTCCATCGTTTCCGTACGCATATTATACGCTCTACTATATACACAGTACACGTTGATGCATATATAATTAATATTCGATCTCTTGCGAGAATACAACTATTTAATTACATGGAGATAGATCAAGCCATCAAGGCATATTTAGTTCATCGTCCGAAGCATAATGTTCTCCCTTTTCATCGATGGCCTCCCTAAGCAGAAATCCCGCCAATTCCTCTTGAATTGCTCCTACGCGCAGTTTTGGTTCGAGCGTCTCCCGCAGGTCGCTCAAATTAGTTGTTCTCCGCTCAGTGGTCAACTCGCGAATGAACTCGCAAACGTAGAATCCACATAAATTACTCCCCGGTGGCTGCTGCGGACATGTCACCGATTTATAAGTTAGCTCATCTTTGAATGGACCTTGTACCTTCTGTTTGAAATGTGTCCAACACCTGCTTTGGCAAAGAAAATGAACAAAGGAGTTATTAATTACTTGACATAAGGGAACGAACGAAAGAGGGCGATATAATGCGATAATGATTGAAATTACTTGTTGAGCATTTCTTTCATGTCGGACCACATGTCTTGGTCCCAACTTAATGAGTCGTGGACTTCAACTGTGGACTTGTCAGGTTGAATGCTTAGCAGAATCCAGTGGAACCTGCGGACGTTTACATAAAGCAGACATGCATAGCTCATTAATTACACTTAACATCGAGAAAGCCAAATAAAAATATGTACAAGACAAAAACACTCACTTGAAGTTGTAAGGAAATAGTATTTCCGTACAGAAATGTTGCATGGTTAAAAAGGTGGTCAGGTCATGCTCCACGTCTTTGGGGTGATTGACTAAGGTATATGAATTCACGATATACGGGTCAACGAACCCGACCTCAAAAACTTTAGTTCTTTTGCATTCCATCATCTTCATTCTGCATAATAGCGTACAAAAGGATATATATATAGTCAGGATAATATAATACAGGCAATGAACGAGCTGAGCTAGAGACTTAATTACGAAAATAAATCACTTACAGACAATAGCAAGAGAGGATAGATTTGTCGAGGGCGCGCTTTTGGAATAACTGGAACAGTTCAGTCAGTTGAACCTGTATAACGTAACGTTTGAAGAAATGCTCCACTC
The DNA here is from genome assembly GCA_947311845.1 of Poa pratensis. Lineage (NCBI taxonomy): Eukaryota > Viridiplantae > Streptophyta > Magnoliopsida > Poales > Poaceae > Poa > Poa pratensis. Next base: position 67,077,771 of record CAMZMU010000049.1, on the reverse strand, counting down.
TAACGTCCACCGGAAACCAATCTTTCGCGTCCTTCTTTGATGTGTGCACCAGGTACCAGTTATGCAAATTTCGCATATGTGTTGATAGACGCGCGAGCTCCTCATTACTGACCATAGGCTCCCCTTGGACATATTTCCGTGCCATCTCTAACATTGGCGCAGATTCATAGCCTAAAAGTTGACCAAGGCTCATACCCAAGGCGGTAGCCTGTTCCTTGGCCTGCGATACAGTGACACCAAGTTCTTTAGCAGCAGCCATGGCTCTGGGGTCCAATAATTCCAGGTCCTTATCCATAGCGTCTCTGAAGTCCTTGTCGGCATCGGAACACACTATGAGCGGGGGGACCGATTGATTTTTCTGCTGTCCGAGCTGGGCAATTTGTTTCCCGCTTTTTGCACTTCTTCCCTTGTTCTGCTCAGACTGGGCACGTGCTAGCTTAGTAAGTTCACGACCATAGTCAGATGGCAGATTCATCGATATCTGGGATGGCTGCTCAAGGAAGGACTTTCTCCACTTTTTGGTTTTTGCATCATATACCGGCTTCTGCTCGGGCTTTTTTGGTGCAAAAAAAGCCTTATTGTAGGCAGCCACCTCCGCGGCGTTTTCCGCTACAGTCCTGTCATAAGGTCTAATGGGAAGATTCTTATGAGGTACTGTTGGGAGGGGCGACCTTTTACGTTTCGGTGATCGCTTACCCCTCATAGTACGAGCGGTGGGCGGAAACGGCTGACGCGGCGGCGGAGACGGCTGACGCGGCGGCGGAGACGGCTGCGCTGGAGACTGGTGAGGCGGTGAAGAGGACTGTTGCGCTGGAGACTGGTGAGGCGGTGAAGAGGACTGTTGCGCTGGAGACTGGTGAGGAGTCGATGGCCTTGGCTGCCAGTTCGGAAGCACGATGAATTCCTTTGGCCATAGAATGGTCGCTTTCTTGGCTTCTCCAAGTTCAAGCACCTCCCCATCTTCACCTGCAGGGTGTTGCAGCTTCAGCTCCTCATAATCTTTCATCACTTCATCCACCGCGACAACAGCGTAGCCATTTGGAACCGGAGAGAAATGGTAAGTTGGATTAGGTCCAATTGGTACGACATAGCCGACCGCCACCTTAAAGGTTAAGTTAAAAACTTTCACATGCATCTCACAAGGTGTGCTCTCCATGATATCATCCACTGGGTAGCGACGAAGTGGAGCCACTGCATCATCATTACCATCCTGGAGCTCCGTGGAAGCCACGCTGCTTTTCCGATTCGATGGGACACCGGTACCATCGCATGCAGCTTCTACCATGTGCCGTTGAGATTGGCCGCTAGTACCTTGCTGGCTAAGCACGGCAATTTGTTCCTTCTGCAGCTTTAATTCTTCTTCTATATTACGCAGCCGGTCTGCAGCAGCGCGTGCTTCCATTGCCTCCTTTTCCTTTCTCCTCTGATGGCTTCTATCAGGAAATTTCTTCCTGTGCTCGGGAATCGCAATTGTCTTGGGCTTGGAGCCAGGTACGCCTCGTAACCGTCCGTCGTGTTCCTTATTCCCAAGGGCGCGTGTGAGCTCGTCATCCTCTCTATCGGGAATGAACCGTCCCTCTTCAACATCCTTTACTGCTTTTCTAATTTCTTGGATGGGTAGTAGGGGATTATCTTTGTGTCTTCTGTTATATATGCACTTCCCTTCTGCGTCCAACGTGCCCCCATGCCCGTAAAACCAATTTCTTGCCCGTTCGATCCACTTGAGTGGCTCTGGAGTGATCCCATTAGCCAGCAGGTCCGCCTCAAGTTTCTCCCACTTAGGCATGCTACCAGCGTAGCCACCAGGCCCCATAGTATGGTGGTACATCTTTAGAGCAGCATTTGCCGCATTTTTTGCAGACTTTTCCAGAGCTTCCTCTGATTTCTTGTACGCCACAAATTCTTCCCAGTAGTCCTTTATCTTCTCATACCCTTTATCGAAGTCTGGAGTCTTATTTTTCTTGACAAACAGTTTGTTCAATCTTTTCTTCCAGTTCTTGAATAGCTCGGCCATCTTCCTAAGTGCCCAGTCCTTGACTTTTTGCTCCATGATTTTCCGGGCTATCTTTTCTGCCTCATCTGGATCCTCCTCATCTGAATCCACCTCTGGCGCCGGCAGGGTGAAATTAACCATGAGCTTTCTCCAAAGTCTTTCTTTGCCCTCATCGCTGACATATAGCTGTCCTTTCTCCCTTGGCCGATGCCATTCTCGAACGGTGATCGGGATGAAGTCCCTAACAAGAACTCCGCATTGCTTTACCATTTTATTTTTAACACCAGGGGGAGCAGTCGGTGTGCCGTCTTCGGCGACTCTTTCGATCGTGTACCTTTCTTGGTCGCCCAACTTTTTGGCTGGGCCTCGTTTTGTCCTTACAGAAGATTTGCTCGATCCGGAGGGCTAAAAGAAGAAAGAGCGTTAATATATGTATATAGACATCAGAGGCTTAATTAATACAATCTTCGGCTTCATTAATATATGTATATGCACCTCGCCGGAGTTTGCAACATTTAATGTTCCACCGGAGCCTTCGGCTTCTCCCTCGTCGGCTTCTCCCTCGCTGACTTCTCCCTCACCCCGGCCGTCGGGTTCTACCTCACCGGAGCCGTCTCTTCGGTTGAGAGACTCATCTCCCTCACCGGAGTTGTTCAAAAACTCCGTGGTGACATCGACAATATCTTCCGGCCCGCGGATTATATCCTGGAGGATATTTTCCTGATCTTCGTCTCGTTCCATAGTTTCTGCAAATTAAGAACAATGCACAAAACTTTAGTTGGGTAACTTGTTCCATATGTCAAGATACATCTATAGCTAAAATCATTTGCAAAGCTAAAATTAAAATTAACATCAATATGTAGCAAAACTAAAATTAACATCAATATATAGCAAAACTAAAACTAACACTAACAAAACTAATTCTAGCAAATGGCTAACAGAAAATGGCTAACAAAAAATAGCTAAAACCTAGCAACTAACACTAACAAATGGCTAACAAAAAACCATCTACAACTAACCTAGCAATTTCTATAACCTAACAATTTCTATAACCTAATAATTTCTATATCTAACAAATTTCTAAACATATTAATCATTTTAATCTACAATTTCTATAAATTTGCATCTTTGCATATCTAACACAATTTTTTTTCCTAACATAGTACTAACCATTTGAGGGATAGCAAGTACTGAATATTTCTGATCTAACACAATTGGATTCAACTCATTTAGATTAACCATTTGACAGCTAAAAATGGTGCAAGTACAGAAGGGTCTACAAACGTTAATTGAATGCCAAATTATTTTTGTTGCTCAATTAATTCCACAAAAATTAGGGATGCTAATTTACCACAATACTAAGCTAACAAAATTGGATTCACATTAGTTGAGCTAACAGAGCATCAGAAACAAACAATTTGGTGATTTAAACCCTCTGTAGTAATTTAAATACCATTCTTTTATTATTAATCTAAATAATATGGGACCAGTGTGGTTGGACAAACATTTTTATTAGCTTTCCAAAGAATTTTGATTCATCAATTTTGGACTTATAGATCTCGAGTTACTTAATTTCTAACATACACACAGAATAAAATATTTCTGTTAATTTATTAATTCGAGTCAAGGAAAAAAAACAAACAGGCCGCGAGCGTACGGTGCTCGGCCCATTTCTAACATACACCCAATGGGCTCGGCCCATTTGTTTTTTCCCGTGCGTAAAAAAAAGTAACGCGGCGGCGGCGACAAGAGCAGCGTACGGTGCTCGGCGACGAGCAACGGCGGCGCCGCCGTGGCCGTGGACGGCGTAGGGCTCACCTCGGGTGGTGGACGGCGGAAATGGGCGCGGCGGCCGAGGGAAGCGTCGACGGCGAGCACGGGCGGTGTGCACGGGCGGCGCGCGGTGTGCCGCACGGGCTCCTCCTTCTTCTCAGCACGGGCGGCCGGCGTGCGGGAGCGGCGGCGCGGGCGTCGAGGGCACCGGCGTCGAGGGCGAGGTTGGGCAGCCTGACGGCGTGCGGGCGCGGCGGCACGGGCTCCTCCTGCTTCTTCTCCGGTCCTTAGCGTTTCTGCGACTGAATTGGGGAAGGAGAAGGGCAACAGTTAAGTAGCAGGGGTCATTGGTCCCGGTTTCTGGAAAGAACCGGGACCAATACCTCTTTGGTCCCGGTTCTTTCCAGCAACCGGGACCAATGAGTGGGCAGTTAATGCCAGATCAAGCGCGGGATCCACGGACTCATTGGTCCCGGTTCTTGGTAGAAACCGGGACCAAAGAGTCATTTTTCAAAATTATTTCGAACTTTTCAGTTCTGAAATTTTGTTCCCGCCTTTTTTTTTCTTATTTAGGTGTTTGGATATGAATTTCAAATGGTTTTGAATCTGAAAAGACTTTCAACATGAAAAGTTATTAAATTTGAATAAATAATCCAAAACCATTTTCTGTTTTCTAAAATAATTATTCTAACTATACAAACTATTAACCATTTTGCCATTTTCAATTTAATATGGATAAATTCATATCTTTAAATCCGTAAGTCGAAACTCGACTAATAATACGTATAAATCGATAAAAATTGATTAAGTAAGATTTATGATTAAGTAATAATAATTATTAATTCAGTTAATTCTATTTTTGGTGTTGTAAAATCCCATGGCAAGCAGAAGTAAATGCAGAACAATTTCAGAAAACCTATATTTGTAAGATGAATGTTTGGTGTTGTAAAATGCAGAAGAAAGCAGATAAAAATTATTAATTCATTTATCTTAATGCATTACATAAAAGGTTTAATACATTATTACACATGATACAACGTCTCACAAGCGCTTGAAAGAAACACACCCCTGATCCAACATCACGAACATTATTCTACATAAACGGACTTGCTGGCTCGAAGGCCGTAGGATTAGGGGGAACGGCGGGAGGAGCCAGCCCCGTGGGCGGCCGCCCGGTTCTCGCGCGCACGTTTGCGGCGGAGGGCAAGATCCATGGAGGATGAGTCTTTCAGCGCCCAATCCAGATCGGAAGCCTCCTTCGCCTTGAGCTGGTAGGAAGTCTTGGCTCGCTGGACAGGGTAGTCGCGGACAGACTGGAAGGAGGCTTCCATGGCCTCCTGTATCTGCAACCCACAACCTTCTTCCCCGTCGTCGCTCCAGTCGAAGTCGTCGTCCTCCTCCTCCTCCGCGGGAGGAGCGGCGGCGCCTGGTGGAGGTGCAGCGGCGCCAGGTGGAGGTGCGGCGGCACCTGGTGGAGCAGGAGGCCGGTAGCTGGGCATTCCTCTCCACGCCGGGCTCGTGGGCATACGGCGGGATAGACTCCCGCGGTTGCGCCCAAGCGCGCTCTGCCGAGCACGCTCGACCTCGTCCAGAAGGCGCTGCGGCGGGCGTGGCGGATCCATCTCGTGGAGACGATGCGTTCGTGGCTAGGAATGGTGGATTAGGGTTTACCCCGTCGGCGACAATATATAAAGACCTCCAGGGCAGCGCTGGGGGAGGACAGGTGCCCAGGAAAGCGCTGGGGGAGGACACGTGTCGTGACCGCAAAGCCCGTCTTTAGTCCCGGTTGGTGTTACCAACCGGGACTAAAGAAGCACACAGATCGTGTGTTTCTTTCAATCGCTTGTGAGCCGTTGGATCAGGGCCGGGTGTGTTTCTTTTGAGGGATTGTGAGCTGTTGGATCAGCAGTATCACGACCACTTCGTGAGCCACATGACCCGGTTGGTGTTACCAACCGGGACTAAAGAAGCACACGGATCGTGTGTTTCTTTCAAGCGCTTGTGAGACGTTGGATCAGGGGTGTGTTTCTTTTGAGGGATTGTGAGCTGTTGGATCAGCAGTATCACGACCACTTCGTGAGCCACATGACCCGGTTGGTGTTACCAACCGGGACTAAAGAAGCACACGTACCCTATATATAACCGCCCTCCTCAGACAAGTTACTCACTCACACAAAACATTCCAGCGTCACTCGGAGAGGCATCTTTGGGCAACCAGCGGCAAGACGTCTCTGATGACCTGCGACCGTTCCAAACGGTTGCAGATCATCAGAGATGTGTTGCCGGACGGTTGTAGATCATCAGAGACGTCTTGCCGCTGCTTGGATCGAAGTGGTGCTCAAACACAAAACATTCCAGCGTCACTCGGAGAGGCATCTTTGGGCAACCAGTGGCAAGACGTCTCTGATGACCTGCGACCGTTCCAAACGGTTGCAGATCATCAGAGACGTCTTGCCGGACGGTTGTAGATCATCAGAGACGTCTTACCGCTGCTTGGATCGAAGTGGCGCTCAAACTCACGAGCCACCGTCGGGCTGTATGCAGGGGGAACTGTGTTTGGACGGTCGAAGCTGAGGTTTGAGAGGTTCCCACGGGAGGTGTGGGAGCCGACAACCACCTACCACGCGTGTTTCACCACATAAAGGTTTAATACATTACTACACATCACATAAAGGTTTAATACATTACATTGATTTACATAAAAGCCATGAACCCTTCTTCGCGTATGTCCCTAGCCTATGATCGCTTCAGCCGTAACCATGGAGCATCTTCATTATTTAACGGGATGCTTGGGTCAGTTCTCACTGTGAAGGGCGGAATTTCATCAAACTTATCATAATCTGCTGACATGTCTGTCTTGTCCTCGACTCCCACGATGTTTCTTTTCCCTGAAAGAACTACGTGACGCTTTGGCTCATCGTCTGATGTATTCGTTTGCTTGTTTTTTCTTTTTTTCGGTCTGGAGGACATGTCCTTCACATAGAAAACCTGAGCCACATCATTGGCTAGGACGAATGGTTCGTTCTTGTAACAACCAAGATTCTTGAGATCCACTGTTGTCATCCCGTACAGCTGGTCTACCTTTATCCCTTCTCCATTCATGTTGACCCAACTGCACCGAAACAAAGGGACCTTAAAAGTAGGTCCATAGTCAAGTTCCCATATCTCCTCTATGCGACCATAGTATGTGTCCTTTTGCCCATCGTCGTTTGTTGCATCAAAGCGGACACCACTGTTCTGGTTGGTGCTCTTTTTATCTTGGGCGATCGTGTAAAATGTATTCCCATTTATCTCGTACCCTTGGAAATTCAATACAGTCGAAGATGGTGACGCGGCCAACAAGTAGAGCTGTTCTCCGACAGTGGTGTCATTCATGAGCTGTAATCGCAACCAACTGCCGAAGGTCTCCATGTGTTTTTCTTTAATCCAGGAGTCATCCTTCCCCGGGTTCTTGGAGCGTACATAATTCTTGTGTTCCTCGATATACGGAGCCACGAAGGTGGAACTTTGTAGAACTGTGTAGTGTGCTTGAGTTAAAGAATGCCCGTCCCTACATATCAGTGCTTTCTTTCCTAGCGTGCCTTTTCCACTCAGTCTCCCCTCATGCCGCGATTCAGGAACACCAATCGGCTTAAGGTCAGGAATAAAGTCAACACAGAACTCAATGACCTCTTCTGTTCCATAGCCCCTTGAGATGCTTCCTTCTGGCCTAGCACGGTTATGAACATATTTCTTCAAGACTCCCATGAACCTCTCGAAGGGGAACATATTGTGTAGAAATACAGGACCGAGAATGGCAATCTCGTCGCGTAGGTGAACCAGGAGATGCGTCATAATATTGAAGAATGATGGGGGGAACACCAACTCGAAGCTGACAAGACATTGGACCACAGCCTTCTGTAAACTTGGTAGAGTTACTGGATCGATGACCTTCTGAGATATTGCATTGAGGAATGCACATAGCTTCACAATGGGTACTCGAACATTTTCCGGAAGAAGCCCCCTCAATGCAACCGGAAGCAACTGCGTCATAATCACGTGGCAATCATGAGACTTCAGGTTCTGGAATTTTTTCTTTGCCATATTTATTATTCCCTTTATATTTGACGAGAAGCCAGCCGGGACCTTGATACTGCTCAGGCATTCAAAAAAGATTTCCTTCTCTGCTTTGGTAAGAGCGTATCTGCTTAAGTATTTACGCCCTTTATCCGTCTGCTTGTTGTATGGGTCTTTCATACGTTGCTGGTCTGCCCGTGCTTCCGGTGTATCTTTTGTCTTCCCATACACGCCCAGGAAGCCTAGCAGGTTCACGCAAAGATTCTTCGTCACGTGCATCACGTCGATTGAAGACCGGACCTCTAGGACTTTCCAATAGGGTAGCTCCCAGAATATAGAGCACTTCTTCCATATGGGTACGTGGTTGTCAGCGTCATTCGGAACAGATAGACTGCCAGGACCCTTTCCAAAGATTACTTCTAAATCCTTGACCATGTCATATATAACATCACCATCAGGGAGGTTAGGCTTCTTCCGGCAATCTGCCTCACCGTTGAAATGCTTGCCGGGCTTTCTTACGGCATGACCGTTCGGAAGAAATCGACGATGCCCCAGGTACACATTCTTGTTTCCCAAATGTATACTTTCAGTCTTATCTAAACAGTGCGTGCATGCATTGTATCCCTTGTTTGACTGTCCTGAAATGTTACTAAGAGCAGGCCAATCATTGATGGTTACGAACAGCAACGCTCGTAGGTCAAATTCCTGTTGTTTGTGCTCATCCCACACACGTACACCTGGTTCGGACCACAACTGCAAAAGTTCATCAACTAATGGCCGTAGGTACACATCAATGTCGTTGCCGGGTTGCTTCGGGCCTTGGATGAGCACTGGCATCATAATGAACTTCCGCTTCATGCACAACCAAGGAGGAAGGTTGTAGATACATAGAGTCACGGGCCAAGTGCTATGACTGGAGCTCTGCTCCCCAAAAGGATTAAAGCCATCTGTACTTAGACCAAATCTTAAGTTCCTTGCGTCATCTGAAAATGTCGGGAACTCTCTGTCGATTTTTCTCCACTGGGACCCATCGGCGGGGTGTCTCAACTTCCCGTCTTTCTTACGCTCTTCTTTGTGCCATCGCAACAACCTGGCATGCTCTTTGTTTCTGAACAGACGTTTCAACCGTGGTATTATAGGAGCATACCACATCACCTTAGCAGGAACCCTCTTCCGGGGGGGCTCGTCATCGCCCTCAACATCACCAGGGTCATCTTGTCTTATCTTGTACCGCAGTGCATTGCATACCGGGCATTTATCCATGTTCTCGTACTCACCGCGGTACAGGATGCAGTCATTAATGCATGCATGTATCTTCTGCACATCTAATCCTAGAGGGCAGATAGCCTTCTTTGCTTCGTATGTAGTCTCGGGCAATTCGTTATCCTTTGGAAGCTTCGGCTTCATTATTTTCAGTAACTTCTCAAATCCCTTGTCAGAACAACCAGTCTCTGCCTTCCATTTCAGCAGTTCCAGTGTGGTACCGAGCTTTGTGCTGCCATCTTCGCAGTTTGGGTACAGCAACTTTTTGTGATCCTCAAGCATGGCCTCCAACTTTAGCTTCTCCTTTTCTGTATCGCATTCTCGCTTTGCATCAGAAATGACCCCACCAAGACCATCAGCGGGCTCATCTGATGCCCGATGTTCACCTCTTTCTTCTTCAACGTCTTCCATAACAGTATCACCGCATTCCTCTGGGAACATAGGATAGTTGTCATCATCCTCCTCTTCTTCATTGTCTTCCATCGTAACCCCTCTTTCTCCGTGCTTGGTCCAACAATTATAGCTGGGCATGAAACCTTTCCGAATCACGTGGTCTTGAATGGTTCTCGGGTCAGAGTACTCCCTGACGTTCCGACACTTCTCACATGGACAAGGCATAAAATTATTCACTTTGTTTGCCTCAGCCACATCGAGAAATTTATGCAGGCCTGCAATAAACTCGGAACTGCGTCGTTCGCCGTACATCCATCGCATCCGTGCATCCATCTGCATCATATATATAATTAAGTTTATCAAATACCATTACAATAACATCTTGAATAGTGAAATGACCACCGTACATCGACACGTGCAATATTTCTGTATCAATTACAGACGAAAAGGATAAAGTTGCTAACCTCGGTGCGGGTCGGGCATTTCATCGAACACATCTTGTGCGTGGCAAAGAGAAAAAAAACTAGCACCCCCACTTCCCACCAATCCAGGAAAAAAAAACAGAGGAGAGAGGGGGGTGGGGGCAACAATATATAGGCAGGGGAGGGGTATTGGTCCCGGTTCTTGGCACGAACCGGGACCAAAGCTCCGCGGCATGCCACGTGGTCCGGCTCTGGAGCTTTGGTCCCGGTTCTTGGCATGAACCGGGACCAATGCCCCCAACCGAACCGGGACCATTGCCCCACGGGGCCCTGGCAGCTCGAACCGGGACCAGTGCCAGGCACTGGTCCCGGTTTTTGCCTGAACCGGGGCTAATGGCAAAACAGTACTCCGGACCAAAAGTCCTTTTTCTACTAGTGTAAAAACAGAGTCAGGCAACTCCCAATGGGCCCCATGACTGATTGAATTTACAGGTGAGCAATCAGCCCATATAAGTGCGAGTCACATCAAACTCAACAGCAAGATAACCAAGAATTACACTAGCGACATAAGAAAAACCGGGTCGTAGGATTGCAGCCACGAACTATTGAACTAAGAGCCCCCAAGAACGGATCAATGTTTATAAAGCAAAGGCTTAATTATGCAACATTGCCCCATTGATCCATATACTCTTGGGATGCACTCTGTGGGCATCTGCTATGAATTTGCTATAAAGCACTCCTGGGCACACTAACCGAAGTTGTGAAGCACTCCTGGGCTAAGCTAAATATTTTACTGCGAAGCACTCCTGGGCACGCTAACCGAAGTTGCGAAGCACTCCTGGGCTAAGCTAGCAATTTGTTGCAAAGCGCTCCTGGGCAACGCTAACCGAAGTTGCGCAGCACTCTTGGGCTAAGCTAATCATTGTAACAAGATTAAAAGGTGCTAGACATAAAAGAAGCACTATATGTAATACGGGCGAAGCCGAGAGATGTTTCATGGATTTTCCTTCGATTGGTTCCACGTGTGGCTCAGTGTTTGTAACCTGAACATCTTCATGCGCATCCATTAAGTGGTGGGATCCATGCTTTCACTCAACTTTATTAAATTGACTGAATAATAAAATATGAAACTTAATCATAAAATAACTTAGCTTGTTTTGTACTCCTGCGGTATGAGCACGCGGGCCTCCGGGCCGCGACGAGGTTGCGCCGTTTTGAAAAAACCGGCCGCACGCATCTGAGGCGAGCCTGGAGTCCTCCGCGTTGAGCCTGACGCTCATCCACCTCCGCTATTCCGTATCGTAGGACTCGGGCATGTGTTACTGATGGAATCAGCCGACCCCATGTTTCTCAATTTTTTTTCTTTTAGCTGTTGCATGCGAAACGTAACTAGCATGTTTTCTCTTCTGTTTGCTTTATGATTGCATGTGCAGGCCTGCCGCCAGCTCTCAGGATGTCGCCACGCACTGGGTGCTGCTTTGGCTGGCGCACCTATCGGACTTCCCCATCGATTCAGCGCAGCAGGAAAACTGATTCAACGGCTGATTGAGCTGATGCGTGCCCCTTTTTACCTTTGCTACAGTACTACTCTGCCGGTTTATGTATTTGGTCTGAGCAGATAATCCGGCTGTTTGAGTCGAATCTTGGTGACCCGGCCGGAGTTATCGATGAAGATCCGTCCATGGCGGTTTGACGGGCCGTATGCATGCAAACTGCTGCCGGCTTCTCCGCGCATGACCGATCTGCCGGCTCCCATTAGGATACGAGCCTTCTTTTCTTTTTTCTGGCCGGCTCGCTCGTCCATGGCCTGTTTTTCATACTCGCCTTTTCCTTCTTTCTTCAACTCACGTACGTGATGTTCATGGGACGGAATCACAAGCTAAGCTGCTCCAAATTTTCCTTTTCCTCGGTACTTGCTCCATCGATGCATGTGTGAGTTTATTCCTTTTCTTTCCAACGCAAGGAACATACGTACTTCTACGTGAGTAGCACTCATGCCATGCAAGGGCAACTCTCCGCTTTATTGAGAACTTGCCTGTGGCAAGATGGTTAGGTGGGTGGTTGTACCCCAGCCCACCAGAGTTCAAACCCCAGGTTTGACGCTGGTGTTTCTCATTTAGGCGGAATATTCTTTCAGTGGGAGGCGACGTTCCCGTCGACAGCGAGGCGCCCGTGGTGACTTCGTCAATCTCAAGACCCAACCGCCGGCTCAGTCTTTCGGAGGTGCTCATAGGGGTAGGGTGTGCGTGTGTGCGTTCATAGGGGTGAGTGTATGCGCGTGTTTGTGAGCGTCTGCGTTGTACTGTGTTTCTCAAAAAAAAAAAAAACTCTCCGCTTTATTTTATTTTTCCGCCGTTGAATTTTTTCCGCTAACTGACCTGGATTTTGGCTCGGACTCGTACGCCTGCGCAAAGCGCCTGATCGTAACCCGGCTGGCGGCAATTTCCTTTCTTTCTTTCTTCTTTTCTTTTGTAGGACATCGTGTTGCATATGGATTGATTGATCCACGGGATCGTAGTTCCACTTTCCTTCTTCGTACGTATGCCAGCGTAGCATTTGCAGAAGACTTGTTGAATCTTTTCCTTTTTCCCTCGGGATTGCTTGACCCGGCTTGTGAGCTGTTGACTACTCTCTTTTCTTCTCGCTGTTTCATAACTCGCACGCGAACGCAGGTCAGCCACGCCCGGCTCAACGCGCTCGTTCGTGACCCTTGCGGATCCGAACAGGACAAGACGTGCTGCCCGGGTCTGTGTAGAACTCGACCGGCCGAAGCAGACCGGGTGGAATACGATGATGTCCACCACATCGATCGATATCAGCTCGGTGAGTTGCGATCCGAATCTCTTGATCTCAACTTCCCTATGCCAGCTCCAGGTTTGGTTCCTCCAAGACCGGCTCATTTATTGCCAGCTTTTCTTTTTCTTCCGGCGAATCTGCTTCCGGGTTTCACCTGAAGTCATGGACGACACAATCTTCTTGCTGGTTGCTGATGATCTTGCCGATGACAATTTTCTCCATCCCTCGTAGTGCTTCTCCCTTGATGAGAACACACTTCGACGCAAGCCCCACGGTGGGCGCCAACTGTCGTGGGGTTGTCACAGCAGATGTTACCAGGGGTAACTTGAGATTGGGGGCAAGGCGACTCTGGTGTTCAGGAGTTGGTCTAGCTCTACGAGGGAGAAATGTTTTTTACCCCTCGATGGAGGATCCCTACGTCCTGCTATAAATCACTAATGATAATAGATTACATGGTGCGCCGATGGCGATCGGCGCGGAGTTTAGATGACTCCGGCGTGGGAGCTCTCTCTCCGAGCTCTCTCTATTTTGTCTATCTTCTCAGGCTTATTTCTCTATGACCTAGGAGCCGGCTTATAAGACATCCGGGGTCTCCTGGTTGCATACAAGGTAAAACCGAGTTACACCCGTACTAGGAGTCCTACTCTATCTCCTCTAGTCTGGCGTGTACTTCAAGTCTTGAACTCCGTGACGCGTACCGCCTCCGGGTCTTTAGAGCTTCCTTACTTAGGCCGGGTTACCGACAAGCTCTCCGGCCTATCAATGTAACCGGCCATGGCGATGGTTAGCTGGCCTCGCCCGGGCTCCTGCCTGGCGGGTCATGCTTTCCTCTTCATGGGCCTACCGGGTTATTATTCCCTCATCAATTCCCTTCCAAATCCAGCAAAAACCGGACAAGTAAACAAGGTCTTGTGGTTTTCCGTGGTGGGGATCAGAGAACTGCGGTTGAGAGAAGCTACTAAAAATTGGTTGGGTTTTTTTTAACTTCTAAATCTTGGCTTATTTGCGTGTCGTTTTTTGGAGAGTTGTTGAGTTATGAGTGTTGTAACGTGATATGGCTTTTTTCCCATCTATGGCGCAAGTTCGGGGATCCGTTGACGTGTGATGGACCACGCCGTTGTGGGGACTGCTCCTCCGTCAATGAGTGGACTCGTACCTTGACATATGGTCAGGGGCTTTGGACTTGTACCGGGGTAGCGTGGCAGTCGGCGACGATGCTCGTACTAACACACGAGGGGGGACGCAGGAAGGCGGCTAAACTACGGGAAGAGGCGGGAAGATAGAAATGTGACAGTGCTTACAGTAATTATAATGCGCCACTATGGACAGATGTATCTACCTTACACACGATTGAATTAACATATATGGTCAAACTTGGAAGTTAGCAAGAACACACCATGTGCGATATGACAACTAGTATCTTTACTATTGAAAGTGCATGAGCCCTCATGTGGTGTTTTGGTAATTAATGACAATCTCTATGGACTAATGGTTGCATTGAGATATCCTTATAGGGCTTGTCCATGGCAATGCTTGAACACCATGTGTTGGTATCAAGATTGAAAGAAGAAGATAAAGTGATGACCAAATCAATATTCAAGTCATCACATATATTGAGAAGAAGTTGAATTGCAAGTTCAAGAGAAGCATCTCGAAGAAACCCATGCTTGAAGCTTGTCACCCATTTGGAGAAAATGGTCAAGTGAAGATGTGTCTAAGAGAGGCTCTCCCATAGTGGTGTATGGGGAGCGATATGTGAGTCTTCACCAAGCAAAGGGCAATCAAGAAATGTGGTCCACTTGAAGAGATCAAGATCGTCATCATCTAGCTCAAGTGGAATGTGCAAGGCAAATATCGTCGTATCGACATCTGAGATAGGAGACTGGGGTCCTCTAGCCGGGGTGAACGTAGGGCAAGAAGGTGGACTTCGTCGAGGTCGGGATCGAACAAGGCAGTTTACCCAGCTTCAGATCTCGCTGCGGTGGCGAGATCCTACGTGCTGCTATAAATCACTAATGGAGATATCCTTTTATCAGGTTCCAATGAGTATGAGGTGAGATTGATCGTGCCAAAGGCATCCCGAGGTCCGGCTTAGATAGGTGGCGGACCTAGGGTTACAAGGGACAGACGTGTCCGGCAAGACTACAGAGTCCTAATCCTATCCGGCAAGTCACCGCCTTCCGTCTTGGTCCGTAAGGCGGCATGGGCTTCAGTCTTGGGCCTCCGTCTTGTCATCCGTCGTCCGCCTTGTACGCCAGCTATCTGGGCCGCCTGGCAGGCCAAAGCCTTTGCCACCATTGCAGGCCACCCTGGATTAGCCAGATTTATCCATGTCAGTGATACCCCCAGTAGGTATATCCCCAACATTAGCCCCGGAAGGGTTGAAGTTCTCTGGCACCGTCTTCTTTGTCTATGATATTCACCTTGTTTTTGAAGTAGGCGGCTGAAGAGCTTGAAGCATTCCGAAGTTGAATCAGGCGGCATTTCGACTAAAAGTTGTCGGATACATTGCCGCCAACATGGGAAAGACGGCATGACTGCTGTCAGGAATCTCCAGGCAAGGTCTTGTCAGTTTGACCGGTCCCATCAAATGTTGATGGATGACGTCACGGAGTCCACGACAGTTTGAACTCGGGCATGCATCTGATGCATGTAAAATGCATACATGAACTTTGCATTATATTATTATATTTCAATCTATTTGCATCATATGAGGGTTATATCATTGTTTTATATTGATTTTGGGAATATTTCATAGTTTCCCTATTTTTCTGGAATTAACCCTGCACAGGCAGAAAACCCTATTTCTATATTTTGATGTTTCAGGGACCCAAACGACGTCCAAATGACCTGGAATTTACGAGCATCAGTTTTTCGAAGGAACAAAGCGTGGGAGCGAAGGAAGCGAACAAGTGGAGGCCCGAGGGCCAAGTTGAGTGGGCCCACGCGGCCAGATTCCTTGGCCGCGTGGGACCCATCATCTGGGGCCTCGTGGCTCCGTTGCCGTCGATCTTTTTTCCCGAGCCTCCGTCTTGACCTAAAAACGACTATAAAAATAGTCTCCGACGCACTTCGGAAAGGAGCGCCGCAGAAACACAGAAACCACGAAACAGAGACCTGGAGTTGCAGATTGGAGGGGGAAAACTCCGGCGGGGCGCTGCCGGCGTGGTCTCCATCTTCTCCAACGACTTCTCCACCATCTCCATGATGAAGAGGGAGTAGTCCACCCCTGGACTATGGGTTTGTGGAAGTAATTATATCTCTCCTCTCTTGAGCTTCACTAATTAGTACCGTATGAGCTGCTGAACATGATTACGGTCATCTATGTAATACCTTTGTGGTGGATCTTTTTATGAGTTAATATATGTTTGAGATTGCAATAGTTTTGTTTCAGTTATGAAAGTAGATGCATATTATGTACCCGTTCTTGTTTACTTATTTTGATCAAGCATGTGTATGAGAGCGTGTGAGGGGGAACGTGTGCATTAGTTGGAGTAACGGGGGGTGGCTAGTGCGGTGAACGTGAGAGAAAGTTCCGCGATCCACTTGGATTCTTACCTTACTTTTATTGCCTCACTAGGGATAAAGAAAAATACCTTGCTACCGGAGATGTGGGTGTGACCATTGCCACTACTTCATGACTAGATCTAGCATGTTCTTATTTTAACTTCATGTCATGAAACTTAATGCTATGCTCTGATTTATCTTAATTACTAAGGTGTTATGATTTAGTTCGCATCTTGGTGGAGTATAAAGAGATTAATAAACAAAATATCTCTATGTTAGGACGTGATGCTGATGCATGTAAAATGCATACATGAACTTTGCACTTTAATTGCTTATATTCCAATCATATTTGCATCATATAAGGGTTATATCAATGTTTTATCATGATTTGGGAATACTTCATAGTTTTCCCATTTATTTGGAATTAACCCTGCACAGGCAGAAAACCCTAGTTTTGTATTTTAATGTTTCAGGACCCAAACGTCACGAAATCACCTGGAAATTTACGGGCGTCAATATTTGGAAGGAAAGAACTACGGAAAAAGGAAGCAAGCAAACGGAGACCCAGGGCCAAACGGGCCTGGCCCACGTGGCCAGGTACTGTGGCCGCGTGGGACCCACCCGTTTGGGCCTCGTGGCTCCGTTGCCGTCGATCTTCGCTCCACCGCCTTCGTCTTGACCTAAAAACGCCTATAAAAAGGCCCCCCCGTCGTCTTGGAAGGAGCGCCGCAGAAACACCGAAACGGAGACCAGGAGCTGCAGATTGGAGGGGAAAACTCCGGCGGGGCGCTGCCGGCGTTGTCTCACCTTCTCCGTCGACTTCTCCACCGTCTCCATGATGAAGAGGGAGTAGTCCACCTCTGGACTATGGGTTTGTGGAAGTAACTTATGTATCTTCTCTTGAGCTTCACTAATTAGTACCGTATGAGCTGCTGAACATGATTACGTCACCGTTGTAATACTTTGTGGTGGATCTTTATGAGTTAATATATGTTTGAGATTGCAATGTTTGTTCAGTTATGAGTATAGATGCATATTATGTACCCCGTTCTTGTCTACTTGTTTTGATCAAGCATGTTTATGAGAGCGTGTGAGGGGGAACGTGTGCATTAGTTGGAGTAACGGGGGGTGGCTAGTGCAGTGAACGTGAGAGAAAGTTCTGCGATCCACTTTGGTATCTTTACCTTACTTTGTTACCTCACTAGGGATAAACTAAAATACCATGCTACCGGGGATGTGGGCGTGACCATTGCCACTACTCCATGACTAGATCTAGCATGTTCTTATTTTCACTTCATGTCATGTACTTATTCCTATACTCTGAGTTACAAGAGAGGTTAATAACCAAAAGATCTCTATGTTAGGACGTGATGCCCATATATCTAAGTAACTTGTTATCAAACCCTGTGTTGCAATCTCATATGTTAACTTTGTGTGTTCCATTGTCTACCACTTTATAAAGAGAGAGTGCATTTGTGAAACCATGAACCCCAGTCCATTTTTAATCATAAGAAACACCTTTCCAACACCATATACCACTTTTATATTTTCAGCCATCATTAAATCCGAAAATACAAAAATACTTTTCATCTTGCATACATCATTTAAAAACCCAAAAATATCATTTACCATTGCATCCACCATCATTGCATATTTATTTCTGTTTGCATTGCATAACTATCCTGATATCATTCTTACACCTTGTGCTTGACAACCACAGGTGAGGTTGAGGACCAAAACATCTAACCTTGTTTTGTAGGTAACCAAAAGAAGGATAAGAAGATAAATCTACCACTTCAGATTCCCGAGAGTTCGATATTAAACCCTCGAGTCACCCCTCGTGGGGAAAACTGTCTTCCACTTACTATACACTCTGCACTTGGAGTCTCAACCTAATCCCGTTATTTGTGCAGGCATCAAGACTTGCTCTTCGGGATCATCAAGACGTTTTCTGGCGCCGTTGCCGGGGAATCGTAGCTGAGAGATTTATCCAAGGGTGTGCATCATCGCATTCATCTCACAACAAAGTCAACGTCACCAACTTGTGCTAACACCTAAGCTTGGGGAGGTTGCACCTACGTGAGCACCATCTTATCCATCTTTACTTACAAAGCAATTTATTTGTTTTGTTAGTGTCATTGCATATCATATCATATTTATTTCAGTTTTGCATAAAAAATTAAAAATACCAAAAAAAAACTTGCTAAAATGAATCCTAGTGCTGAAATGAACAACTTTGGTCAATACTATGGAGAGTCATTGATGGATGCTTGGTATAGAATTAAGGACACTAGTAAAAATGGTGTCATTAAATATACTCCTGCCACTGTGATAAGAAACTTCTATAAAGGTATAGATGGCTGGTCTAAATGTTTTCTAGACTCATTGACTAGTGGAAAATTTGCTTCTGGAAATCCCTCACATGCTAATAATTTGATGGAAAATTTATTTGGGAATTCTATAGAATCCAAATATGAAACTGGGATCAAACAACTAAAAGCTTCTATGGATAGGTCAACTTTATGTCTACAAACTTATGTGGAGGACTATCCTACTAAAAATGATTTGCATTCATTTATCCTTCATACCAAGTCTAGGATGAAAAAGACAAATAACACTCTTTCTGGAATCTCTTTGAAAATGGAAACAATATTGAACTATGCCAAGTCTAAAAAGAAGTTGACTAGGGAATTGAATGAAAGAATATCTTCTATGCTGGAACCTTTAGATAGGGATATTAAGAATCATGTTGAAGGGGAGGATGACCTCCTAATAGCCTTGAATCTTGCTTTAAAGAAAAGGAATGAGAATCTTGCTTGGGAAGAAGTTGAGGAAGTTAAAATGCTTAATGAAGTCAAGGATCCTTTGCTTGACTTAGAAAATTGTAGCTTGCATGAATTAATATCTATCTTACAAAAATTTGCAAGTGATCCTTCCATCAACACTAACCAAGCAGGTTTTGGTTCTTATATTGCTAATCATGTCTTGAAAGAAAAGATTGCTAGGTACAACCAAGAGGCTATGATACCACCTAAGCTTGGGGATATGTGGATACCTAAGGTACTAGTAACTATTGGAAAAGAGACACACCATGCCATACTTGATCTAGGATCTAGTGTCTCTGTTTTATCTAAAGAACTATATGAAGTGCTTGAATTGAAAAATCTTGAAAAATGCTCTATTGAACTAGCACTTGCTGATGACTCTATTAAACATGCTTTGGGAAAAGTAAGTGATGTTATGGTAGAGTTACATATGACTTTTGTGCCTGTGGATTTTCTAATCATGGATATGGGGAATAAAACCTCTAGTCCTATTATTCTTGGAAGACCTTTTCTTCGTACCACAGGTGCTATCATTGATTCAAAGGAAGGGAATGTAAAGTTTCAGTTTCCACACAAGAAGTGCATGGAACACTTTCCAAGGAAGAGGGAACCACCAAAGTTCAAGCTCCCTCATGAGCTTCGTCCACAATAAAACAACAAGTAAGAAGCCTAGCTATATGGCTATAAAGAAAGCGCTTTGCGGGAGGCAACCCGGTTATTTTTATGTGTGATTTTTCTTTGTGTCCTCTTGCTGTAACAAGAGATTTTGTCTAGTTAGGTTCTGGAGTTTTTAATAAAGTGCCAAGTTTTACCCTTTTTGGTTTGAAAAGTTGCTTATAGTTCGGAGATTTTATTCCTGCACGAGTCAGTGCACGGTATGATTTTTAATTCTTATTCTGTAACTCCGAATGAGCTCATATTTGAACTGTAGTTGCAACTTTTCATCCTCTGTATGCATGAATTTTTCGGAATTTTTCGAGAAAGTTTGGTAGGGTAGAAAAATACGTTTTGCTGCTGCTGTTTTTCTGGACAGATTCTGTCCCATTTTGTTTGATGCATGCTTTGAGCTTTTAAGTTGAATCTTTTTGATCCAATTGAGTTTATGAGTAGGCATACAACATTATACATTTCTGGACATGTCATATGAATTTTTGTTCAAGGATTATATGCAGCAAGGAACCTATTTGTTTATCACTATTAATGCACCCCACAGAAAAGAGATGGGAGAAACGGTGTTTTGAAGTTTTTTCACAGGGATTGGAGGAGATGCACCAAGAGCTATCCAAGGATGGTGAAGACCATAAGCTTGGGGATGTGAAGACAACCCCTGGACCTACACACTCTCGGTTTGCACACGTCCAACTTCTGTTTTTCGATCGAAACACTTTATCGCATAAACTTGGAGCGTCGTTTTTGTTTTTGTTTGAGTCTTGAGAGACCACCACACTATCAATTATATATGAGAGAGCTACTGGAAATATGGGTTGAAATATGTTGGATGCTTTTATAAGATTGGGAAAAGGGATGTTTGACTTGATTTTTAATGATACATATAGTTGCATGATTCATGAGCTTGTTTATGAGTAATAGTTTGCAAATTCTTTTTGTAGAGCTATCACTTATTCATGTTTTGGTGCTGATTGTTATTTACTTGGTTTAACATGGATTAGTTAGTTCTATGGACACTCATGCATGCATCTAGATGGTCAACTTTCTCCCTTTTGCTAGCCCAAAAACTCCAACAAGCAAAAACTTGTTTCCAACACCTTCAACCAAAGTTATTCCAGTGAGTCCACCATATCTACCTATTGGCTTTATGCTATTCCGAGTATGTTTAACATGTTGTTTGTGTTATCTTACCTCTGAATGAAAATGTTTATGTTATTGATTGCAATGGAAAAATTGGTTATATAGCTCTCACGAACTTGATGCACAATGTTCTTTTATTTGCATAATAAAACATGACCCATTGTGATTAAGATTATGATGGTGGCTTGATAAATGTTCGAGGTTGGAGTTAGCCCATATGTGCTGTCACATGCAAGCTTTCAACATGCTCTTCATCTCATTTAGTTGATATCATGTACTTTTGTCTATGGATGCTATCATGTGAAATGAGGTGGAAATGAAGTAGTTTAAATGAGTTTGTATAAATGGTTAGAGAGACGCCTGGGCCGCTAATCTAAGCCATGCATCATTCATGGTGGAAATTTACTTACATACTATGGTGAACCTTCTGTGATACACCTTGCAATAAAAAACTATTCCAAATGGTAAATAAAAAGGGTGTTGAGATTGTTCATTTTGTTTGTTTGTCTTGTCATTTTGATATGGGCTTGTTCCATATCTGGGACAAGAGGTACCCCAGTTGACGCTCTTGATGATACTATTATTTACAATGATATAACTTGAACTTGCTTTGTTTCCAAGTTGAGTAATCATGGTGTAGGTACTTGTATTCAAGGGGCATGAGACATCAACCTTTACTTTATCAAGCACACTACTCATATTTGCTTTCACTTTAACCTTAATCATTCAAGATGCTATGATAGGGGCAATGAGAGCTTGACACCAATGAATACCTTATTGCAATCATTAACTTAAGTAGAAGAGTTTGGAAGTTGGATGAAACTTATGCATGCTTTACCTCTACTCACATATACATCTTTCCAAAGTGTACACCTATCATATTCAGATTTTCATCTACACTCTATGACCATTGTAGGATGTTCTACTTATCATTATGCATACATGTGTTCCATATTACTTGCTACTATGTTACACTTTGTGAACTATCAATGAACATCCTTGTCTTGAATACTTGATATCACTTCATAAACTATTTGCATATTGCTACTCCTTTGAAGAATGAATCATTTGACTATATGTAGCAATAGTAATCATCTTTGATATCCATTGTTAAGTATTAAATTGCAAAGTCCATGTTAGTTTTATCATCTTCATACTCGAGGACGAGCATGGATTAAGCTTGGGGATGTTGATGCATGTAAAATGCATACATGAACTTTGCACTTTAATTGCTTATATTCCAATCATATTTGCATCATATAAGGGTTATATCAATGTTTTATCATGATTTTGGGAATATTCATATTTTCCATTTTTTGGAATTAACCCTGCACAGGCAGAAAACCCTAGTTTTGTATTTTAATGTTTCAGGGACCCAAACGTCAACGAAATCACCTGGAAATTTACGGGCGTCAATATTTGGAAGGAAGAAGACTACGGAAAAAGGAAGCAAGCAAACGGAGCCCGAGGGCCAAACGGGTGGCCCACGCGGCCAGGTACTGTGGCCGCGTGGGACCCACCCGTTTGGCCTCGTGGCTCCGTTGCCGTCGATCTTCGCTCCACCGACTTCGTCTTGACCTAAAAACGCCTATAAAAAAGGTCCCCCGACGTTCTCTGGAAGGAGCGCCGCACAAACACAGAAACACCGAAACGGAGATCAGGAGCTGCAGATTGGAGGGGGAAAACTCCGGCGGGGCGCTGCCGGCGTGGTCTCCATCTTCTCCATCGACTTCTCCACCGTCTCCATGATGAAGAGGGAGTAGTCCACCTCTGGACTATGGGTTTGTGGAAGTAACTTATGTATCTCTCCTCTCTTGAGCTTCACTAATTAGCACCGTATGAGCTGCTGAACATGATTACGGTCACCGTTGTAATACCTTTGTGGTGGATCTTTATGAGTTAATATATGTTTGAGATTGCAATGTTTGTTTCAGTTATGAGTATAGATGCATATTATGTACCCCGTTCTTGTCTACTTGTTTTGATCAAGCATGTTTATGAGAGCGTGTGGGGGGAACGTGTGCATTAGTTGGAGTAACGGGGGGTGGCTAGTGCAGTGAACGTGAGAGAAAGTTCTGCGATCCACTTTGGTATCTTTACCTTACTTTGTTACCTCACTAGGGATAAACTAAAATACCATGCTACCGGGGATGTGGGCGTGACCATTGCCACTACTCCATGACTAGATCTAGCATGTTCTTATTTTCACTTCATGTCATGATACTTAATGCTATACTCTGAGTTATCTTAATTACTGAGGTGTTATGATTTAGTTCGCATCTTGGTGGAGTATAAGAGAGGTTAATAACCAAAAGATCTCTATGTTAGGACGTGATGCCCATATATCTAAGTAACTTGTTATCAAACCCTGTGTTGCAATCTCATATGTTAACTTTGTGTGTTCCATTGTCTACCACTTTATAAAGAGAGAGTGCATTTGTGAAACCATGAACCCCAGTCCATTTTTAATCATAAGAAACACCTTTCCGACACCATATACTGATACGTCCAAAACGTATCTATAATTTTTGATTGTTTCATGCCATTTTTATGCTTTTAGCACTTGTTTTTATATTAAGTTTATTATATATTTGGACTAACCTACTAATAGTTGCAAAAGTGCACAATGTTCTTGTTTTACTATTTGATGTGTAAAAATTATCAAAAATACAAGAGGAAACCTTGTTGGAATCGAATTGGGACTTTCCTGAAATCTGTCTGAGAACTTTTTACGAATATTGTCAGTTTGACCCTCGAAGATGACGTCAAATGGAGACCTGGCTCTTACAAAGTTGTCACAATTTTCCATACGAATATTTTAATCCCGAGATCAGCCCAATCGGAGTTCGGACGCGGCCTGTGGCCCATTTCGGTGGAACCCTAAAAGGGGGTGACGGAAATCCGAGAAGATATATAAAGAGAGGAAACCTAATTCGTGGAGGACTCCTCCACCCACGAATTTCAGCCACCAAAGCCACGTTTTTGCCTCCCCATGGATCCCATCTCCATGGGGAGGGCTCCCAATGAGTCATGAAGGAGGGGGCTAAGGGGCGGCGCTCCCCAAGCTTGCCGGCGGCGGGGAAAGGAGTTCCCCGCACCGCCGGCGCCGCCGCCGCCCTGCGCCGCGCGCTGCCCCTCTCCGCCGTCTTCACCGCCATCTCCATCACCATCTCCTCCTTGTATTCAGTGGTTCATCCTCCCACAAACCTCTGTACCGTCCTATGTAAACATGGTGTTTGATGCTATAATATTTATCCTATGATTTACATCATGTTTCCGTAGTTTATTTGTCTTTTGATTGCTTAATTGAATGCATGAGGTTCATTAGAGTTGTATGTCTATATGGTCATGGTGGGCATAAAACCCGATACCCGAACCCTGAACCCGAATACCCGAGCCCGAACCCGAATTACCCGAACCCGACAAACCCGAACGCTGCAACGGGTAGTAAAACTTGAAACCGAATTTTATTATACAATCTCGGGTTTGTATTGCGGGTACCCGAACAGGCCGTATTAACCCGAAGTATGTAGAAATTGTGAGCTCAACGCCTCCCGCACGTAACTGTGCCCCAGCCCAGCAGGCCAAAAGGCCCATTCAAGCACCGCAATAGCGCAGCCCTCGATCGCCAACCCTAACTGCCGTCACGTAACCCAGTATCCCACACACGAACAGGTCCCGTGAGGATGAGATCCCGACCTGGCCGCCGCCGTCGCGCATCCACCCGCACTCGCCGTCGCGCGTCCACACACTCGTCCTCGCCTGCGCATCCACCGGCACTCACCCTCGCGCATCCACCCGCACCCGTCCTTGCCTGAGATGCAAGGAGCTCTCCATTTCCGGCCGTCTCTCTCTCGACCCCATGCTGTGGTGAAGCGCCGCGCCGCCTTCCTTGACGGCGAGCTATGGTTCAGCGCCCCGGCACCGCCTCACTCGACGGCGTGGTGTGGTGCAGAGCCGCGCCGGCGGCATCCCTCTACTGCGTGCAAGTTTAGCGCCGCGCCGATCCATCTGTCGTCTTTCTCTTGTAGCTAAATCAGCGGCCCTGAAGATTGTCTAACTTCTGCTCTTCTTCGGGTAAATCGGGTAAACCCGAACCCGAACCGAATTATCGGGTACCCGAAATGTCGGGTTCTTCTAATTTTGGCTGAACATCGGGTGTCAAATATCAGAACCCGAATTATGAAAATCCGAATTACCCGACCCGATTTTTTCGGGTAACCCGAACGCCCAGCCTGACTATATGGTGCTGTCCTTTGGTGTCCATTATACTTGTGCGCGCATGGATCAAACACCCTAGTGTTGGTACTATTTGTAACGAAGCGGGGGAAGTTCTGCCGGAGTGACAGAAACCTGAGAACACGAACCGATTAGTTGCACGTATGGGAGTAAGAGGACCTTGAACTTAAGGCTATGGTTGGGGAAACCTTAATGCATTGTTAGTATTTGCGGATGCTTTCTAACAATCCAATCATATAGTACTTGTAATCCCAAGTAGTGGAGTGCATGTATATTTAGCCTCTCCCACATAGAAAACTGCATCGAAGACAATGAACCAAGTACCTTCACTAATTAATTTTGGACAAAGCCACCACAATTACCACCACTTTTCCACACTCATGGTATGTTATTATATGGTTACTTAGTGTATTTATTGCTGCAGCACTAACATTTACTTTCTGCATTTATTATCTCGCAAAGCCATCTCTCATACCCGTATTGTAGTCTAGTATTATTTCCTAGATAAAGTAAACGTTTGGTGTGCGTAGAGTTGTATCAGTGGTTGATAGAACTTGAGAGAATACTTATCCTACCTTTAGCTCCTCGTTGGGTTCGACACTCTTACTTATCGAAAAGGCTACACGCGATCCCCTATACTTGTGGGTTATCAAGACCTTTTCTGGCGCCGTTGCCGGGGAGCCATAGCGTAGGTTAATGTTCTTGTGTGCACTTGTTTGCTTTATCTCTAAGTAGTTTTTATTTTCAGTATTAAGTTGTTCTTTATCTTACTATGGATAGGGAATGTGAATTACAAAAAAAATTAGGTGTAGTTGTTATCTAAAAACGTTTTCAAAAAGAAAAGTGATTGGAAAGATGAGTAATGGTTAAATGGGGGTCGACCTTGAACACTTGTGTTCATGCCTATGAAACCAAAACAAATCTTTCCATGGAAGCTTTTCATTAAAAACATGTAAATATTGTGTATATAACTCTGTACATAAAAATAAAATGCTAAATATAGTCTTTAGTTAATTGAAAGTTGATTGTTTTACTTTGCTATCCAGAAACAGATTTTCTGTGCTCCACCGTATTAAATGTTTAAAATTATCAGAACGTGATCTTGATCTGAAATTTCTTGAGTGCAAAGTGATACTTATTAGCTTTCTTTCATTAGACTAACTTTTTCTTATTTAAGGTACGTATATAGGTCGAAAAAGTCGATCTTTACTGACTGTTCTGTTTTGACCGATTTTGTGCTTCTCTGTAAATAAAATCGTGATAAATCTCAGAATAGTATTTTGATTTGAAAATTTTTGTGCATAAACCTGAGATTATTATCTTTCTTTCATTAGACTAAAGTTTTTCGATTTGAGCTATTTAACTATCTCGTTGAATGCCATCTTTACGGACTGTTCAGTTTTGACAGATTTTTTTGTTTATTCAATATTGTACTTGGTGTTGTTAGTTTCATTAGTTTTTCGACGGACAACGGAAATCATGAACACCTTAGTATATACAGTGGCTAATGTTGAGTAAAAATTATAAAACTTGTCAACGCTTGAACATGAGTGGATTTTATTTAATGAGTACTAAACCTACTAATGAGTTTTGTGAAGTTTTATGTGGATGTAGCTTATAAGATCTAATCAATATGGTGATATGAGATGAATAAGAAGACGCAAGAGCGCAAGCTTGGGGATGTGTAGGTGCATCCCAAGAACATATTCAAGAAGATACAATCATCTAAGCTTGGGGATGCCCGAGTCATCACCTTTTCATCAACTAACATAAGGTTGTCTCGTTCATTCCTACTATATTTAAAGACGGACCATTTCACGGCCTCGCCGCGCGCCGGCTACTGTTCTAAGAACAGTAGCTACTGTAGATTACTACAGTGTTGAACAGTGTCGTGGGAGGACCTATTCGTAATTTACAGAAAACCGGGGACTTTTTAGCAAACACATCCACAACTTCATCTCTTTCCTCTCTCTCCCGCGATTCAGCTGAATCGCTGCCTCCGTTGTCCCCCGATTCCGGCGAGGTCCGGCGACTTCCGCCGCCGTGCCGTGACGCGGTCGACGCTCCACCTCCTCCTATTGTCGATTTGCCCTTCCCCGCCTATCGCGGCCGTGCGCGACCCATCCCTAGGCTAGGTTTACGGGCGCCTGCGCGGCTCCGCCGTGCACGGGCTGCTCTGGTGCTCCGCGACGGATTGCTTCAGCTCGCTTTGCAGAGTCAGAGTGTGTGCCCTCCTTGGTGCGCGCACGCGCCGGCCGTGGGGATAGATGGACGAGGATGCAGACAGATGGAGGAGGAGCAGTTCATCCTCGCCGCTGGACGCACGGGCCGGAGGGGCGAACAAGGAAGCCCAGCCGTTCACGCCGCCGTCAGCCCAGCCGTGGCGTCGCCCGCACCGGCTGAGCCGCTTCCGGAGGAGGAGGCGCTGAAGGACGACGTGTACACGGCAGCGGCCTACGGCGATCTGGAGAAGCTGCAGCGCCTGGTGGAGGCGGAGGGCCGCGCCGTCGCCGGCCCCGACGACGTCGGCCACCACGCGCTCCAGTGGGCCGCGCTCAACAACCGCGTCGCCGCCGCGCAAGTATACATCATCGAGGTCTGTCCGCTTCCACTCTGTCGTAGCGGTATTAGGTTGGTTGGTAGGTAGGTCGCCTGCGTCGTGGAGCAAATGTGACCACGTCCGTGCCTTCTGAGCTTGCACGTCACATTGGATTGCTTGCATTCCGTTTGCTCAGCATCGTTGAGGAACATCAACAGCTTGCTGATTGTGGCATTCACCATCTGTTTTTGTTTAATCCTACATTGTTCCTAATTTGAGCGAATGAGCATGTGGTAAGCTTGAGACACGGTATGCTCATACACGGTATGGAAACAATCAAGGTGATTTTTTTTCCTCTGATGTTAATTCTTTGTGTGCTGGTCGTACACTCCTTCCCAATGATTGTTTCGACGATTTGGTTTCCAGATTTTTTCATGTTTTGTGGCCTGCTACTGCTCCGTCCATAGACATACAGGTTAAATCATTCGTTCCTTTTCTTTTCATGGTTGATGGTCATGGTTTGTGGCTATAGTTGCCAGTTGGGGAGAAATCCTATGGTGCAGGTCCCGTAGATGAGAGTATTGCCTGTTGAAACCCTTTGGTGCTGGGGGAAAATCTGCTTCCTTGCTGGTAAGGTTCAGGACCTCAAAGAAAAATAATCTATGAGCTGTTCGGTTGTTTCAGAAACATGTACGAATGAGCTATAGTATCGTGTGGTTGTTTGGTTTAGTAATGGAACAAGCGGTGCTGTTCTGTCTATACTGACTGGTTATTCACCTGTTCTGCGTGTGTCATGATACGTTATAGGATAGGGTTGGCAGTGTGATGCTCTATGTGAATTAGGTTGGCTGACTTTGTGGTTCGATTCAGTAATGAGATGCTCTGTGCCTCTGTCTAAATTAATCTTACTAACTTTGTGTTTTAGTTCAGTTATGGTCTAATGGAATTAAAATAATTTGGTTACTGTCAACTGTCTTCGCATATTAGTTGTCTGCTCTATCTGCGCCTCTCTCTGCAGCTCATGCGACTATATGGTATGTGCTAATTAGGCGAGCTAAATTTGGTTGTTAACGGGTACGTTCACAGCTGCATTTGTTAGGGTTCGGTTCAATATAGTGCCCCATGGTGGAAATTAATAATGGGTACTATCGACATGGGTTTACCTGAACATTTGTTTTCCCTGTAGTGTGTTTGTATCTGCGCCTCTCTCTCTCTGCAGCTCATGCGACTAGATGGTATGTGCTAATTAGGCTTGCTAGATTTGTAATTATCTAAGGTTGTTAATGGGTACGTTCACAGCTGCATTTGTTAGGGTTCGGTTCAATATAGTGCCCCATGGTGGAAATTAGTAATGGGTACTATCGACATGGGTTTAGCTGAACATTTCTTTTTCCCTGTAGTGTGTTTGTTTTTGCTGTGCCTCTCTTTCCTTGCAGGTCATCGGTTACATTGCTCTCTGTCAATTAGGGTTGTCTGATTTGTACTTACCTCGGCGTGCTGATTGATACATTGCTGCGTTCCTTTTCTTGCTATAGGTCACAAAATCAGCTTTACTTTTGTATTTTCCAGGGGTTTTGCTATTGCGAGTGGGTTTTGGAGTTGTGAGCATTAGTCTTTCTGTCAGGTATATAACTGTCCTCTTTCTGTATTTCCTTATTGTTGTCCTTATCTCATGTATTTTACTTTAATATATTTGTGTCGTAGTTGTGTTTATACCCTACTGTCTATAAGTGCGTGCCTTACGGGTGTTCTCTTCCTTTTTACTTCAAGGACAATCTGCTGCTGAAGTCAGTGTCCAAGTCGATCTTCAAACAAAGACAGTTTCTGAACTGCTGGAGTTAAACATCTGGGATCATGATGTATGTACTTAATTTAGTGTTGTCCTGGTGTTCCGACCGTATTTTTGCATATTCATGACCAGTTTGTTATTTCCTTGCAGAAAACTAAGTTCTTCTGTACTGTTGTTACTACAAAACTTAGTCCTGCTCAGCGCTGGTGGTTTTCGTCATGTACAAGTTGCCATAAGACAACAGTTCCATTTGGTGCTGAATACAGATGTTCTGATACAATCTGTGTTGGTAAAGACGCAATGCCTGGGTAATCATCTTCTCTTGAAAGTTGCTGCTGGAGATTGTCTGTTCTTACCATCTCGCTGATCGACATTTGTGTTTTCCAGGTATCGTATTTGTTATGTTGGATCTCGCTGAAAGTCGCTGCTGGAGGCTTTGTTATATCAATCTCTGCGATGTGTTGTTACCCTGTTGCTTATTGCTTCTTTATTTCTCATAGCTACATGTTGTGTATATGATCTTTTTCTAATAGGTCGCTCAACGTATTAGTATTATTTTTGTTGCTTCTCTTCTTGACTGTTCCCATATTTTTTAATATCTAAACCATGTTATCAACAGACTCCTACTACAATGACTGTTCTAATAAATATGTTTTATCTTTTTGTACGATAGGATGGAAGATGTTAAAGGTTCATCTGTAAAGAAACCTCTGTTCCAGGACCTGCCTCCTCTGGCTGTGGTTACCGAGGTACCTCAAGTTATGGATGCAAAGGTTAGTAACTACATGCTATGTCTGTTTCCTTCTGATTGTTTGAAACATCTCTCTTTTTCTTATAATTTCCTCAACTGTCATGACAGGATGTTGATGCTCTACATGATCCAGTGGAACAGCTGCCGGCAGCGACAGCAGATGAGGTGATTATCCGTGCCATGGTACTGTGCATGGTTCTGTGCACTAGAATATATAAACCAAGAGACACGCACAATGGATGATCTATCTGTATATAGTTGTACAACATGGTGTCAACGCACACTAGAAATACCTGATGAGGTGACTATCATGGTTCCTCAGGATATAGCTCCAAGATCAGTTATGCCAGAAACAACCACTGCATCAATGCCATTATACAAATATACTGTCTACACGGATAAGTTTGAATATTTGCATCGAATTACTGCAAGATGTCAGTATGAAAGCGCTCCAATGGTATCTACAGGTCACATTGTGTGCCCTGCACAATGCTACATTCTACCCAAATTATTGGACACAACGTTAATACACAGGTACTCTTCTGCTATCATTCTGGTTGTTCAGCCTGATTGTTATTTTGCAGCTCTAGCAGATCTTTGCTCATATTTCGATAGACATTTGTACATCATATCCTACATTTTGCATTTACCACTACACACTTACATACATAATTATACAACAGTTACTGACGGTACTTAAAACATAGCATATATTATTCCAAATTACAACATTCAGAAACATTTTACTTAAGCCGTACTACACTTCCTCACTAGATAGCATCTACATCATACCTACAACGAAAACAATCAGACACCACAGAGGCGCGGCGTGACGCCGCGCGAAATTCCACTAGTATTTATCAAAGCCGACCAGGTTCGCCTCTCCCTCGCTCGCCCACGTCACCGCAGTGGCGCATGAACAGTAAAACATCCCACTTCTACAGTACACAACGCATTCCGCGCCGTCCATCGCGGATCGGACGGTACCAGCAACCTCCCGTGACCATTTTGCAAAAAGGACCCTCACTAATCCAGCGCTTGCTCCGCAATCCACATATTTCTGAACCGAAAGACCTACTTCCAAATTGTAGAAGACCTAGGGGTCTTCGAGCAAAAACGTCCGCAGATCCCCTTCTCCTTCCTCGCTTCCGCGCGCTGCCGATGCCGCCGCCGCCGACGACGCGCTCCACCGGCGCCACGGTCCTCCCCGCTCAGATCGAAGCCCATGTCGAGATTAGCCGTCGTCGCCTCGACCTCCTCGCCAAGCGCCGCGTGCCGGAGCGCCGCTTTGTCGCCGGAATCGGCGATGCATTGCCCGCAGGTCGCCGCCGCATCCGCACGCCACCGCCGCCGCTACGGCGACCCAAAGACGGCGGCGCCGCCAGCTGCGGGTAGCCCGCGTCGAGGCGCGACTGACGCGCCCAGCCGCGCGGCCCGACTCGCTCTCCTGCGCCTCCGGCGAGGTCATCGCCGCCGCGGCCGAGCTCGGCCACTGCCGACGCCACTGGGACGTCACAGTGGGCCTTGGACGGCCACTGGGCCGTCTGTTGGGCTGGGCTGGCTGCTGTGCAGCTGGCTCGGCCCTCTCTATTTTTTTCTCTTTATTTTTTCTGTTTTCCTTTTTCCCCAAAACTTTTTCAAACTTTTCAAAACCAACTCCAAACCAATTCAAACAACACCAAATACTCCAACTCCAAACCAATTCAAACGAATTTCTAAAAAAATAAATAAAATACAAACACCAAATACTCATATCAAATGCTTTGAGATCTTTTCCAAAATATTTCAAAACTATACTACAAATAGCCAATATTTCGACATACCCGTAATATATTTCCTCTTACTATGTTGCACCGAATACTACACCTCCAAACCAATTCAAACAAAATTTCTTTAAAAAAAAAGAAGATGCAAACACCGAATACTCATTTCAAATGCTTTGGGGTCTTTTCCAAATTATTTTAAACCTTATTTTCCAACTGAAAATAAAAGAATCAAAATACAAATTTCGAAGAGGCCATGATTCAAACAATTTTAAAGATTACACAACTTATTACATTGCTCCAAACAGATTAATTAGATATAATTTAACTAAACTACCTCAGATTACGCATACAAAAATAAATAAATACTACAAACAGCTAATATTTCGACATAACCGTAATACATTTCCTCTTACTATGTTGCACAGCTAATATTTCGACATAACCGTAATACATTTCCTCTTACTATGTTACAGATTAATATTTAGATATAATTTATCTAAACTACCTCTAATTACGCATACAAACAAAATAAATGCTATAAATAGCCAATAATTCGATAAGACTGCAATATTTTTCCTCTTAATATGTTGACAAATAATAAACTTATGGCACCACGGTACCATATTTGATCATATCAACTTGGCTAACATATTTGCAATTAATAGAACTTACATTCCTCCAATTATGTAGTTGCAACTAAAAAAAATGTTTGACTATATAAATATTTGCAGAGAATTCAGTTTCATTTTCGTCAAATTATAAAATTAAATCAAATTGAATTTAACAAATGCTCAAACAATGTATTACCTCCAACTTTGCTTATTTCAACAGTTTTAAAATTTGCCTGCTTCTAAAATAAGGACATTTACAAATTTAAATTTCACCAAACGGGCACGACATTTACAAATTTAAATTTCACCAAACGGGCGCGGCGGGGTCGCCGCGCAAATTCCCCTAGTACTCTATATTACCCGTCCACATGATATGTATTGTCTTAACTTGTATTATAATTGTTTTTATATGTCTTGTTTTACCTTCTTTAGTTTTAGACTCTTTATTTGGTTTCTATTGCTTCTTTACTTTCACTTATAAATTCAAAACAACAAAAATATTTTCTTTTGTTTTGCTTCTTTGTTTGGTTCTTTATTTTATTTTATTTGGGTTTTACTTTTGATTTTTTTTAGAGTTTTCCTTGCTGTAGCTAGCATGTTTAGGTCTTGCTTAGCCTCTGGTTTTTAGTTTATCAAAAATAAAGTACCAAGTTTTATCCATTTAGCTTAGTTGATACATATGTAAAAAGTGATTTTCTGTTTTCGGTATCTACTGCTTATTGCGCGATTTTTCATATTTTACTGGAAGCTCTAAAAATCACGAAAAAATTACTGATGTTGTAGCACCTAATCCTCTGCATGTACAAAAATTGGCTAAAATTTCGGGCATGTTTAAGTGCACCTAAAAATTGCGTTTTCCAGCTGCTGTTTTTCTGGACAGATTCTGACTTTTGTTGCAAGAGTGGCCTCTTTTCGTTTTCATTTGATTTTTAATGGTTCTTACCTTTCATTTATAAGTTGGCCATTTAAGCAACCTTTCTGTAACTTAAAAACAAAATTTTATTTGGTTTAATAGTAGCACTTGGGAAATATTATCTATTGTACTAATGTCTAACCGCAGAAAAGAATGGGAAAGTTTTTGTGTTGAAGTTTTTTCACAGAGAATGAAGGAACACCAAACTATGGAATATTGAAGAATTACCAAAGTCATAAGCTTGGGGATGTCCCCGCATCCCTCTTCATCAATAACCCCACGGTTTGCAAACCTTTAAACTTTGTTTTTTGAGCAACATAGGAACTTAACTAAACTTGAAGCGGCTGTATTTTATTATCTATTTATCTTAGCATCAAACACCAGTTACATTAATAAGTGGATCGTCACATATTTTATTTATCCTCTGTTTTCAATGTTTACTTGGTTAATGGATTACTTGTTGAAACTTAAAAATGATGTGTGAATAATACTGTTTAGTAGTTTATGTTTTCTTATGGTTAGTCTCAACTAGCTAATAGTGCATATTATGTTATTTTGATATCAACATGCATTGTCCTGTTCATAAGATGGTATGGTATTGTGGTATCCTCCTCTGAATAATTCACTTGAATCGACTTGGCACATGCTCACACATGTTATGACTGAAAAATAAAAGTCAATTAAGCCTTGATGATCTATTTTGCCTCAGAGTTTTAGTATCGTTTTTATGCCTCCGTTAATTTTATTTTGTCGCAAGCATGATTATGACCGTTATCGCTCTCGTGGTTGTCGCTTCCCAGTCTATTGCTAGCCTTCACTTGTACTGAGCGGGAATGCTGCTCGTGCATCCAAATCCTTAAAACCAAGTTATCCCAAAGAGTCCACCAAAAAATTCCTATGCATGGTATTTCAAGCCATTCCAAGTAAATTTGCATGTGCTACCTTTAAAACCTTCAAAATATTTCTCTTTTTGTGTCAATGTTTACTAGCTCATGAGGAATTAGTGTGGTTATTCTTTATTCTATTTGTCAAATGGACTTTTACACCTGGACTAGTGGCATATACATCCGCTTATCCAATAACTTGCAAAAAGAGCTGGCAACGGGGTGCCCAGTCCCAATTAATTACAACTTTAACCAATTAATTCTCTTCACACTTTTGCCCTGATTCATCAGTAAGCAATGACAAACAGTGAAATACCTGAATGTGTGTAAACCAAAGAGAAAGGGGATGATCTGCCTTGCTGGTAGAAATAACGTCCTTCATGGGAGCCGCTCTTAAAAGTCCGTTTGACAGGTAGAATACTGTTCTCACCCGCTACCATTCGTTGACAATTAACAAACACCTCTCAAAACATTTTTACCTCTGTTTTTAAAACAAAAAGCTCTAGCACGTGTTAATCCCTGCTTCCCTCTGCGAAGGGCCAATCTTTTATTTTTATGTTGAGTCACCATCCTTTCTTTGAGCACTTCTTCGAGAGCATAGCTGTCGTTCTTAGTGTAATGTGCTTGTCCCAGAATACGATTAATTGAGGTATAACCATGATGCTTTTATCTTTGATATCTCTATATCTAGTCTTCACTTGAACTTCAGAGGTGCCTTGGCATTTATGTTTTGCTCCACAATTAAGGGCAAGCGAGATACCACTCTATCATGCTTTATTATGGTCATTACAATCTTGTTGATGTTTATAAATTTCATGTTATAAGCTCTTAGTTCGTTGATACTTTTCATTAGGAAACATGATTGCTAAGTTTTATTATCCATACATCATGCAATTGTTAAAGACCTGATCATAGCATTTACAATCAAAAATTATTTTGTTATCATTTACCTACTCGAGGACGAGCAGGAATTAAGCTTGGGGATGTTGATACGTCCAAAACGTATCTATAATTTTTGATTGTTTCATGCCATTTTTATGCTTTTAGCACTTGTTTTATATTAAGTTTATTATTTATTTGGACTAACCTACTAATAGTTGCAAAAGTGCACAATGTTCTTGTTTTACTCTTTGATGTGTAGAAATTATCAAGAATACAAGAGGAAACCTTGTTGGAGTCGAATTGGGACTTTCCTGAAATCTGTCTGAGAACTTTTTACGAAGATTGCCAGTTTGACCCTCGAAGATGACGTCAATGGAGACCTGGCTGTTACGAAAGTTGTCACAATTTTCCATACGAAGATTTTAAGCCCGAGATCAGCCCAATCGGAGTTCGGACGCGGCCTGTAGGCCCGTTTTGGTGGAACCCTAAAAGGGGGTGACGGAAATCCGAGAAGATATATAAAGGGAGGAAACCTAATTCGTGGAGGACTCCTCCACCCACGAATTTCAGCCACCAAAAGCCACGTTTTTGCCTCCCCCATGGATCCCATCTCCATGGGGGAGGGCTCCCAAGAAGCCATGAAGGAGGGAGGCTAAGGGGCGGCGCTCCCCAAGCTTGCCGGCGGCGGGGAAAGGAGTTCCCCGCACCGCCGGCGCCGCCGCCGCCCTGCGCCGCCGCGCTGCCCCTCTCCGCCGTCTTCACCGCCATCTCCATCACCATCTCCTCCTTGTATTCAGTGGTTCATCCTCCCACAAACCTCTGTACCGTCCTATGTAAACATGGTGTTTGATGCTATAATATTTATCCTATGATTTACATCATGTTTCCGTAGTTTATTTGTCTTTTGATTGCTTAATTGAATGCATGAGGTTCATTAGAGTTGTATGTCTATATGGTGCTGTCCTTTGGTGTCCATTATATTGTGCGCGCATGGATCAAACACCCTAGGGTTGGTAGTATTTGTAACGAAGCGGGGGAAGTTCTGCCGGAGTGACAGAAACCTGAGAACGCGAACCGATTAGTTGCACGTATGGGAGTAAGAGGACCTTGAACTTAAGGCTATGGTTGGGGAAACCTTAATGCATTGTTAGTATTTGCGGATGCTTTCTAACAATCCAATCATATAGTACTTGTAATCCCAAGTAGTGGAGTGCATGTATATTTAGCCTCTCCCACATAGAAAACTGCATCGAAGACAATGAACCAAGTACCTTCACTAATTAATCTTGGACAAAGCCACCACAATTACCACCACTTTTCCACACTCATGGTACTGTTAGTATATGGTTACTTAGTGTATTTTATTGCTGCAGCACTAACATTTACTTTCTTGTATTTATTATCTCGCAAAGCTATCTCTCATACCCGTATTGTAGTCTAGTATTATTTCTAGATAATAAACGTTTAGTGTGCGTAGAGTTGTATCAGTGGTTGATAGAACTTGAGAGAATACTTATCCTACCTTTAGCTCCTCGTTGGGTTCGACACTCTTACTTATCGAAAAGGCTACACGCGATCCCCTATACTTGTGGGTTATCATATACCACTTTTATATTTTCAGCCATCATTAAATCCAAAATACAAAAATACTTTTCATCTTGCATACACCATTTAAAAACCCAAAAATATCATTTACCATTGCATCCACCATCATTGCATATTTATTTCCTGTTTGCATTGCATAACTATCCTGATATCATTCTTACACCTTGTGCTTGACAACCACAGATGAGGTTGAGGACCAAAACATCTAACATTGTTTTGTAGGTAACCAAAAGAAGGATAAGAAGATAAATCTACCACTTCAGATTCCCCGAGAGTTCGATATTAAACCCTCGAGTCACCCTCGTGGGGAAAACTGTCTTCCACTATACTATACACTCTGCACTTGGAGTCTCAACCTAAATCCCGTTATTTGTGCAGGCATCAAGACTTGCTCTTCGGGATCATCAGATGCCCATATAATTAGTAACTTGTGATGAAACCTTTTTGTTGCAATCTCATATGTCAATTCTAGTGTTCCATTATCTACCACTTTATTAAAGAGAGAGTGCATTTGTGAAACCATGAACCCCGGTCCATTTTTAATCATAAGAAACACCTTTCCAACAACGTTTATCCACTTTACATTTTCTGCCATTTAAAAATCCGAAAATACAAAACACTTTTACATCTTGCATTCACAATACAAAACCCGAAAATATCATCCATCATTGTTTCCATCATCATTGCATATTTATTTACTGTTTTGCATTCATTTTATTTTGATATCATTCGCACACCTTGTGCTTGACAACCACTTGGTGAGGTTGAGGGTCAAAACAACTTATTTTGTTTTGTAGGTTTTCAAGAGAAGGATAAGAAGATAAATCTTTCACTACTGATTCCCCGAGAGTTCGATATTAAACCCTCGAGTCACCCCTCGTGGAGAAAACCGTCTTTCCTATACTATACACTCTGCACTTGGAGTCTCAACCTAACCCATATTCATTTGACGCAGGTAACTACGTCAAGGGCCATCAGCATCATGATTACTATCCCACGTAACGCGGGAATCGAGGTGACGGCAGTAACGCCGCTGCCACGACGTGCAGATCGTGGGCGCGTGGCGGCGATCGTGCCACCAGCAGTTACGCGCACGAATCTCGGCGCAAGGGGATAAATAGCCCTCGAATGCCACGGGGATGAATTCATCCTCCCTATTCGCATTCACCGCTGCCGCTTCTTCTTCTCGAGCACTTCTCCACATCGCACCCAACTCCGGTGAGCACACAACGGCGCTCCGTGCCAAATGGCAAGCAAGGACGAGCAGGCATCGGCGGCGGTGGCGTCAGCGGCAGCGGCGACGGCTGCAGCTGGATCTGGATCTGCACCGGCGGCAGCGGTTCCCACGAACACCGCGCCGGCGATTTCCTATTTCCCCGCCACGGCTACGGCTGGGGTGACTTCATCTTCTCATCTCCGGCGGCCCCAGTGACGGCCGCGTCCATCTTTCCCCTCCCATCCATGACGGCGGCGAACGCCGAGCTTACGGCGGAGCCAGAGGCTGCCGCCGGCGACACTGCCGTGGAGGAAGAAGAGGTTGCGGAGCTGGGCTCCAGGTACTGGCTGCCGTCATGTGTGACGTCAGCATACCTGCAGGAGCTGGAGGATGGCGGCTTCATACCGCCCAAGGCGGACTGCGCCTGGAGGGTACCAGGCGACGAAGCAGTCCCCGACCCCCAAGACGGCGAACGGGTCATCTTGGCGTCGCACAGCCTCCGCGGTATGTCTTTGCCGCTATCCGCCTTCTTCTTGGCGGTTCTTAGCTTCTACGGGTTGCAGCCTCACAACATAGCGCCGAATAGCATCCTAGTGCTAGCCGGCTTCCAAGCGCTATGCGAAGGCTACTTAGGTATAGCTGCCTCTGTAGAACTATTCCAGTACTGCTTTCTATGCCGCCAGCAAAACCATAGCAGGCGGCCAGCTGGCAACTTGCGACAGTGTGACTTTCAACTGCCGCCAACCTGACTGGTATCCAAAGATTCCCTACATCGAGTCGGTGAAGAATTGGACCAGTACCTTTTTTTACTGCAAAGACATCCCGACACCGACACCAAGGGAATTCCTCCATTTGTCAATGGTCCGCCAACCCATAAGGCATGCTGGACGCCAAAGGTGACACTCGGCAGCTTGTCGAATGACCTCCGACTTGCCATTAGGCGGATCGAGTTTTTGACGAAGACGATGGAGGCTCCGTGGCTTGACGGAGTTGACACCGTTGTCAGCTGGCTGTCGAGGAAAATAATGCCGCTCCGCCATCGCACACTGAAGATGTGCGAGTTCAAGGCGGACAACGCCGGCAACAGCACCCTTGACCAGGATGCGCTGCTATACCGGCTTAGAGAGCTCATCAAGCCTTTATTTGTGAAGGCGGCCGAAGGCGTCGCCATGTTCACTCATGACAACCTAGCCCCAGTGGTAAGCCGGAGCTACCTTATCTTTTACTTTTTCGTCCACTGGATGCTGAATCAATGTTGCCTTTTCCTTTTCAGCTACAGACCTTGGAGGATGCCGACTTGGCTCCCAACTGGTACGACGCCGGAGCCAGCAAGTCGAGGAAACGCAAGGTAGGCGGCTCCACCAAGGATCTAGAGAGAAGAAGAAGGCGGCCACCTCTGCTGATGCAGAGGATGAGACCTTGGGGAGAATTCCCTCTTAAGCGGTAGGCAAGCTTTTCCTTTTGCCTGACTTGCCATTTGATACAATGTGTTTTGCTGACAGGCTTGTACTTTTTGTTTGCAGTGCCAAGCCTGCCATGCCCAAGCTTCGTGCCAACCTGAAGATAGCTGCCGGCAGAGGCAAGCCGCCAAGGTCTTCTCTAGCCGTCGCACCGGCTACACCTGGCGTCGGCGTTCCCGTAGTCATTTGTCCGGGAACGTACGCGGCGAAAGACATGGCGTCTACTGTTGCGGTAGAGGCGGCTGCGGAGAAGATGGCGGGCAAGAAATATGTTGCCGGCCCTACTACTTCCAAGACAGCTGAAGCTTCGGCTAATGATGTCGCTCGATTTATTGCCATGAAGCAGGAGCCGGCAGACGAAATGGGGGAGAGCTTTGGCGCCTCCTCATCCAAGTCTGGCCCCAACTATGGTGCGGGAGCGAAAGATCCCCGCGAAACATTGAAGACCATGCGTGAGGGCACAAAGTGCTGGTACTCGCACATGGATCAACTCTACGACATGCTCCAGAACGAACTTGAGGTAATCCCTAGTCGCAGCCCCGAGCACTGTGGCGGCTAAAAAAAAGTTGTTTTTAGCCGGCGGAGTGGTCTTTTGACTGGGTCTCTGTGAGGACCCCGGATTAACTATCCGAGATACTCGCCATGTTTCCTGCAACAATCCCATGATCAGTCTGTTGTTGCACATAACTCGAATTGGTATCACAGAACACCCATAAATACCGAATAAATTTACTTACTTGATTGAAGCCATAACTTCATCAGGTTCTCGCAGCGGAAATCATCAAACAGCGTGGAGCCCAAGTCAATTTGCCACAACCACACAGGCAACTGACTGGGAAGCGCCCTAGTTCGCATTGACGTCATTTAAAACTTCTCCTTCGAACTGCTCCTCTTCAGAACCTGTCTAAGACAATAGCCAGGGACGAAACCAATATGAGTACATTTGAATGTACTCGCAAACTACCCCCGGAATAAGCATGCACTACTATTTTTATTGTTTAAATCAAACTTTCTTTGCTTTGAAAACTCCACCTCCTTATTGAAAAAGAGGAGGATGGACTTTTGTTTAATAAACCTTTGTTTGAATTTCCTATAACTTTATTTGAAACAGGAAAGAAGGCTTTAGAACTTTTTCCCATAAATCAGTTTTTGTAAGAAGTCGCTTTTAAAACTTTTCCCGTAAATACATCCTTGTTGAAAAAGGTAAGAAGTCTCTTTAATAAACATTTTCCCAGAAAATCACCATTTGTTTATTTCTCCAAAACTCCTCCTTTTCCGACCAGAACCATTCCTGGTCAAATCAGTTTTCCAACAACCTTCTACCAACCCCTTGGTATAGTTGCATAAAACATTTTCCACTTTCAGGACACAAAACTTTGCACTTCTCGATCATAGCCCCTCAGGGTCCTCCTCTTTTCCAGCAACCTCATACCGACTCGTCGGTATAGTTGCACAAATACAACATCTCCATTTTCCTTTTTAAATCTTAAATATTTCCAAAACTTGCACATGGTCCGAGGACAGCCTCCCAACTGTCCATATCCGAGGACTCGGCTATTCGAATAGTTTTACCCTCTGCAGAGGTAGCACGCTTTTATCCCACATCCATCCGGTAACTCATCGTGTCAGCCACGTCCCGCCATACCAGGTGTATGCGAAGTTGAGCCACCGACCCTAGCCTCTCCTTTGCTCATGCTAGTATAGGATCCTACCCATATGATAATTCCCATCGACACTCAGTCCGGTCCCCGTCGGCAACCCTAAGTGTGAGGACTCATATGTTTTTCCCGGCGACCACATTTATGAAGTCTTCAATCCTCCTCCTTATCTTTCCATAGAGTTTGAGAGAGGACCCAGGTCAGGGTAGGTCCTCAGACCATCCCCTCATGCATAACGGAGTCATCTCCGTCGATGAGGTATCCCATACTAATAAGAGCAAATTATATGACTAAGCCCCGTTCCCATATGGGGGTAAATGTGGTCGCACAGATTATCGGCTGGTCGTCATAGTACAAAGACACAATGTGCATTTTTCATAAACATTACCATTCACCATTTCTCCACTTCAACACCGACATCTCGGTATTCCATATCCACACAAGTATTTTCAAAGGAGTTTTGAGTAAACAATATTTTTCCCATCCTATAGTTTAAAAAGGAAATTCCAGCTAATATCTCCATATAGGGTGTCAAAATAATATACTTATATTTTGGAAAAGGGTTTTCAAAATCATATCCATTGTGGCAAAACACCACATAAATCACTTATGCTCTTTACAAGTAAAACATGTGAACCAAAATAGATG
The DNA here is from genome assembly GCA_947311845.1 of Poa pratensis. NCBI lineage: Eukaryota > Viridiplantae > Streptophyta > Magnoliopsida > Poales > Poaceae > Poa > Poa pratensis. The sequence goes on along the minus strand of CAMZMU010000049.1, from coordinate 67,035,973 downwards.
TATATATAAATGCAAGCTCAGAGAGTAGCTTGCCTGATTTCATCATGATGTTCCTGGACTTCTCCTCATTGATCAAAGAAATAAACTCTCATCCTTCTCCGATAAATCCTTTCCAAATACCACCCCGGTAGCGTTTATTTCTAGCGTCGCAACATGAAAATAAAACAACACTCAATAAGCAAACCAAACCACAAGGGATATACAAACAAGGAACAAACCACAACATAGCACTATTTTAATCAAGCAACAAACTAAGATCTACATTTACGAGGGCATTATACTAATCAGGAGTATAACACCATACACATGCCAAAACAAGAGGGCACAAAGACATCTTCTACTAAAGGTGCTTAACAACCATTTTCCCTAAACAGGAATACTTCAGACAAAAGTTAAGTCACCAAATAGTTTCTACTAACAAGCAAGGCTATGCACTATTAGCAAACCTAAGCAACCAGTAGCCCAAACTTAGTTAAAAAGATTATCTCGCTAATTCAAAATATCAAGCAACACAAGCATAATTAACTACTTGTTGGTTGCTTCAATCACCATTAAACAACACATGTTTAACTCAATTAAGCCTAACACATGCCACTAACAGTACTAACATATTATAGCAGCTAAACAATAGTAACATGCAAGCACAGTACCACAACAACCATTAATCAGCAAGGCATACATATTAATCACCCACAATATTCTCACATCAAAATCAACAAGCTTAACAAATTCCTAATTACTAGGAGAAAAGCTATATAGGGAATAAAACCCTAACAAACACATGATTCACAAATAACTCTCCTAACATGCTAGCAAGATTAAGGAAACACATCACAACAGTGGATTACCACCCTACACAAGCTAGGAAACACATCTATAACAATAAAGTTATAACACACAATTAATTAAAGGCTTAACAAAATTAGGCAGAAATGACCTAAACTTTATAATTACCACCACAGTCAATCAGTGACTCCTAAATTCAAACCAAGCTAGGGATATGTTCTCCTATACATATAGAAGACAACCCAATTCGATTCATTCCAAAATTCATCTCCTAAAAATCTACAAAAATCACCAAAGTGCCACTGGTGTGTTTACAAGAATGGATAGAACTTTTGTTTTAGGTTTCATTTGCAAGCAAGGCTTACATATCTAGAAAGGTATCACTTCAGGCTATCCATAGAATTTTAGTTTGCAATTTTTGGATATATAAAACTCTAGATATTGACTATTTAGTGAAATAGATACTTTTTACTAGATTAAATCTAGCACACACATAACTACACATTTTGGAAAATGGCCAGTGCCACATGGTTAAGAAAACACAGAGGAATGCTACAAAATTTGAATCACTCCAATAGCTATCACAGATTTACCACAAAAGATTTAAAGCTACACTGCAAATTTTAACAGGAATTAAAATCATATATTACATTTACTGGGAAAAAAAATGAAACGGGCTAAATCCAGCCCGGATCTGAGCCGACCGGAGCTGGGCCGGCCCAACGCGCTGGCGAAGGGGTACGGGTCGGCTTCTTCTTCCTCGACACGCCCGCGACGCGAGGAGGCGAGCTGGAGCTCCGGCGATGACGGCTACGGCAACTCCGGCGTCCCCAAAGGAAATGGCGATGTCTGCGAGGTAGAGCAAGGGAAGGGGATCACGAGGGTGCAAGAATGGCAACGAACGGTGGATGCAATCGCTCACGAGCTTGCTGTAAAGGTGGCGGCCGGTGAGGAAGAGGACGACGATGCTCTGCTCGATTCGTTGCTTCCCGCGACGATTCCTTGGACGAGGAGGGAGAGGACGACGAGGCGGTCCTCCTGGTGGTCTTCGATCTGCTCCAGGCGGTCTCCATCGACGGCGGCGCTCGACGGCGAGCTCGGCTAGGGTTCTGTGCCGTGGAGGAAAAATAAGAGAGAGAGGGAGCAGGGGAGGTGTGAGGGGCGAGAGAGAGCAGAGGAGAGCCGGGGGCCTCCTTATCCTCCTTCGATGGGCAGAGGAGCGAGAAGGGGGGGGCCTGGGCGGCGTGCGACGCGCGGGAGGACGACACGGCGGCGTCGACCACTGCTGCTACAGGAGGACGAAGATACTTTTACAGAAAACCCCTCGGATTTCCGTTTCTAATTACAACTAGGTCCTTTTTCCTGTTTCATTTAAAACCAGTGAGTTTCAGTGATTTAATTAAGGCCTTTAAACATTATTAAAATTTATGAGAAAAATCAGGTAGCCTCCCATATACATGGAGAAGCTCCACAAAAATTGGGGAGTCAATATAAAATGTTTTGAACAACATTTGTTCCTAGGGTTTAAATAAGACATTTTTCCTAAATACAATTTTATAATCCTTTAGAATTTTAAAGCAAGTTTAAAATATTAATTTTGAACTCTTGGAACTTCCTTGACAAATATATTAACTTCAAATAGTTTTTATCTTCATAGAGAAAATATTTATTTGAAGGAAATAGAGAATTAGGGAGGGAAAGTTGTAGGAATAAATGGAGAGTGATTAATTATTTCTCCTCTGAATTTTTGTATGAAAGGAACTTAATTTCTCACTTGGAGAATTATGTTTGTCACTTGTCACATGATTTTTCTTGTTTTAGATCTTTGTTTTATTTTAGTATTAAGCACAACTGAGGAATTACCCTCACAAGCAACAAACACACAATATCAAAAACACAACAATATCAACAACACAATAATATCAACAACACAATCATATCAACAACACAATCAAGACCACACAATTCAAACCACAAGAATAAATCATACCACCATTTCCATAATTAACAATACTATCTTGTAGAGATGATCACACTCAATTATGACAAGATGATGTTTTAAAGAATATCTCAACTCATAACTTAATAGTTTTCAAAAGATTTGATAAAGAGAAATAGGTGGGGCAATATATTTCCCACTAGTGTTATTTTAAAATGGAGTGGAAATAAGAGTGTATAAAATGGGAGTTGCATACACATGCAAAATATCAAGTTTAAAAGATAGATAGGAGATAGCATATAGATCTCCATATTTTTAGGAACACATAGTTTTGGAAATACTTTTTCTTTCTCAATTAATGGGTATTAGTTTTGGTGGTTGCTAAACCAAGTATCATTGAAATTGAGTTGGCCAAAATAAGAATGGAAAGATACATGGAATATTTTTCTTGTCATGACATGATTACCAAAGTTAAATATATTTTTATATTGGTTGGGTCTTATATTTACTAGTCAAAACAATTTAAACAACAAGTCACACTAGGTTCAACATAGCAATGGGATGGAAAACACAATCATCAGTAAAACATTTCAAAAAGTTTTTGTTGGTTCTGAATTTTTGGGTCTTGTAAACTAAGTTTTTCTTAGTTTCTAAATTTGGGATGTGACAGCTCTTCCCCCCTTAAAAATAAATCTCGTCCTCGAGATTTTCCCGGTGGTAACAGGGGAGTACGAGGGCACGGGTTTTTGCTGGCTATACTTCCGAGGTCGTTGCTTCTTTAGCAGATTCGCCATGTTAGACCTTGACAACTTGATGATGCGAGGTTTTCTTTGTCGATAAACTTCTGTGCTGAGTTCAGATCCTTGATGATGGGGTTGTCTTGACGATCGGCACTGATGGATAATCGTGGTTGGCGGTTTCCAGATACTACAAGGCTGAGGCGCAAGGAACTAATTATTACCACGTTCTTGTATACCTACTGCAGGTCTTCCCCCCCCCCCCCCCTTAAAAAGGGGTTTTTGAACGGTCAAGATGAGGGTTGCATCTGGAGTAGACTTGGAGGCACGTTCTTCTTGGGTAGCTTGACGATCTTCGTCTTGGTGTCACTCCTCGGTGCTTGGGGTTGATGCAGATATCACTTCCTGATATTGTCGCCTTATGAGGGTCGCAGGTAGGGACGCATTGTGCTCAGGGTGCAACAAGTCTGAGCACTCGACTCTCTCTTGTTTCTAGTTAGTAGAGGGATGTTATAAACTTCTAAGGCGTCTGGACTTGCTTGGTGATTAATGTTGCTAACAGTAAGTGCTTCCGTTGTTTGATTCTTCTTAGTGACTTCCAGTAGATCTTCTTTACGCTTTTCTTCCTTCGGCTTGGCGAGAAAAAGGCTGTCCTGAAAGACTTCTTTGGTTCGGGTTCTTCAGGAAGCTTTGCAGGTGTCTTCACAAGTAAGTTAGAGTGCACCAGAATAGTTAGAGCTTCCGGGAAAACCTTCTGGTTGAGGGGCTTAAGTTAGTTTTCAAGGGAGTTGGGTGCTATACTCTGAACATCAAACTTATTGTACCTAAGATCCAAAACAACCAACTTTACATAGGCCTCTAATTCTCGAGTCTTCAAAATACCATTCCAATACCTCTGGCAAGGCCACTACTATCAACTAGTTAATTGAATCATGGCTATCGCTCAAGCTAAGTTATTAATCCACCACCATCTTCCTTGGGCAAAAACTCTTTATCAAAGCCTAATTCAATCTATCGGATACCCATCAAACCTTTTAGGCATAATCTTCCCATTACATCCTATCACAAAAATCGTAGTGGTCCACCAATTATTTTTTTTTTTTTGATTTTTTTTTTCCATAGATGGGCATATCTCATATTATCTTACTCCTTCAGGTTGTCATTTTTCCCACCATCATATCATCAAAGCTAAATAAAGCATCCAACAATCATGTGATCATACCATCAAGAATTGACCCACTTTCTAACCAAATTCAGATTTTTATCTCAACACTTTTGGGCCTTGATCTATTAATCAAAGATAAAAGTACTTTCTAAGAATAATCCAAACAGAGCGTGACAAGCTCTGAAAACTACTGTCGCCTAAAATGTCTTGCTACTAGACCAAGTCACATTGATTCCTAGAATCCGATAAACATTCACTTGTCCTCCACCAATTATTTCTTGCATACAATGATCTACTCATTTGCTAACTCATCTTTGACCACTTCCTATAATTCCACAAGAATTTAGTACAAGGTCACTTGCGCTAGGAATCACCCTAAACATTCCACACCGGAGTATTCTTCTTAATTTACTTGCTTCTAACCAATCCAAACATCATTTTATCAGCAAGTGCTTCCTAAAAATCCAATAACCTTCACCTTTATTTCTAAACCTTAAATCCAGGGTCACGTCTTCTAGCTCCAGATAACCACCAGTGGTTGGGGACCACAACTGGTTAGCCCCAGAGTATTAATTAAGTATATCATCTGTCCAAACCCAATTGATTTATCGATCCACTCCAAGCTTTCACTTTTATTCTAAAACTCCAAATTTTTAATATTACCAACATCAGCCACCAAATTTTTGATCTCAACAACTAAATTCTTAAGGGATCCTTTTGACTAATAATCTTATAATCCAACACTCTTATATCCCCCAAAATCTCCTTTATACCAACTAGTTTTTGAATCGTCCTATGGCACTTATTCCCTTGGTCTAGAAAAAGCAGTTAGTATCTTTGCAAAATTTGGTTAGATGAGAGATTTAAAGTTAGATAAATTATGTTAGTTATGTTAGTTTTTCATATTGTTTTGTTAGTCCGACGGGATATGACCAGTGTCATCTACCGGCGGGTCTTGAATCTTCATCTTTCTCGATAGCTTGATGTGGTTGTACAAAACGACGAATGAAGACCGCTATCAGTCTTGCAGAAGGTCGCAGAGTCTTGGGGTAGCGAGTATTCCATACCTTGCTCCTCTTATTAAGAGAAAATTTTCTGAAGGGTTTTCCAAGTCGGACTCTTGAAAGGATACAAAGTACATCTATGGCCAACAAGGCAAAAAGGTTTTTGCAAACAGTCAAAATTAAAGCAACAGACAACAGTGTGGTTACTTTGGGTTCCCGACAAGGCGTGTTTTGTGAAACACCCAAGGAAAACAACACATAATAAATGCAACACACAAGCAAAGATCAATCAAGGCTCTTTTAGCACCAACTGACGTTCAATACCGTGGAAGATGGGGTTTGCTCAAGTAAACGAGCTTATCCTATCGAGCCTATGGGTCTGGTTTGGGATATCGTCAAGTATGTAAGTTTGAATGGAGGAAAGACAACAGATGGAAACTTTTGACAAACCTTCAGACAAGAGGTGAGGTTTCTGAATAATTCGAGAAGGTGAAAAGAGTGGAAGCTACACTTAGGCTTCCTTAGATACAAATAATTTAGGTGGTAATATATTTCTTTCCAAAATAATTTTCTCCCATGGGCCGCGGTGAAACAGGGCTGTTGAAGTCTTCATTTTATCGCCTTAGTCTTCGGCCAGAATACTTGACATTGTCAAGGTCGTAACTGAGTGGAATTGTTGACATTGAGTGAGGTCTTCGAGGTCTCTTGCTTTGTTGATACTGACGATATTGGTATTTGCAGATCAATTTCCTTGATGTTGAATGTCGAGTATTTGGGATGGAAACTTCTTCTAGTGGGTGCTAGCTAATTAGGTCTCACTTGGGTTCATCGTCAAGTATTTTGAACGGGTAAGAGGGAGTAGAGAAATCCTTGGAAAATCTTAAAATAGAGGGATAAGACTCGGAAATATTTGAGAATGTGAAAAGAGTGGAAGCTATCTTGGGACTTCCTTGGATAAAAATATGTTTTTGGTAACAATATATTTTTAACAAAATATTTCTTTCCTAACTAGCGTCCATGCTAACTAAGGTTTGTTACAGTCAGGATGGCTCTGATACCAAGTCTGTGAGGACCCCGGATTAACTATCCGAGATACTCGTTATGTTTCCTGCAACAATCCCATGATCAGTCTGTTGTTGCACATAACTCGAATTGGTATCACAGAACACCCATAAATACCGAATAAATTTACTTACTTGATTGAAGCCATAACTTCATCAGGTTCTCGCAGCGGAAATCATCAAACAGCGTGGAGCCCAAGTCAATTTGCCACAACCACACAGGCAACTGACTGGGAAGCGCCCTAGTTCGCATTGACGTCATTTAAAACTTCTCCTTCGAACTGCTCCTCTTCAGAACCTGTCTAAGACAATAGCCAGGGACGAAACCAATATGAGTACATTTGAATGTACTCGCAAACTACCCCCGGAATAAGCATGCACTACTATTTTTATTGTTTAAATCAAACTTTCTTTGCTTTGAAAACTCCACCTCCTTATTGAAAAAGAGGAGGATGGACTTTTGTTTAATAAACCTTTGTTTGAATTTCCTATAACTTTATTTGAAACAGGAAAGAAGGCTTTAGAACTTTTTCCCATAAATCAGTTTTTGTAAGAAGTCGCTTTTAAAACTTTTTCCCGTAAATACATCCTTGTTGAAAAAGGTAAGAAGTCTCTTTAATAAACATTTTCCCAGAAAATCACCATTTGTTTATTTCTCCAAAACTCCTCCTTTTCCGACCAGAACCATTCCTGGTCAAATCAGTTTTCCAACAACCTTCTACCAACCCCTTGGTATAGTTGCATAAAACATTTTCCACTTTCAGGACACAAAACTTTGCACTTCTCGATCATAGCCCCTCAGGGTCCTCCTCTTTTCCAGCAACCTCATACCGACTCGTCGGTATAGTTGCACAAATACAACATCTCCATTTTCCTTTTTAAATCTTAAATATTTCCAAAACTTGCACATGGTCGAGGACAGCCTTCCAACTGTCCATATCCGAGGACTCGGCTATTCGAATAGTTTTACCCTCTGCAGAGGTAGCACGCTTTTATCCCACATCCATCCGGTAACTCATCGTGTCAGCCACGTCCCGCCATACCAGGTGTATGCGAAGTTGAGCCACCGACCCTAGCCTCTCCTTTGCTCATGCTAGTATAGGATCCTACCCATATGATAATTCCCATCGACACTCAGTCCGGTCCCCGTCGGCAACCCTAAGTGTGAGGACTCATATGTTTTTCCCGGCGACCACATTTATGAAGTCCTCAATCCTCCTCCTTATCTTTCCATAGAGTTTGAGAGAGGACCCAGGTCAGGGTAGGTCCTCAGACCATCCCCTCATGCATAACGGAGTCATCTCCGTCGATGAGGTATCCCATACTAATAAGAGCAAATTATATGACTAAGCCCGTTCCCATATGGGGGTAAATGTGGTCGCACAGATTATCGGCTGGTCGTCATAGTACAAAGACACAATGTGCATTTTTCATAAACATTACCATTCACCATTTCTCCACTTCAACACCGACATCTCGGTATTCCATATCCACACAAGTATTTTCAAAGGAGTTTTGAGTAAACAATATTTTTCCCATCCTATAGTTTAAAAAGGAAATTCCAGCTAATATCTCAATATAGGGTGTCAAAATAATATACTTATATTTTGGAAAAGGGTTTTCAAAATCATATCCTTTGTGGCAAAACACCACATAAATCACTTATGCTCTTTACAAGTAAAACATGTGAACCAAAATAGATGTATATATAAATGCAAGCTCAGAGAGTAGCTTGCCTGATTTCATCATGATGTTCCTGGACTTCTCCTCATTGATCAAAGAAATAAACTCTCATCCTTCTCCGATAAATCCTTTCCAAATACCACCCCGGTAGCGTTTATTTCTAGCGTCGCAACATGAAAATAAAACAACACTCAATAAGCAAACCAAACCACAAGGGATATACAAACAAGGAACAAACCACAACATAGCACTATTTTAATCAAGCAACAACTAAGATCTACATTTACGAGGGCATTATACTAATCAGGAGTATAACACCATACACATGCCAAAACAAGAGGGCACAAAGACATCTTCTACTAAAGGTGCTTAACAACCATTTTCCCTAAACAGGAAATACTTCAGACAAAAGTTAAGTCACCAAATAGTTTCTACTAACAAGCAAGGCTATGCACTATTAGCAAACCTAAGCAACCAGTAGCCCAAACTTAGTTAAAAAGATTATCTCGCTAATTCAAAATATCAAGCAACACAAGCATAATTAACTACTTGTTGGTTGCTTCAATCACCATTAAACAACACATGTTTAACTCAATTAAGCCTAACACATGCCACTAACAGTACTAACATATTATAGTAGCTAAACAATAGTAACATGCAAGCACAGTACCACAACAACCATTAATCAGCAAGGCATACATATTAATCACCCACAATATTCTCACATCAAAATCAACAAGCTTAACAAATTCCTAATTACTAGGAGAAAAGCTATATAGGGAATAAAACCCTAACAAACACATGATTCACAAATAACTCTCCTAACATGCTAGCAAGATTAAGGAAACACATCACAACAGTGGATTACCACCCTACACAAGCTAGGAAACACATCTATAACAATAAAGTTATAACACACAATTAATTAAAGGCTTAACAAAATTAGGCAGAAATGACCTAAACTTTATAATTACCACCACAGTCAATCAGTGACTCCTAAATTCAAACCAAGCTAGGGATATGTTCTCCTATACATATAGAAGACAACCCAATTCGATTCATTCCAAAATTCATCTCCTAAAAATCTACAAAAATCACCAAAGTGCCACTGGTGTGTTTACAAGAATGGATAGAACTTTTGTTTTAGGTTTCATTTGCAAGCAAGGCTTACATATCTAGAAAGGTATCACTTCAGGCTATCCATAGAATTTTAGTTTGCAATTTTTGGATATATAAAACTCTAGATATTGACTATTTAGTGAAATAGATACTTTTTACTAGATTAAATCTAGCACACACATAACTACACATTTTGGAAAATGGCCAGTGCCACATGGTTAAGAAAACACAGAGGAATGCTACAAAATTTGAATCACTCCAATAGCTATCACAGATTTACCACAAAAGATTTAAAGCTACACTGCAAATTTTAACAGGAATTAAAATCATATATTACATTTACTGGGAAAAAAAATGAAACGGGCTAAATCCAGCCCGGATCTGAGCCGACCGGAGCTGGGCCGGCCCAACGCGCTGGCGAAGGGGTACGGGTCGGCTTCTTCTTCCTCGACACGCCCGCGACGCGAGGAGGCGAGCTGGAGCTCCGGCGATGACGGCTACGGCAACTCCGGCGTCCCCAAAGGAAATGGCGATGTCTGCGAGGTAGAGCAAGGGAAGGGGATCACGAGGGTGCAAGAATGGCAACGAACGGTGGACGCAATCGCTCATGAGCTTGCTGTAAAGGTGGCGGCCGGTGAGGAAGAGGACGACGATGCTCTGCTCGATTCGTTGCTTCCCGCGACGATTCCTTGGACGAGGAGGGAGAGGACGACGAGGCGGTCCTCCTGGTGGTCTTCGATCTGCTCCAGGCGGTCTCCATCGACGGCGGCGCTCGACGGCGAGCTCGGCTAGGGTTCTGTGCCGTGGAGGAAAAATAAGAGAGAGAGAGGGAGCAGGGGAGGTGTGAGGGGCGAGAGAGAGCAGAGGAGAGCCGGGGGGCCTCCTTATCCTCCTTCGATGGGCAGAGGAGCGAGAAGGGGGGGGGGCCTGGGCGGCGTGCGACGCGCGGGAGGACGACACGGCGGCGTCGACCACTGCTGCTACAGGAGGACGAAGATACTTTTACAGAAAACCCCTCGGATTTCCGTTTCTAATTACAACTAGGTCCTTTTTCCTGTTTCATTTAAAACCAGTGAGTTTCAGTGATTTAATTAAGGCCTTTAAACATTTTTAAAATTTATGAGAAAAATCAGGTAGCCTCCCATATACATGGAGAAGCTCCACAAAAATTGGGGAGTCAATATAAAATGTTTTGAACAACATTTGTTCCTAGGGTTTAAATAAGACATTTTTCCTAAATACAATTTTATAATCCTTTAGAATTTTTAAAGCAAGTTTAAAATATTAATTTTGAACTCTTGGAACTTCCTTGACAAATATATTAACTTCAAATAGTTTTTATCTTCATAGAGAAAATATTTATTTGAAGGAAATAGAGAATTAGGGAGGGAAAGTTGTAGGAATAAATGGAGAGTGATTAATTATTTCTCCTCTGAATTTTTGTATGAAAGGAACTTAATTTCTCACTTGGAGAATTATGTTTGTCACTTTTCACATGATTTTTCTTGTTTTAGATCTTTGTTTTATTTTAGTATTAAGCACAACTGAGGAATTACCCTCACAAGCAACAAACACACAATATCAAAAACACAACAATATCAACAACACAATAATATCAACAACACGATCATATCAACAACACAATCAAGACCACACAATTCAAACCACAAGAATAAATCATACCACCATTTCCATAATTAACAATACTATCTTGTAGAGATGATCACACTCAATTATGACAAGATGATGTTTTAAAGAATATCTCAACTCATAACTTAATAGTTTTCAAAAGATTTGATAAAGAGAAATAGGTGGGGTAATATATTTCCCACTAGTGTTATTTTAAAATGGAGTGGAAATAAGAGTGTATAAAATGGGAGTTGCATACACATGCAAAATATCAATTTTAAAAGATAGATAGGAGATAGCATATAGATCTCCATATTTTTGGGAACACATAGTTTTGGAAATACTTTTTCTTTCTCAATTAATGGGTATTAGTTTTGGTGGTTGCTAAACCAAGTATCATTGAAATGGAGTTGGCCAAAATAAGAATGGAAAAGATACATGGAATATTTTCTTGTCATGACATGATTACCAAAGTTAAATATATTTTTATATTGGTTGGGTCTTATATTTACTAGTCAAAACAATTTAAACAACAAGTCACACTAGGTTCAACATAGCAATGGGATGGAAAACACAATCATCAGTAAAACATTTCAAAAAGTTTTTGTTGGTTCTGAATTTTTGGGTCTTGTAAACTAAGTTTTTCTTAGTTTCTAAATTTGGGATGTGACAGTCTCAATCGTTGCGGTGCTTTTATAGGCGGCTCTTGCGTCCAACGCGGAGCTTTTTCAAGTCCAGGGCAAGAAGAACACTGAGTGTCGCCAACTGCGGCAAGACATAGAGTTGAAGGACGCCCAAATTGTGAGCTTGGAGGAGGCTCGCAAAAAGGATGAAGGTGACAAAAAAATTTTGCCTTCTTTTCGTCCGTTTAGTTTGAACTTTTTCTTCCGACAAGTTCTTTAGTCGGCTTTCCTCATGATTTGTAGAATTGCTAAACACTGCGCAGATGTTCTCAAGAACTCCACTGACAACCTTTGATGAACGAAGCTGCAGATCTTGCCGAGTTGGTGGCGAAGCTGAAGGTGGACCATGCCAAGGAGCTGGAGCAGCGGACCTGGCCCATGCCGCCGAGGTTAGCAAGTTGTCGGGGCAACTGGAAGCCTTGGGCAACAACCTTGCCGAGGTGAACAAGAACTCCAAGCAGCAGCAGGACCAACTTTCTAAGGCGGTCCAGCTTGCCCAAGAGACTCTTGCCAGCCACCTGGATGAGGTCAACGCCATCCATGAGCATGTCCTGGGTAAAAAATTTCCTTCATCTCCCTGTTGCCTTGAATTCTTGAGTCATAACCGCAATGTCTAACAAGTGTTTTTCGTTATGTAGTGCCGGCAAGCTTAGGCGATGACGCAGATACCTCGCCCCGCCTTGCCCGAATCTTGAAGGTTGGCGAAACAGTCAACCAGATTGTCGGCGCGGGCAAGACGTTTGCCGCCAAATTCTTTCCTGGCAACGACAGCGATCCTGTCGACTTCGACGCCTTGCCGGACTTGCTAGAGAAGGCGGCTGCCAAACAGGACGGCCAGCTGCGATCAGCTGCACGAGGCGGAGCCAAGTTGGCGTTGGCGTTGACATTGGCGTGGTACCCGGAGGAATATTCACCAAGTCACCGAGTACTTCCCGACCGAAGACGAGAACGACCAACCCATCGTGATGCAAGATGTGATGCGGTCTGTTCGGGGCTACGCAACCCGGGTTGCCAACATGGTGGATATCCGCACGTTCTATAAAGAACACCCGGATCCCCGTGTCGCAGTAGCTGATCCCTCATTGGCGGATCCCGAAGTTTCCGGAGGTGGAGAAGGAGAAGCCGCGGCTGACGAGCGCAGCCCCCAGGATGGCGGAGCCAGCCCCAAGGATGCCAGCGTCAGCCCCCAAGACCTCCAGACAGCCTCCACCAAAGCGGCGACTCCTTAGGCGTCTTCTCCTGCGACAGTAGCAACAAGTAGATGCGTTAATTTGTAACGCAAAAAACTTGTTTTATTTTGTTATGTAAATATGTTGGGCCAACTTTTATGCTACACTTGGCGGTAGGCTTATTTAAGTGGTCCACCTTAATATGTATCTCGTTTATGTGCTTAGCTGTTTCATATGTTGGCGGAACCTCATCACAGTTACTTCAGTTGAGCCAACCAGGTGCAATACCAATTAGTTTGGACTCAGAGACCAAAGCCGGCATGTTGGTGCCAACGACATACTACTAGACGACGCACACACAAACCGGCAGATAACAATACTAGGCGGTGCAAAGGTTATTTGCTGGTTTAGCCGGTAGACGGCAAATGTCAAAGAAGTTGGAACCTTAGCACAGAGCAAAATATTTTTCGGTAACTTTCATGACAACAGATATATGATTGCGAGAAAGACAAAAGATGGCATGGTCCCAAAACTGAGTGAGCAAACCATAGACTTTTATTTCATAATCATATAGTACTTATTACAATGTAAAAATTGCTAAGTGTAAAAAGGACGTAGCTGCTCAATGTTCCAAGGCCGCTTGGTTTCGTCATACTTGTCGTCGACTTTCCTTTTGCGCTTGTGATAATCCCCAAGAGCAAGGAATCACTGTAGCACAATTCGATAAGTATTTGAGTGTCGAACCCACGAGGAGCTGAAGGTAAACTATCTATTCTCTAAAGCCCTATAACCCTCTTATATGGCCGTTTGTGCAAAGCAATAAGTTTAAATATGAAAGGAACTAACTAATGAAAGCAAGTGATGTGGAATGGGTTTATCTAGTAACAAGTTTCTCAATCAAGTTTCAAACGCAAGTTTCTTAGAGCAAGTTTCTCTCAGCAGTTTTCTCAAGCAAGTTTCTCAAAGTAGCAAGTAGCAAATATCTCAAGTAGCAAATATCTCAAGGGAGCAAATGTTCTAGCAATTGTTATTTCATTCGTGTGGTTGTCATAATTAGTGAAGCACATGTTTCAGTCTTAATTGTTTCTTCTAGGAAGGAGCCATAAATAGGTGTAGCCAAGTAAATGAACTAAAACCCCTTATGATGAATCTCATGGCCAAGTAAATGAGCACACAAGAATTATTAAGACATAAAAGTCCCACCATAGCCTTAAGTTCTAAGGTCCCCCATATATATCCCCCAATAAAGTAACTTCATGACTCGGTCTCAGGTTTACATGTCCTCCCAAGTCTCACTCACTCCATTACATTACCGGTGATCACCTTACATGCATTCCCCAACATATGTGTGCACTCATATATTGTACATAAAGACAATCATAAAAGATAACAAAACTTGTATGCAACCAATCAACGAACTATTTCACTATTGCCATGAACAAATCACTTCTCAAACATAGATGGGGAGACACAATAGATCAAGGGAATAGTATATTGCATCATATATCATGTTTGCCAAGAGTTTACAGTAGAGAGATGGAGATGATCTTTCTGTAGATGTTGATGATGAACACGCCGGAGGGGGGTGGAGCCCTCCGGAGGTGATTCCGGCGGCGTTTCCCCCCCTCCGATCTTCTCCGGCGGCAGCCTTCTGACTCTTTGTTTTGTGGTTTTGTGTTTCTCCGCCGTCTCTCCGCGAAACTCCTCGGGGGACTATTTTTATAGTCGGTTTTAAGTCAAGACGAAGCCACGGAGACGAAAACGGACGACATCGGAGCCACGAGGAGGAAAAGAGGGGTCCTCACGCGGCCAGGGAATCTGACCGCGTGGGGCCCTCTAGTTTCCCGCTGGTTGGGCTTCTGGTCTTCATTTTTAGCCCATTGCGTTCGTCTCGAAAATTCTGAACCGTGCTATTTGGCCTTGCCCTTTTTGGAGTCCCGAATCTCCCGGAAAGTCCGAAACACTAAAAAAGACGTTTTCTGGAAAACAGAGTTAGAACCAAAAGAGGAGGGATTGTTTAGAAAATCCCCGAAATCATTATAAAACATAAATATAACATCATATAAGTTGTAAATATGTAGGAATATCTAGTAATAACATGCAAAGTCCATGTATGCATTTTACATGCATCAGCTTGCGGCCTCGCTTTTTCTTGTAGCCGTCTCGTGCGTCCACCAAGTAGTAAGATCCATTGAGCAACACCTTGCTGACCACAAAAGGTCCTTCCCATGGCGGGGATAACTTATGCAAGCCTTTTCTGTCTTGTATTAGGCGGAGGACCAGGTCACCAACTCTAAAACTACGTTGCCACACTCTTCGATTGTGATACCGCCGCAAACCTTGCTGATAGATGGCGGACCGTGCGAGGGCAACATCGTGTTCTTCATCAAGTAGGTCAAGGCCATCCTGTCTTGCATCTTCTGCGTCTTCCTGGACGTAGTCTTGAACTCTGGGGGAATCGTACATCATGTCGGACGGCAACACTGCTTCTGCGCCATAGACTAAGAAGAAAGGAGTGAACTTGGTTGATCTGTTTGGGATTGTTCGTAAACTCCAAAGGACAGACTGCAACTCATCCACCCAAGCCCTAGCTGTCCTGTGCAATGGTACTTCGAGACGAGGTTTGATTCCCTGCAGGACCAAACCATTCGTACGCTCTACTTGGCCATTTGCCTGTGGGTGTGCTACTGAGGCAAGATCTAGGCGGATGCCATGCTTATAACAGTATTCCTCAACTTCGCCTTGCGACAAGTTAGTGCCATTATCGGTGATAATGCTGTGAGGCACCCCGAACCGAGAGATTATTCCCCACAGAAAATTTGTGGTTGTGGCGCCGTCTAGCTTTTTGATGGCTTAGCTTCAACCCATTTGGTGAACTTATCTATTGCTACAAGCAAATGCGTGTAGCCACCAGGTGCCGTCTTGAATGGACCAACCATGTCCAAGCCCCAGACTGCGAAAGGCCATGTGATGGGTATTGTCTTAAGCTCCTGAGCCGACATGTGCGGTTGTCTGGCATATAGTTGGCAGCCCCTACATGTTTTAACTATGACCTCTGCGTCAGCTTTGGCTGTCAACCAATAAAAACCTTGCCGAAAAGCTTTGGACACAAGGGAGCGAGACGAAGCATGATGTCCGCAAACTCCAGCATGTATCTCCTCCAGCAAGTCTTTGCCCTCTTCTGGCGAAATGCAACGTTGGTAGACACCAGTGGTGCTACGCTTGTACAAATCACCGTTAATTATTGTGAATGCCTTGGCTCTCCTTATGATTTGCCTTTTCAAAACATCATCGTCTGGCAACTCCTGATTGATCAGGAAGTCCAAATATGGTGTCGTCCAATCCGACTTTACCGGATAGATGGCATAGCTAGCCGCCTCCACCGGTTCTACCGATTTTGGGTCAATGAGGTCTGCTCCTTTTATTGACGGCTTGTGCAGGTGCTCTAGGAAGACATCTTTCGGTACTTTTTTGCGTTCAGACCCCAATCTAGGAAGTGTGTATGCCGCCTCGTTTTGAGCTCTTGGGATATGGCGGACCTCGTAGCCTAGGAAGCATTTAGCGAATTCATCAACGGTAGCACGGTATGCCGCCATTGTCTTGCTTTTTGCGTCCCAGGTTCCACGTGTCTGTTGTGCCACCAAGCCTGAATCTCCATAACAGAGGACGCGCTGGACGCCTAGTTCTTTGGCGATGTGTAAGCCGTGAAGGAGTGCTTCGTATTCGGCAACATTGTTTGTTGCTTTGAAGTGGATTTGTAGCACATAGCGGAGCTTGTCCCTTGCGGGTTTCTTAACACAATGCCAGCCTTCGAGCCCTGAAGCATTTTTTATCCATCAAAATGCATGATCCAATATGCTTCTTCAGGGAGAGGCACTTCGCCCATGGCTTCTGTCCAATCTGCGATGAAGTCTGCTAAAGCTTGAGACTTAATGGCATTTCTGGATTTGTACGTGATGTCGAAGGAGGCGAGTTCAATGCCCCCTTGGCGACTCGGCCTGTAGCATCCGTGTTGTTGATTATATCCCCCAGAGGTGCCTTGCTTACTACCGTTATTGAATGTTCCTGGAAGTAGTGTCGCAATTTTTGGTGGCGTAGAAAACACCATAAACCAGCTTCTGGTAATGCGGATAACGCTGCTTGGAGACGGAAAATACTTCACTGATAAAGTAAACCGGACGCTGCTCCGGGATCTCTGATTTTTCCGTCTTGCGCTCCACAACCAAAACTACGCTAACAACCAAGTTGGTTGCCGCGATATAAAGCAGCATTGGTTCCTATGTACGAGGCGCTGCCAAAATTGGGGCAGACGTTAATGCTTCCTTGAGTTGTTTCAAGGCGGCATCTGCTTCGTCTGTCCACTCAAACTTGTCGGATTTCTTCAGAAGCCGGTAGAGAGGCATTGCCTTCTCTCCAAGGCGGCTAATGAAACGACTGACGGCAGCCGCCGAGCCGGCAAGTCGCTGCACGTCCTTCAGGTCCTTGGGCCTGGATATGTTGAGGATTGCCTTGATTTTTTCCGGGTTCACCTCTGTTCCTCATTCAGAAACGATAAAGCCAGGCAGCTTGCCGGCAGGAACCCCGAAAACGCATTTTTTCGGGTTGAGTTTCATTTTATATACCCGAAGGCTATCGAAGGTTTCTCGCAAGTCATCTAGCAAATCCGCCTTCTTTCTAGACATGACGGCAATGTCGTCTACATAGACGTGAACATTGCGGCCAATTTGCTCGTGAAGGCATCTTTGCATGCATCGCTGATACGTCGCGCCGGCATTTTTTAGGCCGAAGGGCATCGTGATGTAGCAGAAGGTCCCATAGGGCGTAGTGAACGATGTTTTGAGTTGGTTGGATTCTCGCATTTTAATTTGGTGGTACCCGGAGTACGCATCCAAAAAGCACAGCAGCTCTGAGCCGGCTGTGGAGTCTATGACCTGATCTATACGTGGTAAAGCAAAGTGGTCCTTAGGACAACACCTATTCAAACCGGTATAATCAATGCACATTCTCATTTCCTTATTGGGTTTTGGAACCAGTACAGGATTTGCCAACCAATCAGTGTGTACTACCTCCCTAATGAACTTAGCTTCTTGCAACTTGATGATCTCCTTTCCTATTGCCTTCCTCTTCTCTTCACCGTAGCGTCTTATTCCTTGCTTGGCTCCTTTGTAGACATTAAGAGAGTGCTCGGCAAGTTCCCTTGGTACACTCGGCATGTCGGCTGACGACCATGCAAAGATGTCCCGATTCTTGATTGCGTGGATCACACGTTCGCTGGGAGACCCCAAGAGGAAGGTATGATGCAGTATAGAAGCAGTTTTCCCTCAGTATGAAACCAAGGTTTAATCGAACCAGTAGGAGCAAGAAATCACTTCGAAGGTTGTTGGTGGCGGAATATGGCACGCGCAGCACCAGGGAATCCGGCGCCAACGTGGAATCTGCACACAACACAATCAAACTACTTTGCCCCAACGAAACAGTGAGGTTGTCAATCTCACCGGCTTGCTGAAAACAAAGGATTAAACGTATGGTGTGGAAAACAGTAGTAAATTGCAGAGAATGAAAAGGAACAGTGTTTGCAGTTGGTTGTATTATCAGTGTAAAAGAATGGACCGGGGTCCACAGTTCACTAGTGGTGTCTCTCCATAAAAGATAACTAACATGCTGGGTGAACAAATTACAGCTGGGCAATTGACAAAATATTGAGCGCATGACAATGCATATATATGACATGATGATTACTATGATATTCATGTGGGCATTACGACAAAATACATAGACCGTTATCCAACAGTCTATGACTAATAATCCACCGCCAGGTTGTCATACCGAGTTCCCCGTTGGTATTAAGTTGCAAGCAACGGATAATTGCATTAAGTAATGTGCGTAAAGTAAACAAATGCATTAGACCTAACGGCGTACCCTTAAGCTAAGCATCGGTTATTTTATCCCTAGTGGCAACAGCACATCCACAATCTTAGAAGTTATTGTCACTCTCCCAGATTACCGGAGGCATGAACCCACTATCTAGCATAAATACTCACTCTTGGAGTTACAAGCATCTACTTGGCCAAAGCATCTACTAGTAACGGAAAGCATGCAAGATCATAAATAACATATAAGATAGATTGATAATCAACTTGACATAGTATTCAATATTCATCGGATCCCAGCAAACACAACATGTAGCATTACAATAAGATGATCTTGATCATGATAGGCAGCTCACAAGATCTAAACATGATAGCATAAAGTGGAGAGACAACCATCTAGCTACTGCCATGGACCCGTAGTCCAAGGATGAACTACTCACGCATCACTCCGGAGGCAGGCATGGTGATGTAGAGCCCTCCGGTGATGATTCCCCTCTCCGGCAGGGTGCCGGGAAGAGCTTCTGAACCCTCCCGAGCTAGGGTTGACGGCGGCGGCGTCTCTGGAACTTTTCGTGGATAATGGCTCGGGTATTTAGGGTTTTCGCGTCGGGAGAATAAATAGGCGAAAGGGCGGCTGCGGAGCCACGAGGGCCCCACACCACCCCACGGCGCGGCAGGGGGGCCCGCGGCCCCATGGTGTGGGCGCCACGTGGCTCCCCTCCGTGTCTCCTCTGGACTCCGTCTTCGTGTTGGAAAAATAGGAGGTTCTGTCCAAGTTTCGTCCAATTCCGAGAATATTTCCAGACTAGCTTTTCTGGAATACAAAAACAGCAGAAAACAGGAACTGGCACTGTGGCATCTTGTTAATAGGTTAGTCCCAGAAAATGCATAAAAATGCTATGAAGTGTATATAAAACATGTAACAATTGGTATAATATCAACATGGAACATCAGAAATTATAGATACGTTTGAGACGTATCAAGCATCCCCAAGCTTAGTTCTACTCGTCCTCGAGTAGGTAAAACGATAAAAACAAAATAATTTCTGAGGTGACATGCTACAATCATAATCTTGATCAAATAATATTGTAAAGCACATGTTATGAATGAAGTGATCCAGGTCAATGGTCTATAGTTTGCTAGCAAGTAGATAATGAGCAAACAACTGAATCATATAAGCAAAAACTTTTCATGAATAGTACTTTCGAGACAAGCATCAAAGAGTTTTGCATAAGAGTTAACTCATAAAGCAATAGATTCTAAGTAAAAGGTATTTAACCAACACAAAGGAAGATTTAAGTTTCAGCAATTGCTTTCAACTTTCAACATATATATCTCATGGATATTTGTCAACACAAAGCATATAATAAGTGCAATATAAGCATATAAAAATTGTTGCACCAAAGTTGACACTAGTGTTTGCTTCTAAGATAGAAAGAAGTAGGAAAACTGACTCAACATAAAAGTAAAAGAAAGGCCCTTCGCAGAGGGAAGCAGGGATTAAATCATGTGCTAGAGCTTTTTAAGTTTTTGAAATCATATAGAGAGTAAAAATAAGTTTTGAGAGGTGTTTGTTAATTGTCAACGAATCAGAAAATGGAAAGTACAATATGACCCCTGCCAACCAGACTTTTAAGAGCGGCTCCCATGAAGGACGTTATTTCTACCAGCAAGGCAGATCATCCCTCTTTCTCTTTTGTTTACACATGCAGATATTTCACTGTTTGTCATTGCTTGACTGATAAATCAGGGCAAAAATGTGAAGAGAATTAAGCGGTTAAAGTTGTAATTAATTGGGACTGGGCACCCCATTTGCCAGCTCTTTTTGCAAAATTAATGGATAAGCGGATGTATATGCCGCTAGTCCGGTGGTAAAGTCTGTTTGACAGTTGACATAAAGACATCCACCCCGTCCTCATGAGCTTGGTAAACATTGACACAAAATAGGAGTAATAAAGTTTGAATAGTTTAAAGGTAGCACATGAAAAATTTACTTGGAATGGCAAGAAATACCACATATAGGTAGTTATGGTGGACACAGATGGCATGGATTTTGGCTCAAGGTTTTGGATGCACGAGAAGCATTCCCTCTCAGTACAGAGTTTAGGCTAGCAAGGTTATTTGAAGCAAACACAGGATATCAACCGACACAGCAAGACTTATATGAAAACATATTGCAAGCATTATAAGACTCTACACTGTCTTCCTTGTTAACCAAACCCTTTTACTAGAAAATATCTAGACCTTAGAGATACCAATCATGCAAACCAAATTTCAACGAGCTTTACGGTAGTTCTTCATTAATAGGTTTTAACTACATGATACAAAAGCTTAAACATGAACTACTTGATAACTCAAAACAATTGACAAGTATCAAATTATCCAATACAGTGATCTACAAGAATATGTAAGCTTTTTCCATTATACCATCTACCACATGCAACATTTTCTGTTCCAACCAAACACCAATCAATTTATTTCAACATAAACTCTCCAAACAATTATAAGTGAAGCAAGAGAGTACTTTCTTTAAAAGAACTAACAGCTCTGAATAAGAGATGCATGCAAAACAGGAGCTAAAAGCATAGCAATAGCTAGATAAGAATACTCAACAAGTATAAGTGAAGAATAGGAGTATTCATATGAAAAAGCGGAGCGTGTCTCTCTCCCAATCAAGAATGCTGGGGTCCAATCAAGTTGACCATAAAAAATAAAATACTGAAAATAAAAGCACACAGACGCTCCAAGTAAAGCACATATGATGTGAAAGAATTAAAATATAGTTTCACTAGAGATGACCTGATAAGTTGCTGATGAAGAAGGGGATGCCTTGGGCATCCCCAAGCTTAGACGCTTGAGTCTTCTTGAAATATGCTGGGGTGATCCATGGGAGCATCCCCAAGCTTAAGCTCTTCACTCTTCTTGATCACATTATATCATCCTTCTCTCTTGACCCTTGAAAACTTCCGCCACACCAAACTCAAAGTAATTCTCATTAGAGGGTTAGTGCACAATCAAAAACTCACATGTTCTATAAGGACACAAACATGACCGTTACTTTTAACATTAGCTACTGCCACTGATGTTATGTGAAGCTCTTCACCCTAAAAAAGAATTCCACTCAACACTAGTAAAAGAGAGAATGCGAAAAATAAAAGACAGAATCTGTCTAAACAGAACAGTCCGCAAAGACGAATTTTTTCGAGGCACTTACGTTGCTCAGATCGAAAAACTTTAAACTAACGAAAGATGCGTACATATCTGAGGATCACGCACAAAAATTTCAGATTTAAATAATTTTTCTGTGATTTTACAGAATTAAAACGGTGAACAGCAGAAATCTGTTCCTGCGCAGAAATCCAAATCTAGCATCATCTTCCTATTAGAGGCAATACTTGGCACAACAATGCGATAAAATAAAGATACAAAGGAATTGTTACAGAAGTAAACAACTCCTTGACTCAAAAAAAAAAAATTGCAGAAATAAAATAATGGGTTGTCTCCCATAAGCGCTTTTCTTTAACGCCTTTCAGCTAGGCGCAGAAAGTAAGAATCAAGTGTTTCCAAAGACATTAAAATCTCCCAACCTTTCGGTGGGGTCATCTTTTTTGATCGGGAAGAAGAACCTCCGATTGATAGGAGCATTAAATTTCATAAACCCATACTTTGCATTGATAAAACCCCCATTACTCTTTAAAAAGGATCTCCCTAAAACAATATGGTTGGGAGATTTTGCAAGGATCATGAAATTCACAGGGATGGTCTTATTTTGAACAGTGACCATAATATCATTAATAATCCCCATGCTTCTTGTGATTGTTCCATCAGCATGAAAATGAAAAACAGGGTAATCAACCATATTATCAAATTTTAATAGATCATAAACCATTTTAGGCATGATGGACATTGTTGAACCAAGGTCACAGTAGGCACGAAACTTTTCATTACCAATATTGATCTCAATGAATGGTTCCCAATCATTTTTTAACTCAACTAAAGGTTGTTCTTTAAGATTATGGCTCAGAGTTAAATTATCAATTGACTTTTCTATTTTATCTAGCTTAGTGAATATCCCAGTTTCGTCCACCATTGGGAAGATTGACAAACCACTCAAAATATTATGAGCTTTTGTTGTATCAAACTCAGAAAAGGTTTCCCCTACCATGGTATCTAGAGCATGCTGATAAACAGAAAATAAACCATAGTAGAATTTTTTATAAGAACTCTCAAATCCATCTTATGTTGCACCTTCTTGTGCAATTCCAAAATTCTCTCCCAGGCATTCCTAAAGGATTCCCCACTTTTTTGTTTAAAGGTAATAATTTCTCCCACAGGTGGCACTACGGAAAAAGGAGCAGAGCTAGCTAGACATGATAACGAGACTGAAAAATAACAATTCGAAAAAATAAAAGTAACTAATTTTTTTGTGTTTTTGATAAATAAAGCAAACAAGACTAAATAAAAATAAACTAAGCAAGACAATAACAAAGTAAAGAGATTGGAAGCGTGAAACTCCCCTTGCAGAAATCCTCTTGCTTCCCAATATGGCGTCAGAAAATATGGCGTGTGGAAGGAAGGCAAGGAGATTGCTGAACCGAAGTGCTTCTGCTCCCCGGCAACGGCGCCAGAAAATATGCTTGATTGCGTGGATCACACGTTCGCTGGGAGACCCCAAGAGGAAGGTATGATGCAGTATAGAAGTTTTCCCTCAGTATGAAACCAAGGTTTAATCGAACCAGTAGGAGCAAGAAATCGCTTCGGAAGGTTGTTGGTGGCGGATATGGCACGGCACAGCACCAGGGAATCCGGTGCCAACGTGGAATCTGCACACAACACAATCAAACTACTTTGCCCCAACGAAACAGTGAGGTTGTCAATCTCACCGGCTTGCTGAAAACAAAGGATTAAACGTATGGTGTGGAAAACAGTAGTAAATTGCAGAGAATGAAAAGGAACAGTGTTTGCAGTTGGTTGTATTATCAGTGTAAAAGAATGGACCGGGGTCCACAGTTCACTAGTGGTGTCTCTCCATAACAGATAACTAACATGCTGGGTGAACAAATTACAGCTGGGCAATTGACAAAATATTGAGCGCATAACAATGCATATATATGACATGATGATTACTATGATATTCATGTGGGCATTACGACAAAATACATAGACCGTTATCCAACAAAGTCTATGACTAATAATCCACCGCCAGGTTGTCATACCGAGTTCCCCGTTGGTATTAAGTTGCAAGCAACGGATAATTGCATTAAGTAATGTGCGTAAAGTAAACAAATGCATTAGACCTAACGGCGTACCCTTAAGCTAAGCATCGGTTATTTTATCCCTAGTGGCAACAGCACATCCACAATCTTAGAAGTTATTGTCACTCTCCCAGATTACCGGAGGCATGAACCCACTATCTAGCATAAATACTCACTCTTGGAGTTACAAGCATCTACTTGGCCAAAGCATCTACTAGTAACGGAAAGCATGCAAGATCATAAATAACATATAAGATAGATTGATAATCAACTTGACATAGTATTCAATATTCATCGGATCCCAGCAAACACAACATGTAGCATTACAATAAGATGATCTTGATCATGATAGGCAGCTCACAAGATCTAAACATGATAGCATAAAGTGGAGAGACAACCATCTAGCTACTGCCATGGACCCGTAGTCCAAGGATGAACTACTCACGCATCACTCCGGAGGCAGGCATGGTGATGTAGAGCCCTCCGGTGATGATTCCCCTCTCCGGCAGGGTGCCGGGAAGAGCTTCTGAACCCTCCCGAGCTAGGGTTGACGGCGGCGCGTCTCTGGAACTTTTCGTGGATAATGGCTCGGGTATCTAGGGTTTTCGCGTCGGGAGGAATAAAAAGGCGAAAGGGCGGCGGCTGCGGAGCCACGAGGGCCCCACACCACCCCACGGCGCGGTAGGGGGGCCCGCGCGGCCCCATGGTGTGGGCGCCACGTGGCTCCCCTCCGTGTCTCCTCTGGACTCCGTCTTCGTGTTGGAAAAATAGGAGGTTCTGTCCAAGTTTCGTCCAATTCCGAGAATATTTCCAGACTAGCTTTTCTGGAATACAAAAACAGCAGAAAACAGGAACTGGCACTGTGGCATCTTGTTAATAGGTTAGTCCCAGAAAATGCATAAAAATGCTATGAAATGTATATAAAACATGTAACAATTGGTATAATATCAACATGGAACATCAGAAATTATAGATACGTTTGAGACGTATCAATTCTCACAGAGGAACTCGACGAGCGCGCTTTCCTATTTGTCGTCTAAGCCGGATCCGATTGTGATTTGCTTGGAGCTGTCACCTGGCACCAGATCCGCCTTCTTTGTTTCCTCAGAGGCCATGAAAGTCTTCTTGGGCTCGGTTGTCTTCACGTTTTCCGGCAACTGGGACGTATCAGTTTCTTTCTTCATCATGGACAACTCCTCAGCATGGAGGACGGCCTCCGCGAAGGCGGCGTTGCCACGTTCACACTCCTTTGCTTTTTTGAAGTTGCCATTGACGGTGATGGTACCGTTGGGTCCAGGCATCTTCAACTTGTTCTAGATGTAACACGGCCTAGCCATGAACTTGGCGAAAGTTGGCCGTCCAAAGATGGCGTGGTAAGCACTCTTGAAGGGGACTACTTCAAACCTGAGATACTCCGAGCGGTAGTTTGACTCAGGTCCGAAAGTAACCTCAAGCTTGATGCTTCCCATTGACTACTCTAAAGGAGCCTCAATTAATAATTTAGCTATGTTGCCATTAGAGACTTTTTTCTTTACTTTTTTTGGCACACCATAGTGAATTTACGGTCCTGTTTTTGGAGACAGTTCCAGGTTTGCCAGGAAACTCAAGCTTAGTATTTTGGGGAGTTTTTATTTGCTTATAACTATAGTTATCAGATTTCAAATTTGAAATATAAAGATAATGTAGCTCGACCAAGATGAGCTTGTCAGTCTACCAAACATTACAAGTGAAAGGTGATACAACTGGATGTATTTATCACACAATAGAAACAATAAATTCAGTTTCATACCTTCTGAGATATTTTCTGCAGTATAATGTAGATGAACATGAACCAGATCTTCTATGCATACTCTACTCAATACATATCCTACATTAAGTTAATATCGTGTCATTATAGAACTTGGTAAAGATTAATAATAATTTGAGGTAAAGTCAATCAAAAGAACATGCATATAGGTCAACCACTAATTTCAAACTGATACATTAACTATCAGTAGGTATTGCCAATAGCTTACAGTCTGCAGATTATAGCCTTATTACAGGTCATAGTAGTTTGACATCCCTCCTTGCTTTGTGAATAAAATAACCGGACTCCATTCATCAAATCTCTTGTGCTCTTCCTTGTCTTCCATGCAACCGAGTTCTACAAAATTGTCATAATTCTCCCAGAACGCTTTCATACTCCTGCAGTAAGCTTTCATATGAGAAAGCAAAAGAGAAATACCAAAAACATACTCCGAAGGAATGGAAAAGAAAAGAGGTGGAGCAAGGAAATGTATATTTCACCACGAGGCATCTGCTATATGATGTTTAGGCTATCTATTTTCTTATTTGTTTCTCTAGGTGCTTCATGAAATGTCCGTCAGAGAAAACAATTCGTTCTGTAATAGCAGAGATATAAGTTAGAGATGGAGAACAATATATTATACATGCTTTAATAGCTGGAAAAAGAGGATTTGACCATGGTTGTTGTGGATTGCCCAAAGAAATTCATTGGCAACAGCGACAGGAAGGAGCAGACCTTGGGGATTAGCCATGGTGACTTGGTGAGCCGGTCCAGGTTGCGGAAGGGTCGAGCACGAGCAGCACCAGCGATACTGTAGCCGTGTCTCCTTCCTCTGGCAAGACGTGCGAGAGTAGCTTCGCCGGAGCCGCGGAGCGAGCGCCAACACTGGCCACGGCCCGCTGCACCTTATGAACGCTTAGAGCATCTCTAACAGAGCCCTCAAACGCGACAAAACCTTAAAATAACTGCCAAAGACGGTTTCGGAACCTTAAAAACGGACATAGCAGTCCCCTTAAAATTCACGGACCCGTAAAAGTTTTTTAGGGCGCCCGGCAATTCGGCCCGCGGACCTGGGAAAGTATGGGTTTGGTCGCCGCCCCGTAGGGCAAACCCTATCCCTTCATTGCGTTGGCGGGAGGAAAAATTCAGCCCGCGCAACCACCACCCTCCTTCCGCCGCCGCCAACGAATCTTCTTCCCCTACTCCGGCGAACCACTTTGTGGCCCAAGCGCCGCCATGAGGTCCGCCGATCCGTCCCTGGTCACCGTCCCTGTTGCGGCGGCCGAATCGGCAGATCTAACTGACACGGGACTCGCCCAGCCGCCGCCGCGCTCCCGCGTCAGCGGCCGATGCAGCCGTGAAGAAGCGCATGCGACTCGGAACCGCCGGCGCGGCCCAAGCCTTGGCCGCTGGCGCCGCCGCTGCCGCTGCTACGGGCCCGACTACCGATTCCCCTTCCGCGCCCTCCGGAACAGGGAAGAAGAGAGCGGCTGTGCGGAAGGTAAGGGTGCCCACCGCCTCAGCTCATCCGGACTCCGCCGCCATGGCTCCGCTGTCTGCAACCTCGAGGTATGGAACTGTCCACTCTTCTTCGGCGCATTTTGCTCCAATTTGTAGCATATATGAACACATTATTGCTCCAATTTGTAGCATCCCACCTGTCGATGCTTCCAATTCATTTGTTGAAATGATGAATGACGCGTCGGTAAACATTGATAACCCTCTCAGTAATTTCTCTTACGACGACACCGACGGAGGAGTTGAAGGTGGTGCCGGCGACGATGATGAGGTTGAGGAGGTCGATGCATCGTCGGTTAAACCACGCGGTGTGAACTACACAGTTGTGGAAGATGAGACCTTGATCCATGCTTGGGAGAGTATGTCTCTCGACGCTATTCACGGCACCGATCAAGCCAAGTTAAGGTTTTGGCAACGAGTTGAGGACAAGTATTTCCAACTTTTGCCGCGCAATGCTAAAAGGGTGCCTCGAACGTTCCGATCACTCCAAGGCCGTTGGGACGTGATCAAAACAACGTGTAGCCGGTGGAGTGGATGCTTGCAGCAAGTGCATAATGCTCCTCCAAGTGGTACCGTGGAGTCCGATTGGGTAAGCTACATTACAACTTTGTAATTGTGTCACTATGTTGCCTTGTTTGCTATTGTGCATCATGGACATTGTTTTATGTTTGTAGGAGCGCATTGCAAGAGAGCGATTCAAGGACATGCCGGCATCGAAGAAGAAGCCATTTACGCTGGACCATTGTTGGAAAATTCTCCAACATAGTGAGAAATGGAAATTGAGTCTCCAAGAACCTAAAAGGAATGAAATACATATCGACGATGATGAAGATGAAAATGGAGAGAGGAACAAGAACAAGCCCGAAGGCAACAAGAAAGCCAAGCTAAGGGTCTTGAAGGAAGCCGAGGCTGCAAGCTTGAGGGAGAAGCTTGACCAAATGGTGCAGTCCAATGAGAGTATGGTGGCCAAAATATTGGAGGCAAAGCAATTAATGGCCGAAAAGAAATCTCAGGAGAAGAAAGAGAAGTGGCAACTATTTCGGGAAGATGGGATGCGCAAGGACGAAATTGAGCGAAGAAGAGTCATTGCGGAGGAGAACAAGTCCGTGGCCAAGCTCCTTGCCGAGGAGAACAAGATCATGATGATGAACCGAGGTGACATGGATGCACTCACGTTGGAGTGGCATGACATCGCTAGGAGAGAGATCTTGCATCGAAGGAAGCAAGCATTGATCAATTCAAGCGGTGGTGGTGGTGGTGCTGGTGGTGCTGGCGCCGGTGGTGATGGTGGTGGTGGTGGTGGTGTCGTTCTTGGTGGTGATGTCCAGGGCTAGGTCATTTAAGATGATGCGGGTGGGCTTTCGGAGCAAGTTTGTGGCCATACGGATTCAGAACTATGTTATTTGACGTCTTACTTTCCTTAAAACTATGTTATTTGCTAAACTAGTATCGAAATTCTGAACAATTTGACATATTTTGAATACTATATGTTTTTAGGTTTACAGGTTGGGGAATACCGCGACATAGTAGAACCCGTAAAGCAGAACCTTAAAACAGAATATCCCGTACGGGATATTCTGTTTTAAGGTTCTGCTTTACGGGTTCTGCTATGCCGCGCCTCAATTTTGTCCAAAAAACGCGAGTTCCGCGAACCTTAAAACGTGTTTGAGGTTTCGCGTTTTAAGGGCTCTGTTAGAGATGCTCTTAGGAGCTACAGATGAGCTAGCGACGGCCCTGGCTTACCGGACTCCAGACGTCGAGGAGAAGGAGCCAACCCTGAGTCGGTGCCATAACGCGGAGATGAACTCCTCCGCCCGCCAATCCAACTCCTCCTCCTCGGACGAATCGCCGGCGGCTGCAGCTTCGTCCGTCGCCGCCGTCGACATGCCGCCGTTCACCACCAGCGCCATGAAGCAGTCAGGGGAGAAGTCCGCCGGTCCGCGCCCTACTTGATGCGCCTCTTGCTTCGGCTCTTCTAGAGCTTCTCGTGTATTCGTCGTTGGCTGCTGGCACCGTGTCACCCCAACGCCAGCGGCACTGCCTCGACGGAGGAGGCTATGAAGGAGGGGATGGGGGTGGGCGTGGAAGGGCACCAAGCCGAGCTTGAGGCGCGATTTCTGAAGCGGGAGCGAGACGGCGGCCGGAATCGAGCACAGCGGTGGGGAGCTTGGGTAGAGAGTGAGGATTGGGGAAAGTCAGTGATGGGAACAGGAAAAGTTAGCTTTGGCATCTTTACATGTCGTTGACCGAGAGAAGTCTTTAGGATTTACTTAGATATCAGCGTGTAGTTACGTTCATTGTGGACTTGTCATGCGACAAGTGTGTAGCTTTACTCGTTTGTGTAGACATACAATTTTCACAATATTTCATTCCATCAATTATATTCAGATTTTGGATCTTTATTTTTCTAAATATGTCTATTTTTAATCTCTATGTTTCTAAAAGTAGACGGTGATATACGAGCTCGCATTAGTATAAAGAACGCCGCCGCAAGTTAACGAAGAGACCCAAATACGCCAACATCGGATCATTGATGCACCAAGTACGGTGGAGTAGGATTAATCAGCGGCAGCATCGCTAAGTAATCGCAAGAGGGGGTTGACGTGTTAGAGTCGCTGTTAAACCGTGTTGTAAACTTTATGAAACAAGTGAAGTATTTGAAACTATAGCTAAATGGCTATAGAAAGCCAATTATTCGATTCGAAATATAGAACCCCATAAAGAGGTGCAACAAGATAATTGCCTTTTTCTATGTATATTTGTATCACCGTATTTATATTGATATATAGTTTTTTCTGGTTATCTTTTATATGTACATATATTAAATTTTATTTGTATTGACATGTTTCACAAATGCAATACAACAAGTATGCCGTAGCAACGCACTGCCATTCAACTAGTATCCTTAACTGAATGTGTCGTACCAGCGGAATGTTCCATCCGTGTGTGATTGTGGGGATTTAATTAGCCAGTCTGTACTAGTTGGAGACGACCAAGTTCACCCTCGGATCGGTTGTCCGATGGCTAGCACGGCCAATATGTTTTGCTTCTTTTGCTCTGGATTTTCTTCTTGGTCACTTTGGTGACCTGTGAATTTTAGCATCGTCTCCACATCAGACATAAAATAACACGAGTATTTAGCTGTGTGTTGGAAACAAAACTGATGTAATGAGTTATTGCAAAAAAACACTGTGGAACGAGAACTTCAGTCTTTAGTCGCAAAGGAATACATACTGTCTTAGCCTCTGAGGTCATGGATGTACCCCGAGCCCTTCAAACTCTGACAGGCAATAACCACGCCATCCACCTCAAACAATAATTAATCACAAATTCACAATAGTGAAAAATAATAACGGATGGTCTATGATTTATTCTTGTTTAAATCCTGTTTACAATTTGAACTCATCATGCACATCAGCCTGGGCGATGTTGTCAAACTTCAGAGTTCATACAGGCCATCAAATATGACAGATACAAGCTGGCAACGAAAATATATAGAAGAACACTATACAGCTAGACGAAACTGTAGCGCTGGTGGGTGCAAAGCATCCGGCTTGCATCCCATATTCCATTATAGGACTTCATCCGGATAGAGTCATTAGGGTGACCTTCTTCTTTTTCTTCTATGTGCAGGTATAACTTAGTAGCACCAAACATGCCTGATTGCACTTACAGTCCTGTACATGGCACGCGGCAGTCAGTTCTCCTTGTACTCAAGTATCGCACCGGTATGATTGAAGCCGCATGATACATGAACAGCTCTTGCATTCTTGCCAAATTCCACCATCATCGGCTCAAAATAGTCAACGTCGTTTCCATGCCCCTGCAAAGCAGATACTGGTCAGCACAATCAGCTGAAATGAGCAATGTTACTATATCACAAGATTTGGTGGAAGTTGTGCAAGGAGGTATGAAATTCAGAACATCAGCATTAAGTACAAGTAAGTAGTTGTAGTGGCAGCAAGTAACTCACTAATTGCCCACCAGAAGAATGGCCCTCTTCGAAGAACGTACCATTGGCACCTCCCCAACCCATGTGTAAATATCTTCACCTGGATGTTTTGAGGTGTTCTGAGTATCACATCCAAGATGGCAACAAAAGACAACCCGTGAAATCTTAATTTAAGATAGCACGGCCACCCTTGTCAGGTATGTCGTGAACAAAGAAAAACAAGATTCTTGAAACGGTGCAGCTGGTTACTGAGCTATCTTTAGGCTTGGCAACCAAAGAGTTAATGCGATCAAATTCTGGAAATTTCACAATAAACTCATATAAAGGGTGCAGGTCATTCATACTAACTACTAAGTATACCTTTTCGTATGTTATCTAGTTGAAACAAATTAAACAAAGCTATATATGTTGCTCATTCAAATACATATCGAGAAAATACTGGAAAGTCAGGCGGATGTCATCAAACAATAGCACCTTGCTGTATTCAGCCCTATTTTTTTAAGAACTTTGTAAAAAACAAACTATAGCAGTTTGGCATGATGAGTTGTGTGTGCAGCCAGTTAAGTCAAACCTGTGTACCAGCCATGTATTTTATATTAGTGGCATGATATTCTCAGCTCAAAGCCCACTTTCAAGAATAGTGTAGTAGAATTATTATTCTATTATGTTGTTGCTAGATACTTAAGATATACAAATGTCTAACCAACGGAATACGATGAAAATAAACTGTGTAGTGAATCCTGACAATGGACACATGTTGTAGAGATACATATTTTTACCAGAATTTGCTACTAGTATACTTCATAAAATGATTTAAAAATTTGATACCTGAAATTACAGCTGTGTGCTTCCAACCACAGGATACCTGCAGAGGGTAGATGATGAATGTTCATCAGAAATCAAGAAACAAATCGTCCTTTTTGCGAGGAAATAAATAAATTGTCTTTTCTTTGCAAGAGAAGAATCGACTTGTCTTTTTTTTTGCAAGGGAAAAGAAGACAGTGCAATACAAAAGCCTGAACCAATGGCTAGATATACAGCATACCAACCTTAGACACAGGAAGCTTAAATAATGAACTCCTTAAAACTTCTGGGGAGCGAACCATGCCTGTCCCTCTGGGAAGCAATATTATGTAAGCACTATGAAAACATCCACAGAATTTGATACAAAGATAGGTTTCTAGAAAGAGTAACAGATGGAAGTACCCAAGACCAAGACAACCATTTTCATTTGAGCCCCAAGAATACAAATCTCCACGATCTGCAGAACATCATGTATATATTTTTAGATCCGTATAACAGTGGAACGAAACTGATAGTTGTAATTGATTAATTGTAAAAGTATAAACTCTATCCAATCCATGTCTCTTGCCAAGATAGAAATATTTGCTTAGCAATTCAGTACTTATGCTAGTAACATAAGCTTCAAATCTGAAGATAATTACAAAAGTAGAACTCCAGAATTACAATCTGTTCGAAATTTAATACTACCTCCGATCCAAAATAAATGTCGCCCGATGTGCTAGCCAATTGTACGTGCGTAGTTAGTTTTTCACGACAATTAAAGTGGGTCGGAGGGAGTAGTATTCTTCACTATGAAGTACATCTCAATTGAACTTCTTCAGTTGATCATCCAAGAAATAGGAAGGGATAGTGAGCGGAGACAAAAAATGGGTGTAAGAGAAAGTAAAATGGAGTTTTCTTTTGAGCGAAAGTAAAGCTCAAGTTGCATAACCTATAAGGTGCTATTAGTGCAAACCCATAACCCATATATGCCAAGGTTACACTGCACACCAAGGCAACTAGGACAAAACATGGAAGTGGCCAGATTGGTTGTCTACCTGCACAGCTGCACGAAGTGGGATATACACGCACTCATATTTCGACCTGGGATCCTAGCCACCCGAAAAGGATTTAAGATATCAGCGACAATTTCTCACTATCCCTAAAGTTTGCTCTCTTGATTTGGAGACTGAATTCTCTTCCAGAAGAAATACATGTAAATGTTTATGACAACAAAATTATCCAGTTACTAAATATATTCTGAAAAACGTTGATGCCATCTAACAAATTCCTTCCAGCAAAACAAATCAGTGCACCTCTGACTTCTGCATTTATAACACAAAACTGATACCTGTTACAACACAAGTATGATAGCCTCCACAAGCAACTTCTTCTGAAAATTGTATCTCTTCAACAACACTTGGTCTAGGTACATCATTTGATCTTCCAAATACCTGTAGTTTAGTGTTAAGTACAAGGAAATGAAGGAAACTGCAAAGAGAAAAATCAATAAGGAGGACAAAACATTTGCCAAGTGGCCTGATTGGATACCACCTTCTCAGTCTTCTGCCCAAATATGAACACGGTACCTTTTTCTGCAATTTTGATGCAAGGAACTTAGATGGAAAAATCAGCAGTTGACTAGTTGTACTACTTGAAAATTGTTTTTCTATGAGCTTACCATCAATGCAAGCAGAGTGCAGCATTCCCGCGGCTATGCTTTTAATCTAGCCAACAGATAGTTACCAAGAATGAGAAGGGGATCATTATTTAATCAGGACACGATGGTGAAACTTAAAGCAAAATACCTTGATACCGTCAAGGTTTTTTATCAATCTTGGAGTATATTCACTGCAGATGAAGATCAATTATCAATTATCACCCTCCTAACCAAATATAATTTTAGCGCATTGCAGGCAAACTCTAACCATCAAACGCACTTTACAGTGAAATATCCGACAGAAGAACTCTAACTAACTCAGAATTTTACTCGAGCTCATAAAACATTATCTAGGGACTAGGTATTTTGGTTATCCAATGTTTGTGACAAGTGAATTCATTATGAGATGAGCATTGTCTTGTAAGTGTGCCAACATCTAGTAGAGAATTTTGCATCTTATATAGTTAAGGTGTTCTAATCATCCTATGCCCATATTTTACCAAATAAATGACAATGGAAATGGGTTATCCCAAAAGAAGTTGTATACCTACAATAAAAGCTAGGTCTTACTTTGAGGTCATAGCGAATCCCAAGAAGCTAGATTTATGGCCATGTCCAAGTCTACCAGCGCCAGCAGCTCCCCAACTCAAGGCTTCACCTTCCTCTTAAAAGGGAAATGGCAGGAGAATTTCAGATGCTTAAAAGCCGCGATATTCAAGTTGCCATAACGTGAATACTTGGCACAAACCTGTTACAGCAATTGAATGATCTGACCCCAAAGCGACCATTTTCACTCTAACATCAGCCAAGTAGTCAACCTTTCTTGGGGTAGAGACTACTTTTCCTGCACCTAAACCAAGTAGAAAGAACTTTTCAATTCGGAATTAAAAGCTGGTGGCAAATGTGCAGCTTAATTGCCAAAAAGAATCTTGATTATAGAAGCAATGGGCTATCATATTACCAACTAAATCTTAATGGAAGCATGATGATGCTACACGTGGTGATGGAAAGACACATAAGACAAACTGACTGATCAAGTAATCTGTGGAAGTCAACCTTTGTATTTTTTAAGGAAAGCAGGAGGGAAGGCCCCCACGGAGATTTTTTCAGGAATAAGAAACCAAATTCTCTTAAGGTTTTACCCAGGTGGTGGGGTTGTACATCCACTCTCCCAACCAGGTGAGCTAGGCTCACTTCTTTGTACAAGTCAACAATAGACACTGATGTTTCAGATTTTAGTTGGATCAAGTGAACCCACACCTATTGGTGTAAATCAAGCCATTGTTGATAACGCTGAAATGCTAAACTAGCCAAAAGATCCAATTATCACATATTGCATGAGCTGGTGGTAGTGCTACACCCATGGATGGAGTTAAATGTAAAGAAAGGAGATAATGTTATTACTTTTTCCCAGACCAAGCTGGCCACACGAATTCTTGCCCCAAACGAAGAGCTCACCATCCGCTGTTGAAAAGAGGCAACACAAAAATCTTATCAATTCAAACTGATTCCACAAAAAATCTGATACACACAAATACAACATAAATAAATTTGGTAATATAATACTCCCTCCAGTTCTCGAAAAACTGTAATTTGGGACATTGGCACGGTCTCCAAACTAGAACTTTGACCACTATTTTCGATTATACACACTTATAAGACCCACAAAGTTATATACTACGAGATTTATTATGCATTGATTTTAAGTATCTAACCTGCAGAATTAAAATGAAATTGAAACCCAATTAGTGCATATTTTCAGTGATTTGTAGTTCCTACCCTGATTTGTTTCTGCAAATATGTAGTACATACACAGAGGGTCCACTAATACTTACAGTGAGCTTCTTCTGCAATTTGATTTTGAAGATCTAGACTATTGTTTACAGCATACACAAACAAGGAGATACAAATTACTTGCCATTCACAGTGAAGGTTGATCAATCAATCATATAGGCAAAAACATGATTTAAAAGCATTTTGTTAATTGATGGACAGCTTTCTTCCTCCTGAGAAGTTTAAATCATATCCCCCTACACTCAGTTCACAATATTGTAGCAGGTAGTCTCACTGTTTCCAGAGTCCTCAGTTTATACATTCATCTTCTTAAAGCAAACCTAGAAACATAACTGCACCATACTCTTTCCGCTCACCTGTTACTGCACAAGAATGATGGTTGCCAGCTGAAATTTCTACAACTTTCTCATGAAATCCAGAGACTTCAATAGGGTCCTACAGGCAAAAGAACTGATTTATCGTTGGAAGAACCAACAGTAACATACATAAATTTTGTGTCAAGAGATGTCGTAAATTCATGAAGCTGGAGATTAAATCTGGTTAATTTCTTAAGCGTGAGGTATCTAACATCTGATGTAAAAATATATAATGACATCGAAACATGTAAATAAGTATTAACGTTCATGCACATTGGCATCTCCGGTACACACAAAAATAATTCATACAGTAGACTGGCTTTCACAACACGGAGATAAAAGAGCTAACATTGATCTAATTTATTAAAATTATTATTTCTCAAGCGGAGGGCTTTCAGTTAGTGTGCCTAAGTTTGGTTAATTGGGAGGTATGATGGACAAGAACTAGTACCAGAGTATGCGTCATCGATGATCCTATCCCAAGCTGCCCGAAGTCGTTCAGACCCGTAGCAAACACGCGTCCACTCTCTGTAGAAAACAGCAGGTAAAAATCGCACGCCACATTACTCTCGACGATCTCTGGCATTTTCTAGTGATGGTGAATTCGTGATGTACTGATGTATAATAAGAGGAAAGAGGCAAGGCGCTGTACGGGTGAGGAAGAGGGTGTGGGCGCCGCCGCACGCGAGGAAGGCGGGCGGATCGCCGGGACGCGCTAAGAAGAAGGGGCACGCCGTGGGGCTCCACCGCGATTCCAACGCCCCCAGCCCCAGCCGCCCGTAGTCCCCGTTTCCCCACAGCGCCGCCACCCGCCGTCGCGTCGGCTCGCCCGAATTCGCGGATGCCGCCGTGTCCGACGAGACCCACCGCGGCCGCGGCCGCGGCCGCGGCCACGGCCAGCGCCTCGCCCGCCACATCGCCTTTCGTGTTGGAGCTCTCGGAGTGGTCGCGTCGCTCGCGGCGTCGGCGAGTCCACGTGGGCGGAGAGACTATAGAGCTTTCGCGCGTTTTGTCGGGAGCAAGGTTGTAATTTGTAGGAGTTTTTTTTTTCGCGAAACAATTTGTACGAGTTTATGATGTTCCCGATACCATATTAGAAATAAACATATTCAAAACAAATAAATAGCAAATAGTAGCTTACAAATAATGGTGTCAATAGTCTAGCTTCTTTCTTTTCCTCTCTACCTTATCCTCTCCGTTGAGAGTCGACTCTCGTTCTCCGCCGCCGCCCCTCGCCTCCCTTCTCTCCGGTGGCGCCGCTGCCCGGCGAGGAGATGGTGTAGGAGGTTGTGCTCCTTCTGTACATAGTAGTTGTAGGCTCTGCTTCGCGTTTATCGCGTTTGTGCCCTATGTGGCGTATCAGAGTAGGTCACCGGATCTCATCGGCTGGATCTGGTGCGCCCTCGTCCAGCTTCTCCGGCGTGCGTTGCTTCGGCGGCCATGGCGGGATGTGGTGCTTGGCCGAGGCATCTCTGGAATAATAGCCGTCTTCCTCTCTTGTTGTCTGATGCGGTTGCAGGCGAGCGGCGACGGCATCTTGGCGAGGTGGTGCGGTGCAGAGCTCCCGTGGTGGGAGATGCGCCGGCGGATCTGCGTCGAGGACAACTTCTCCAATAAGCTCGAGGTGCTCGTTTTCCTGCTGCTTCTCGATTTCTCTTCTTGTTGCCGTGGTGGGAGAAGAAGGGAGGTGGAGGAGTTGGGCTGGCGGTGGCGTCTGCTGTTGCTTATGCTGTTCCCAGATCTGAATTTCTGCGAGTCTGCTTGCTGTTGGCCGGCGACTCGACTGGTGGCATGGATCGGAGCGTGTCTCCCGCCGATGTGTCATCTCGCAGTTTGGCCAGATCTTGGCGTCCGCGCCAAGTGGATGATGCGGCGAAATCAACGAGGAATCGTCCTCTATAGGTTCATGTCGTCGACTCAGCTGCTGCTGTTCTTCGTCTCCCCTTCCGGTGGCCCGGCGACGAAGATGCGTGCGGCGGCGGATTTCTCTGTGCAGAAGAGTTCTAGAGGGTTAGGGTCTTCTTGTTTTTTCCCTCTTGTTCGGGGACTTTTCTGTAATTTGGGGACAGTTGCCCCGTATCTGGATGTATACTGTATTTTCCAAATTTAATAGAATCCAGGTATGAGCTTCAAAAAAATAAATAATGGTGTCAACAAGTTTGGATCACCAATTCACCATCACTTGACAATCTCTATCTCTTCTCTACTACGAAGTATCTATATCTATACTACTATTAAAAGAGCAAACTTGTTGGGATACTTTAAATCTGGACCGTTTAATATCCGATCAAACAGCCCAGATCGTCCCAATGTTTGACAACTCAACAATGTCCGATTTTTCCCGTTTTACCCTCCCACCAAATCACATAATACTACTAAATTGCCACTCATCTCCGAATCGTTATTTTTGTCTTTCTTGAGTTAGGCCGACCGCCTCCTCGCGCGCGCCCCGGCGGCCTCTGAAATCCCCTCCGGCGGGGTAGATAGGTGCTCATGTCTGCTCCGCGCGCGGGCGTAGCCATGCCGCCGCTCCAACCTTGCCGGCGATTGCGTGCACGCTCGCCGGACCGCGCCCCTCCGCTGGCGGCAGGCCATCCCCTGCGTCACCGCCAACGCTGGATCTCTGTCAACGCCGGATCCACTGATGTTCGGTTACCGGCCGCCCAGATCCGCGGGCACCACCTAGCAAGGGCAGTCGCCACGATGCTGCCGTCGTCCTAATCCGATTTAGAGCTGGAAAGAGGCATGGGTGTCAAGAGGGGCACTACAAAGCTGCTAGGACGAGGGAGGTCGGGTCCCAAGATTTCCGTGATGCCGACGGTCGACACTGCCACCAACTCTTATCAGGCCAGTTTCAGACCATCCTCGAAATTCTTCCATGCAAAGTTTCGCGTTAGATGGATCTATTGTTTGGTGCTAGCTAGGTAATCAAACTGATCTGTACAGAGTGTACAACGGTGCAACATGATGGTTACGTGAGCTCTGTCTATATATGTGGATTCCCACCCTCCACTGAAATCAGCTGCAGCTTGTCGGGCTGTCGTCCCCATAAAGCGCCTAGCAACGCACACCATGAGGACCGCTCTTGCTGACGCCCAAGACAAGGATGCCAAATTGCCACTTCAGTTTCCTACCTCAACAGGTACTCATCACCAACATCGTGCAATGATTCTGCGTGCCACATGCTCGAGTGAATGCTCCTGAGAAATACAGTTTCTGGAAATCGGAATTTTCTATCTGTGTACTAGGTTATGGACTCTATAATGTTATTCGAATTTCAGTCTTGCGAGTGTAAATTAACAGCCAAAATTCTAAGGTCAATGCTTGGCATGTGCTACAAAATCCGATATGATTGCTTATCAGAAATTATCTTTTGTGCATCACAATATATTTTCTCTGGATGTGATTGGGAGGAAAAGAAAACAAGCTCTGAACAACAAGGCTGCTAAAGTCACAGGACAAGAAGGGAAGAAAATCAAGTATTAATTTGTTTTTTCAGACACGAAACTCAAATCACATAACTCTAATATTTTGTGCAATTACCCAATTGTATACAAGAAAAATAGGCATATTCTCAGAGAGTCAGAGGCTATATATTTTAATTGTCTGTGACATTGAGTTAATGTAGATTCATATATTTTCCATTCAAGGTTGTTTTTCTTGCTAAGCTTTCTGAGACTTCTTGGTATCTACCTGGATCCGCAGGTTGAGCTATCCAACCAGCAGTAACATCGTCGGCGCACACAAGCATTACCTGATTCAGACCGAAGTAAGATACGATCACTCATGAATTGATGTGTAGGCATTCCAGGTCAAGTGGTTGTGTCCGACACAGACGTTTTGGACTTGGTGATGACCGTATATTTTTCGTTAGATCTGCAGTGCAACATCATGTCGCTGGTGCTTGCACTTAGGGTGACGAGCTTGGTGCTGCAGTGCACTTTCGGAGAGCACGCAGTGTACCTGCGGCGGGTGTGGAGCACCCTCTGGTTCAGTGGTGGCAGGAGCTCTGACCCTATGGAGATGGTGCAGCTCAAGAGTCAGCTCTATCTCTAACCTACTAATGTATGCCTTCTTGATCAATTTATTATTTTATTTTATGGAATAATTGTTGCTTTTGAGTCAGTTGAAGCCTTTCTTCAAACTGTAGGCTTTTTAGTTCTCATGTCCCGCAGACATCCAATGTTGTCCTTGCCCGAACGACATCATTCATCCTACATCATTTAGTGAGTATGCCATTTTCTCTGTCTTGGAGCATTGCACCAGGTATATTATTATTATTATTTTGGTACTTGGGTTTATTTTTCTTTTGAAAAGCTGAATGAGATGCTTATCATCTAGGAGTAACAAATAGTTTCCATTTGCGTCTAGACATGTTTGTGTGCAGATTTCAGAGTATGTAAGCCCTATGTATGAGCCGGTGTTTAATTATGCGTAGAACAAAGACACATTGTGTGCCGTTGTTAATTATTGATGTTCTTTATAGAGTGAGGGAATCTGAAACTTCATTGCCAGCCAGTAAAAAGCCTATAGGCTTCAGATACGTCGTCTTTATTTTACAACTTTGCTTTTATGCAATACTACTAAGTAATAACAGTACATTTCGTAAGGATAGGTTGTACCAAACTATAGCTTGATGTGCTAGAGGCAGAGGCACTACTTATTTGTCATATGACTTCTATTTGTATCTTCAGATGTGATCATGACAAAGTGGTCAGTGCACAGCAAAAAACAGTACATTTGCATGTTTAGGACCCTATGGAAATTGGAGACTTATATTATCCATTCACTTATCTAATATCAGATGATTGTATCGTTTTTCTTAATCATGTGCAGGTGACTTTGGTCTCTCGGGATGAATTTGAAGCTTAGTACATATGGTTAGATTTAAAAATAAAATTTTAAGGATCTCTATACAAAATTAAGAGGCAACATGACCATGCAGCTTCCAAATTGTTGTTTCTATAGGCTGGGCACAAAATTTATTCCCGGAGATGAAAATTTGGTGTGAGACTTATGATTATATTAGGTAACTAAAATTCTGAACAATGCTGCAATGGTTGCAGGTTTGAATAATGTTCATTTTACTAGAGATGGTCCCGATTAAGGGGCCTGAAGGAACGGTGATCTTGAGGGACACCGTTGAGATGTTGGAGAAGATACAAGTAATCACCGAAGCCATGAGATGGAAGGCGCGTAAATTATACACATGTAGTATGTGTGACTTTATTTGCAACTGAATCTATTGTACCTTCATGATGATTTTGTTATACTGTTTGTTCACCTTGATAAATGATTTGTCCTAATATTATACGTGTGTCGCACGTGCACGTATACTAGTATAATATAGCTAAACGACTCGTGCGTCGCGACAGTTTTGCAGAAAGCCTCCTGATAAATCAAGAAATCAACCTGCGGTCCCTTCATCCGTAAGTTGTGACGCTAAAACATTTTCTCCCCCGACCCGTCAGTCCATGGACAGAGGCGGACGACGGTAGGGTTCGGCCGCCAGCGCCGCGGCACTCCGGCCTCCGATATCCGGGTACTCCCGCGCCCGCGCCCGAGCCACCGTCCCCGACACCTCCCGATTTGCCGCCGCCAACCTCCGAGCTCCGTTCGTTGATGCTGCCAGCAGCTCCGCCTCGATCCCCTCCTGCCACAACCTGCCCGCCCCGACCTGATCTGCGACGGCCGAGACGACGCTGCCCCTAGCACCTGCTCTCTGCCCTCAATTCGTCCGCTGCCGCCGACCCGACCCCAAAGCTCCGGCCGTCCCCATAACCTGCGACTTGACCGACGCAGCTCTGCACTAGCCTCACCAATGAAGGTAAAAAGAGCTGCTGCTCTCCACGGTCTTCTACTCCAACTGCTCCCTCGGTGGCTCGGTATAACCAGTGTCCCACGATCAAACTTGATTAGTCTAGCTAAGTAGCCAACGATTCCCATCATTGTGAAACCCAAGGACGAATGCATCAGCCAACGACTAGGTTGTCTGAACTTCAACAAGGTTGGTCATGCTATAGTTTAGAAGATACTAACCTTTGAATCAACACTTAGAAAATACCAGACTCCCAATACAGCTTCAAATAGTGAGGATCTGAAGAAATTATGTAGAATCAACAGGCAGAGTTATCATATATTCGGAATTTTACTGAACTTCAGGAGCTGATAAAGAGCACTATGGAAAGCAAACATGTCAAAAGATAAATTGTTGATTTTAAGGTTTACGGACCACATACCTATCATAGAGCAAAAAAAGGTTGATGTTATAAGCCAGCGAAGTAACACAGATCAATGTGTCAATGAGCAATGCACGTAATGGACATTCATACTTCCAGAGATGAGTCGATCCTAAATGAATTCTCTTTTGTGGCAACTGATAAATATTTCTTTGATTCATATGGTTATGAGATCTCCATAAGAAGAAAATAACGACTTTACACTTGTCGGAGTGCACTGAAGGCGTCTCGAGTCTTCCGGAACAGGAGTGCCACAGCTTTAGGATTTGTGTTAGTTGATGTATTGTCAGTGCCATGGATGGTACTACGTTTTCTTCATATGCTCGGACGAGCGAATGATTAGCATTTGAAAGCTCCAGAAACGGCAAATTTGCGTTGCCATGGAGTGCTGTCCGCTGTCAGGTTTACCAATATGCTACAACTAGCCCATCCTGTAGTCAAGATACAGAGAGTACAATGAGTCATTGTAACTATTTTTATTGAGCATGACACAGCATGATCCCAAGTTCAAACTATACAGCACAAACCAACAAAATCAAACGTTAAAATACATGAAGCCAGCGGGAAGAAGACCATTTATAACTAGCCTAAATTAAATAGAGGTAGTTGGAATGGAGCGGTGATATTTCAAATGAACCAGAAGCAACCTGATAGCTTGAGCAAGTATCTGGTCTCTATTTTCTCTCTTGTTCTCGAAATAGGCTTGCGTCCCGCTATATTAATATAACAACCAACCATACAATTGTGAGACCAACGCTGGGGCAAACAGCACAAAAAAGACCAAGAGAAAAACAATAAAAAGAAAACAGAAACTAATGTCGACAACGAAAGATCAACTAAACGAGGATGACCCGCCACCGCTGCGCCCTCCGGAGAATTCCACCACGCTCCCAGCACTCTGACTCGCCGCGTACCAAGCAACACCTACAAGAAGGAGTTCGACGATGACGACGCTGCTGCCCGGACTGGTCCTAGGGTTTCCCCCGGTACGCGAAGGGTAGTGGGGAAGGGGTATACCCGACGCCCTTCAGGAAGGAAGGGCGACACCCGCAGGCGTCACCGCGTCGGAGCCGGACAAGCCGACAGGGATTTCTCCCAACCCACATACACCCACTACACGGACGATCCGTAGCGCTCCACCCAACTTGCCGCCCACCAGCATGCGTCACCACGGTCTTGACGTCAACCTTGTCGTCTCACTATGCTCACCAACACGAGGCCTAGAGGACGGAAAAGGAGAGCACAATAGGTAGGGGGCAGCAGCCACGCGGGAGGGAACTGCCTCCACCGCCGTCGCGGTAGCCGACCGGACGCGGCTGCACGGGACACACCAGGCCTGCCTGGCCCGGCCGAGCCCATATTGGGCCCGCAAAGTCCCCGCCGCCACGCTGCAGCAGGCCGGCTGCGAGCGCCGCCACCACCCTGTAAGCAAGGCTCACCATCTCATCACCAGGAAGCGCCGCTGTCGTGCGAGTACCAGCCGGCCCGCCCCTACCCAGATGGGGCCCAAAGGGGCCCAGATCTAGGCCTAGCGGGCACCGCCGCCCGCCCTCGTAGCTCTGTGTTGCCCCGCTGCCAACGGCAGCACCGCCGCGAAGAAGACCACCCGGACGCGTGGGACCGCCGTCGGCCGAGCAGCACCGCCGCGGGTCGCACTCTCCCGAGCCGAGGCGACCCCGCGCGGGGAGAGGAAGGAGGCCGCCGCCGCCGGCGCCGCCCGGGCCTAGCCCGGCGATGAACGCCGGCGATGGCGGAGGGGAGGGGGCGGAGGGAGGGGCCGAGAAAGTGGCGCCGGCGGCGCGGCCCAGTCGCCCGCG
This sequence comes from Poa pratensis, assembly GCA_947311845.1. Taxonomy (NCBI): domain Eukaryota; kingdom Viridiplantae; phylum Streptophyta; class Magnoliopsida; order Poales; family Poaceae; genus Poa; species Poa pratensis. Next base: position 66,991,968 of record CAMZMU010000049.1, on the reverse strand, counting down.
CGGGGGCTCTTGTTCTCGTGATGGTTCAGATCAAAATTAAGTGTATTGGTTGATATCTTCTTTGTTGCCTGTTTCTTATTCCCTCCAGCAAGCTCATGCATATTGTCCAATTCTTACATGGGCTTGGTCTCTGATGTAGCAACAATAAGCAACAAGAATGGGGTCGGTTCAGTCTTTTTGTTACAACCTTTACTGCCTTATTCTTATGTTTCTGCATATAAGTGAAAATACACCTGCTTCATCTTTTTTATCCTTTGCAACACACGTGTCACTTGCTTGTCATGTCATGGGGGTTATTTATCAGATATTGCGAAAATGATTACTTAAATGTTTTAGTTCGTAGGTCTTAACTGAATACTCAAATGTTGATGGGGAGTGGCTTCCATAAGGGTTCTCAGTTCTCACGATAGGTTCATTCAATAGACAGTTTGTTTGGATCATTTTTGTGCATACAACAACTAAGAGAACCAATTTTAAAATTTTATATCATTAAATATCAACCCGTAGTAACGGCATATTTGGTCGATCATTAAATTTCGTCGCCCGTTGCAACGCACGGGCATTTTGCTAGCTCTGTTAGCTGTAGAGCTTCCACCCTACCAATCCATCCGTTCTTCCCCTCCTTCCTAATCCACACCCAATCAGATGCTTCTCCCCATCTCATCACGCTCATGAAGGTCATGTATTATGTGTAGATATGGCAGCAACTTGATATTTGGAGCAGCGGATGTTTGAAGCACATGCGTAAGACACACATGCCTGATATATGGATTGGTAAATAAGCATGTGTTCCTTTATACTCCGCACTACTTATATCATGTAAATGATCTGTGACACCATGGACATGAGCTTTTTTTGGTTCGTACATTCACTGGGGAAAAGAAACGGAACAAACTTAACATACAAAAGCATGTAGAGATGACCCTTTTCTATCTACTAATGATGCATCAGAGTTTATACACAGGTTTTGTATTGTTCATCAACGGGTTAATTTTTGAATGTACCTGCACTTTTTCAAGAGAATTTCTAACCTCTTTAGCTTTAGTGGCCGCAGCTCACAACCTGACTTGATGGGAGCTTTACTACGAATTTTTTCAATATATTGCTCCCCTGTTGAAGGGTATATGGTATTTGTGGTCTAGATAGGCTAGGCTCCCCGATTTGAGCAAAAATTTGTCGAAGACCGAAACAGACATTGGAAAACTTCCAAGTATAAATTGTTTGAGAACAGTTTGACGATTTATAGTTTGACCTGATTACTAAAGTACTGAATCGATATTCCATGAATCACCATTTCCTTGGTACTCGCGTGTGATATTATTCATAGGCTTTCAAGGTAAACAAGGCCGACTGAAGCAACATGGTTTATCGACTATTTATCATTTTATTTATGTGAATTGTTCTGTTGTGTAGAGATTATGTTGTGTTAAATGTTTGTGTGTTTTAGATAAATTACATGTCACTCCTAATTTTAAATTTGGACCCGATGCAACGCACGGGCACTTTGCTAGTAGTTTTAAATCAAACACCACCACCGAAGCACCCTCACCACCACCCGCACCACCATAACCAGCCGCTGAAGCACCACTAGTTCACTACTCCATTGCCTTCTTCATTGTAAGATTTTTATTCTTCCCATCTCTCAGCACTCTCGCAACATCGTCCATTTCACTCAGATCTATCATCATCGGTTCTTCTCGGTAATGATGTCGTCATCACCTGTTCTATTCAACAAGAGTTTCTCGCTCCTCAAGGGTGGCCTTGTGCTTCTGATCTTGGTGCCACCTTGTCTCCTTATCTTCTTGTCTCTTCTCGATCATCTCTAGTTTGGCTTGTAATTGTCTAGCCACCAACGTTTTTTTACTTCATCATCTCAATCAAGTTTGATGTATCGGCTTTCTTCTTTGATTTCTCCTTCTCATTTTATCTTTCATCGTGATTTCTCTTAATTCTTTCATTTGATTCATCACTATCTTCTTTGTCATCCAAGATAACAATGATTTTTTCTTCGCTGGTGCTTCTTGATCCCTCAACCTTCATTTCTCACTATGTTCAAGCAATTTTCAATAATGTTGGAGCACAAACGGTTTGCCTTTGGATGGCTGCGTTTGCTTGTACTTTTGAAGTGCAATGCCACCCTACATTCAAAAAATGTACTCGCAAAATAAAGTAAGTGTGAGCACATGCATAATAGAGAACAACACAAAATAATTGAGACAAAATGACATATCCAACAAACTCGAGGGGTCATTAACAGGGCAACCACTTGGAGGTGCATTTATCACTTTGTCCAAACAACCACTCCAAGAGCTAAACATTCTTTGATCACATCGTACCATCCTTAGCGTGATCCAGTGAGTGTGTCGATGATACCGACATTAATCGGTGAAACTTGTGCTCGATTCGTTGCAAATACCTCTTGTGGGTTTGATCATTGTCGCTCACCGACTTCACATGATTACTAGTAAGAAGGATTCTCCCATGTCCTAAAGAATTTAACGAACTGCTCATATGGATGATCCGTGGGTATCCATATATGATAAAAACAATCTGAACATAACTATCTTTCACCGATAAAACTTCTAAGCATTAACTACAAGAGGTAGTCAACACAAAAGGTACTCTCATTAATAGATGAAAGAACATTTCTTAATCCCTTGTTGGTTTTGTGTGAGGCAACAACACTAGTGATAATTTAATCTGGTGTTTAAAAGATGCAGGATTTAGGTAATTAAATCACGACAACATCGAACCCCAAAATACAAAGTGAAAAGAGAGTGCACAGTTTTCTGAAGAAATTCAGTCAGGAAAATCGGATATTCCAGCCCCCGTGTGGGGCGGATAATCCGACACCCTAAGAATTTGGCTAAGGACGAGTTTTCAACCAATGCGCGGCTCTCTGGAATGGGCGGATTATTGGCCGGAGATTTGGGTTGAAAATCGGTGTTTTGCAAAACCGGAATATCCGGCCCCCCACTTAGGGCGGATAATCCGGTCCCCAGTTTTCTGCAACGGCTACAAATGGCTATAATTGTGAGGGGGTATAAATACCCCACTTCATCTTCAACCTTGGTAGCTCGTGCATCCCCTCAAGAACACTACAAGCTGAGCCACCAAATCTCAAAGGTCTCCTCCTCCACCCACTCAAACTTGCTGACCTTTGGAGGATCGAAGGAGAAGATCAAGATCTACAACCTCACCGAAGCAATTTGCATTTCCCCTCATTCATTTGAGCGATTCGTGGCTAGGGTTTTCCACTGGGAAAACCTAGGCCATTGTTCTCACATATTATTGTGTTGTGACAGATTGTGGTGATTTGTGAGCCTCCAATTCAGTTGTGGATGTGTGCCCCAACCTTGTTGTAAAGGCTCGGTTTCCGCCTTGAAGGTTACCAATAGTGAAAGGTGAACCAATCCTTTGTGGTGTGGTTCATCGGAGAATAGGGTAAGGCCTTTGTGGCGCTGAGCAAGCCTGTTGTGGTGAAGCTCACACCCCTCCAACGTAGACGTACTTCCCCTCAAAAGGAAGGAACTATGGGAATCATACCATGTGTCTCCGCGTGCTTCACTTCGGTTCCTTCTATCCTTTACCGTCTTTACTTGTATCTTGTATCTTGCTTAGTTGCTTGCTTGCTTGTTATATAGAGAAATTCACCTTAGTTGCATATCTAGAGAATTTACCATTGTGTTAAGCCAAAATTGAAAAAGAACTAAAATTTGAAGTAGCACTATTCACCCCCCCCCCCCCCTCTAGGTGCCCATACGATCCTTTCAATAGATCCTAGTATACAACTCATAGATTGAATAAGAGATGAAATGGAGAAGGCGATTGATGACCCACAAGTATAGGGGGTGTATCGTAGTACTTACGATAAATAAGAGTGTCGAACCCAACGAGGAGCAGAAGGTGTTGGCAAGTAGTTTGCGCAAGATTTCACTGCAAATACTAACAGACAAGTTTTTATGGATTTTTATAATAGCGAATAAATAAAGTGCGAGTAAATAAAAGAGAGCAATAATAATTGCAGCAAGTGGCCCAATCCTTTTTAGCACAAAGGACAAGCCGGTTGTTTTACTTATGATGGTTAAAACGTTCCTGAGGACACACGGGAATTTCGTCTAGTCACTTTCGCTTCATACCGCTGATTAGTCTTCAATGTTTTGATAAGTGTTCTGTGGGTGAACCTATGCTAATGCACCGCCCTTACTTGGACCAGTACACACTTGTGATTAAACCTTCTTACAAGCATCCGCAAATGCAAGAAAGTATTTAAGAATTAACTAACCACAGCCTTAAACTCTGAGATCCTACACTCCCTTGTGCAATAGCTTACCGACGGGGGTTTCGTTTTCTGTCGCTCCGGCAACCCCACAATAAGTAAACTAAATACACAATGCATTCTCCTAGTCCCATAAAGGTGAAGTATCATGTAGTCGACGTTCACACGACACCACTAGAAGAATAACACCACAACTTAAATATCAAACCATTAAATACTACTCAACATAATTCCACTACTAGTGTCAAGACTTCCCCATGTCCTCAAACTAAACGACTACTCACGAGACATCATCTGGAACATGATCAGAAGTGATAAAGTGATGAACAACAATCTGGACATAAAAGTAATTCACCGATAAAACTCAATAGCATCAACTACGACAAGTAATCAACACCGGAAAAGTAATCCCAATAAACTACACAAGGAGGAACCCTAGATGTCTCAGCGAACGAAGTGGAGCGGCGATGATGATGGTGCTGGCGGTGAAGATGGTGTGGATGATGTTCCCGATGAAGCCCGTGGCGATGACGATGACGATGGCGACGATTTCCCCCCTCCGGGAAGGAATTTCCACAGCAGATTTCTCCCTGCCGGAGAGCTTTTCTCTCTCTGTGGTTTCTGCCCCCGAGGCGGCGGCGGAATATTTCTTCGAAGCGTCCCCTGGATTTTTAGGTTATAGGGAAGATATACGCGAGAGGGGGGAGCCGGAGGCGACCCAGGGCCGCCAGGTGGGCCCCAGGCGCGGTCCAAGGGTGGACCGCGGCCAGGGGCGTCTGGCGCCCTGGTGGCTCCCCTCTGCTCTGTCTTCTGGATCCCCTCGTCTTCTCGCAAAATAATAACCCCTGAATTTTCTCTAAATTTTTGGAGTTGCAGAAATATAGTATCTTGACGGTGCTTTTTCCAGCTGATTCCAGGCTCCGGCAGTTAATTCCCCAATAATAATCAAAATGCAAAATAAGATAAAATAACATAAGTATTGTATTCTAATATGAAATATATCAATGAATAACAGTAAATTATGATACAAAATAGTGATGCAAAATGGACGTATCGCGATGGAGATGGCGCGATGTAGTTGTTGATGGAGATGATGACCTAGGTGATGCAAGACGTGTTGATGATGACGGCATAAACAATCACCTTCATTTTCTCTAGGGTTTAGGTCAAAGTAAAGATATAGGTCAGCGAGCGTTGGAGGCGGCGTACATGGCTCTTACTCGGGGGGGGGGGGGGGGCGCCCATAGGTCTGCGTGACCTACCTCATGGCTCCCCTCGGCCCCACTTCTACCTCCCAGCTTTTTTCCCTCTGAAGGAATTTTTATTTTTTCTGGACAACAAATTAGCTTCGAAAATTTGCTTTCTTCTTTGTTGTGTTTTTCTCTGTTTTTAGTTGTCCTTTAATTTCCCTCCCCATATGAATCATGCAAATTAAAGGGGAAAATGCCTTAGAATTGAATCATAATGTGAAATATATCATTTGTAAAGAACAAATTGTAATTAAAATAGTGGTGCAAAATAGACGTATCACAAGGTTCACCTTATTATCATTGAGCCTCCAATAAGGCGGAGTGCCTTATGTGGTTCCTTTGAAGGCAAAAAATTAAACCTTTACATACAAGGTTGAGACAATCTCCACAATTTAATTGGAGACTGTCGGCGTTATGGCTCCCGGGGGACCCAAAGCCACCAGCGTGTGGGGCGCAAATCAGGGTGCAGAAGGTAAGAGCCTCGAACTGCGCGTCGAGAGAGGAAGAGGCGCCCCTTTTTGGGAGAGCGAAGGGGCGCCCAGCCTCAGGATAAGAAGGAAGCCAACCTGCTCCTCACAGCACAAGGAAGGAAAGTAGCAAGACCGGGAAACCCCTTGGGCGGAGCTTCTCGAATATGTCGTAGGACAAGGGCCTCCGGCATCTTCGAGGATCTCGCCTCAGGAAAAACTCCAGACGATGGACGAAGGGGCTCATAAGAAAGAAGGACGCCGGAGAGCGGAAGTCCCAGGAAGCAGGCCACGGGGACGCTTTGGATCCCCTTCCACGGGAACCACCCGGGGAAGGGCCCTGGCACCCGGGCAGTCGGACACACGCCACGTGGCGCGCGATTCCCGCTCCACGGCCCGGGAAGGGTTGCTTCGCAGAGAAGGAAAGCGCGGCTGGCGTCACGGACAAGACCGCACGCGCCTCCTGCTAGGCGCAGGCGGGACAGCGACAAGACCCCGTGTGCAGGCCACCCGACGCAGGCGATGCGCTCGGCATGACGCAGGGACGCTCGACAAGACTAAACCTACCGTCACTTCCGTTCCGGCGGGCGAGACGACATGGAGGGCAGCACGGCGTGGCGCTGCCACGAAGGAGATCGACGACCGCCACCTTGGCTTGGGCTCGACGCGTGCCCAGCCTCGGTGGCACGCATGCAGCACAACCAACTGTGGTAGCCCCTTGGCATATAAAAGGAGGCCCTGGGCTGTGCTGGCGAGGAGGACGGACAGAAGGAAGGAGGAGAAGAGGAAAACCCTAGCTAGCTTTCCACTTAGCTCGGGGGCTGGAAGAACGAACCCCGGGAACCCCCTGGTTAGTTCTTCCTTCGTCCACGAGGGTAGCGAAGGTCCTTGGGTTTTTCCCATTGTAATCTACCACCACCACCGTCATCGCAATACTGTCAGACAAGCAGGACGTAGGGTATTACACGGTGATGCGGCCTGAACCTGGGTAAAATCTTTGTGTGCTTGTGTTGAGAGCGGGAACCTGACTCAGAGTACCTCGCGCCCTCCTACCGAACAAACAGGGGGTGCCCGGCATCCCGTGTCCGTGTTTTGATACGCGACAGAGACTCCCAACAATATTTTGGAGCTCCTCACATCCAAGGCCGAGCTCCAAGACACCTCTTCCATCCAGGATTTCAAAGAACCCAAGAGTAACAAAATCCCCAACAAATAGTAGGTTGGAATCAATTTCCTTTCGTGAAATCTTAGATCTAAATCTCCTCAAACACCACAAAAAGTATAAACAAATTTGGAGCAACGGAGTGAGAGATCTAAGCGCTTCGAGGTTTAGAATAATGGAGGATAAAGGAATGAAGTAGTCCCCTTCTTTGGAGAAGATGACTATTTATATGAGCCCCAAACATTCAACCACTGCTAAAAAGGTCTACCCGGATTATCCGGGGGTCACGACCAGATTATTCAGGGCAGACGAGAGCATTCATCCAGAGGCATCCGATAGTTCTCCCTCGTGCAACCGAGGTCACCGCATGTCCGGACCAAAGTGCTCGAGGCAGATCAACCGAGTAGCCGAATTATCCAGGCAAAAAATGGGATCATATGGGCCACTAGATCAATCCGGGGTAAAATACAAGCAAATGTACGCATGCACTCGCGCATCTCGTTATTTTATCCTTTGGATCAGCGGCCAAATAATTCGGGGTCAAGGATTATCCGAGCCCTACCAGAATATTCGGGTTACTACTACGTCGGAAACGTATCGATGAATTTGTAGTTATTACACTTTAAGCATAATGCATCTTGTCATGTTATTATATCATTGATTCAATGATTTATGGGATTTCCCAGAAAATTCCATTATTTTGGCATGTGATTCTCGAAGGCAGAAAAACCTCCTTTTATGTTTTTGACTTTCAGGAAGCTACGAGACTAAAAAAAGGGCAAGATAAAAAATGTCGATTGATAAACTTTGAGATGAAATCAACAACCCTAGAAGGTCAACAGACCGTCCATGAGGTCCCTACGCGCATTGAGGACGCTTTCTAGAGCCTCGGGCCTCCGTTTGCATTTATTTTGTGAAACAACTTTGTTTGATCCAAGACCATTTATACAAGGCTTTATTTCTCAAAGTTTTCCGCCCATCTATCGCTGTCAATATCCAATATGGACACATTTTTGTAACGCTTGCCTGGATGAAAGTGTGGAGGCGTTGGGGAAAGAAACAACATGCTGCCGCCGGAAGGGAATTGGAGGGAGAAGCGCTACCGAAATCGCCTTCGACCGCCTCTCCTACATCCCCGTCGACTCCTCGTCGCCCTCCACATGAGAGGAGAGTAATCCACCCCTAGACTACAGATTTGTAGTATTAGATTGATCAATCTCTCTCCATGTGATATCATCGTTCTAGACCATTTGATCCACTTACATGATTACGACATTATAGATTTAATTCTTGTGGTGGATATCTGATTATGAGATGATGTATGCCATGCACTACTGTTGTGTTGATAATATTCTTAGATCCATATCATACATTCGTTCTATTTGCACATGTGATAGAATTGCACTATAGCTTGTTGATGGGGAGGGGTTAGACGGAGCTGACAGAAACCATGCATGACCGAATTCTATGCATGTAATGCTCTCGTTTTGTTTGATCATTAGGTGATGTTTGTTATAGAAGAAATGTGAACTGGAACTTTATGCGGTGGTTGGACTTTTAGGATTAATATGACTATGTCAACAAAGAGCGAAGACCTTTCTTGTGGTGTTACCAAGAACTCCATAGAGTGGCCGATCTTGAACCCCCTTGAGCTTGCACCTTTGCAGTCATGGACCAAGTTCTCAGTCGCTTGATTACCAAAATTGCTAAGGTCGTCACAAGAAGTTAAAAGATGGAGCAACCCAAAGGTCAAAGGCTTCTATGTATCACAAATGACCTTTCGAATACATTGCATCCATGGTATGTCAAGACAACAGTACCTCAGGGGCTTCACTTCCCGAATAAGCATTAGCGATTCAACCCCACTCAAGATGCATCGTCGACAATCTCAAGCATTCGAACTGGAATCGAAGTTGATAAAATGAAGATTTCAGCTACCATAATCAACACATATGATAATCTCAGTTGCCTTGTTTGAGCTACCCATTGGCACTAAAAATATTGGAGGAGTGCCTCTTTTGCGCGAGAATGACAATATTTTGTATGTCGGCATTAGTAAACCAAGTTTTTCAGTTAGTACCTGAAAAGCACGCGACCAATGTTTGGCGTTGGTCTACTGACGGTGGGAAAAAATCGAACGTTTTCCCCACCATCTTTATTGACCTTCTGGACGAAACCAGATTGCCGTGCTTTGGAAAGAAATCCTCACATCTCGCAGCAAAAAAGCATACTAGTGCAACAAATCTTCGTAACATTTTTCTAATTACAAAAAAATGCAAATAAGTTTTGCAGCATCTCAAAATTAGGAATACAACAAATCGGTAGTGATGCACCAACTTTGCACAACATTTTTCCATAAAGATTATATAACCATGCAAAATAGTTTTGGAACAATTGTAAATAAGTAATGCAACAAAAAAGTGGTTAACCATTTTTTTGCTGTAGATTCATTTGGAATAAATATCACAAACTATTCGAACAAAAAACACAAATGACTAATCATGTACTTGCAGCAACAAAAGGTGGTTAAACAACATTTTATTTCCCGCAAACTCATTTGCAACAAAAATCATCAACTAATTCCAACAAATTTCAGAAGCGATTACGACAAAAATGCCATGTGTTTGCAACATTTTGAAAAAGCACGAGAAAACAAAAACTTGCATCAACATCCATAAATTTTTGCAACGTCTTGCGCGTGCTTTGGCAACAAATCTCATGCGCGTTTGTTACATAATTAATGAACACATGCAACATCGAAAGAAACACCAAACAATTCAGATGTACCATCGTCCATGAGGGTCAGAGCTCGTCGAGTCAACGTCGCCGACCACAAATCCGATTGGCAGGAATCTCGTCGGTGCTATAGAAGGTGACTCCGAACCAGTTCATATTGGTCCCTCGTCGACATGATTGGAAATCTCAGATTTGGAGCTTCCACCATGACCATGGATGTGCTTTACAAGGGAGGACATGAGAGTAGAAAGGTACCAGCGAGGTATGGATGTGGCAGGGAACGACGAAAGGGCGGGGATGGGTGGAGGAACGACATAGATAGTGGCAGGCGGTAGACAAAGTAGTTTTTTGCCGAATCGGCCCTTGGTTGAACTAACTAGGAAAATTTGCGCGGCGACACGCCACGCCCGTGTGGTGACAGAACATAAATAAATTGGAGTTAGAAGTACGAAACTACTGTACAGAAGACCTAACTTTCAGATTTATCACGATCGGACAAAAGAGACGTGAACATACAAATTGGCTAGGATGTCATCTTCCATACAAAACCAATCTTTGTACGTGAGGATTTAATAAATCAAAAACCATAAGAAAAAGGCTACTGATATCATGATCCATGGGCCATGAGTGTTAATGGAAATATCCAGGAGGTACCAGAGCCCACCGGAGAAGGAGGCGAGAAGGCTGAGGTTGGCCTGCGCTATGGGGAGGTAGTTGCCGACGCAGGACGCCGACGCCTCGCCCGACATGGTCGGCGCCGCCACCATCATCTCATGCGCATGCGGCAGCGGCGTGATACGTCTCAAACGTATCTATAATTTTTGATGTTCCATGCTGTTATTATACCAATTGCTACATGTTTTATTTACACTTCATAGCATTTTTATGCATTTTCTGGGACTACCCTATTAACAAGATGCCGAAGTGCCTGTTCATGTTTTCTGCTGTTTTTCTCTTTCAGAAAAGCTAGTCGCAAAATATTCTCGGAATTGGATGAAAATCAACGGGCGTACGTATTTCACCGGAAGACTCTAGAAGCCAAAAGGGGAGACGCCGAAGAGCCACGAGGGGTCCACGCCAACCCTGGGCGCGGTCAGAGGTGGGCCCGCGCCCTGCCCTGGCGTGGCCACCTCGGGTGCCCTCCGACGCCGCCCTTTCGCCTATATATTCCCGATGTCCCGAAAACCCTAAAAACACCGATCATATTCCATGAAAAGTTCCGTCGCCGCCGCCATCGTCAACCCTAGATCGGGAGGGTTCTGAAGCTCTTCCCGGCACCCTGCCGGAGGGGAGATCCTGACCGAAGGCCTCTACACCGCCATGCCTGCCTCCGGAGTGATGCGTGAGTAGTTCATCTTTGGACTACGGGTCCATAGCAGTAGCTAGATGGTTGTCTCTCCACCTTGTACCTCCATGTTTAGATCTTGTGAGCTGCCTAACATGTTCAAGATCATCTTATTGTAATGCTACATGTTGTGTTTGCTGGGATCCGATGAATATTGATACTATGAGCAAGTTGTTTATCAATCTATATATTTATGTTATTTATGATCTTGCATGCTCTCCGTTGCTATAGATGCTTTGGCCAAGTAGATGCTTGTAACTCCAAGAGGGAGTATTTATGCTAGATAGTGGGTTCATGCCTCCAGTAATCTGGACTCGAGATGACATAAACGACTAAGGTTGTGGATGTGCTGTGGCCACTAGTGATAAAACAATGATGCACTGTATACGTGTCATTTGCATTGTTTACATTACACACTTTACTTCATGCAATAATCTGTTGTTTGCAACTCAATACCGGAAGGGGTGCGGATGCTAACCGGAAGGTGGATTATTTAGTCATAGATGCGTTGGATAGCAAGTCTATGTACTTTGTTGTAATGCCCAATTAAATCTCATAATAATCATCTTGTCATATATTGCATTGTCATGCGCTCATTATTTGTCAATTGCCCAGCTGTAATTTGTTTACCCAACATGTTAGTTATCTTTTATGGAGAGACACCACTAGTGAACTGTGGACCCCGGTCCACTTCCTCATACTGATAAAACCACGAACTGCAATTATTTGTTCTCTGTTACTTTCTGCACTCATTACTGTTTTTCACACAATACGTTTAATCCTTTGTTTTCAGCAAGCCGGAGAGACTGACAACCTCTCTGTTTCGTTGGGGCAAAATAGTTTGCTTATGTTGTGTGCAGGTTCCACGTCAGTTGCGCTGCAGACAACCTTCTGGAGAACCTCCGTGTCCTGGTTCGATAAACCTTGGTCATATTTCAAGGGAAAACTGCTGCTGCACTACATCATACCTTTCTCTTGGGGTCTCCCAACGAACGTGTGTTGTCACGGTCAACAGGCAGATCTTCTGGTGCTGTTGCTGGGAAGTAATAAAACACTCTACCGTTAACACGCCATCACGGCGCGAAGCTGTAGAGCTGGCGGTGGTAGCTGAAATCCCTCGCTGGTAGCGCCCAGAACGTCGGCGCGGGCCCCCCATTGACACGGCCGCGGAGGAGGCCTCGAGGGAGCTATCCTCGTCGCCGTCGGCGCCACAGACCGCCTGCCGACGATGAAGGGCGCGGCGTGCGGGAGGTGCATGTGGTGGGGGGACGCGGCGTCGGGCTGTGATGGAGTGGAGGAGGGGCGACGGGGAGAGAGAGGAGGAGGCCCGAGGTCAGGGTGGGACGGCGGCGGGGGTGGGCTGGGCAGCGGCGGCAGCGTCGGGTTGGAGGTGGCCGACTCGGGGAAAATGAGGTCAATTTTGGTTCTAGGGTTAGCGCGTGTGTTTTATACCGGCGGGCCGATTTACAATTTTTGGACAAATCGGGGACTTTTCTGCAAAAAAGCGTGAGGTCCGCGCGTGTGTTCTGTACCGGAGGACCGATTCAATTTTTTTGGAAAACACGGGGGCTTTTCTGCAAAAAGACGTGTGGGCCGCCGGGTCTAGATCTGACGGCGCGGAGAAGGTCGCGCACTGTAGATTCGCACTGTAGAAGCGCATGTACAGTGCAAGGTGACGTGGCTGGCGGCACGCCGCGCTCGTTGTATTGGAATGTGTCGTAGTTTTGTAAAATGAGGTATTAATTAAGACTGTAGGAATATAATTCGGTTCACGAAAACTTTGCACATGACAGGCAGGTAAAAAAATGCTATTATGGGCTAGATCTAAAAGACAAATTTATGGATCCAAATATCGGATTAAAAAAATTGAAATCTGTCAGAATTTGTCTTTTTGCGCAACGTGAAATACGAAGAATTTGAAAATTAGAGAGAAATATGTGTATGTCCGTCAAAATAGAAAGGTTGAAATATGAAAGTTGTTTGGAAGGGTCTACTCGTGGAAGGAAAATTCAGACGGATGACTGAGAAATATGAAAATTGTTTGGAAGGTTGATATACATCTACTCGTGAAAGGAAAACTCAAATGGATAACCGAGTGCGACGAATTTGATAAAATTTGTCAAATATTTTTGCGAATTTGGATCCAAAATTTAGGAGCTAGAGTCGACCAAACTCGAAACCGATCACGAGAATGGAATCTACTCATCGACGCGCATATATTTCATGTATATGTTATCATAAAAAGGAGGGCCGTCGGATCTGGATCGGACGGCGCGAAAGCACGCGCTACTGTAGACACGTGGTACTGTAGACGCGCGGGATCCGACGGCGCGAAGGCGCGCGCTACTGTAGGCACGTGGTACTGTAGACGTGCGGTACTGTAGCGATCTACAATGCAATGCAGCAGCGACGTGGACACCTGCAACGGAGGCTGAAACGCTTGGCTTTTGTATATAGTAGTATAACTCGTTTGGCCTCTGAGTGAATATATTTTCAAATCTGCCCCGAGACCGGCATCAAAGGGGATGGATTGAAGCTTGTGCTCGTTGACGCCAAGACATTTCAGCATCTAGATGATTCGTGGGTTCGACGTTAAGACTAGTCACAGTGGGAGTAACATTAGTAGTAACATCAATACCACGTAGGTAAAAAATCTGACGTGTCAGGTAATTAATGAGGAGAGATGGTTGTGGTAACTAGCTATGTTATCTTAACATCACACATTTCAATGCAAGATGGGTGTACAACTTAATAAATATGATACTACACACATGTTATTCCCCACTATGGAGGTAGTAACTTAGAATAGTAACATAGATATGTTAGACTACCCACAATGAAAGTATCATAGGTGGTATCATGCATTCCATGCATGCAAAAATCTGACGTGACACTGTAATTAATGATTAGAAATGAGGTAGTGGTATCATAAGTATATACCGTAACATAACGCATTTCGATGCATATTGAGTCTATAAATCCAAAAAATGCACTATTGCATGATACTACAATTATGTTACCTTCCACTATGGAGTTAGTAACATATAGTGGTATCATGTACATGATACTTCCCACTATGAGCAGTCTTACTACTCTAATCTATGTTACTCCCTCCGTTTCAAAATACAAGGCGCGCTATTTTTGTGCTGGTCCTCGGTGTTCAACTTTGACCGTTAATATATAATAAATTATGTGGATCTAGAATGTATAAATGGTACTGTTGGATTCGTCTTGCACAATTCTTTCATTCCATATATTTTTATAATAATTTTATGATCATATTATAAGTACAAATCATGATCAAAGTTGGACGTTATTGACCAACGAAATTAAAGGGCGCCTTGTATTTTAGGATGGAGGGAGTACTACTCTAAGCACCATTGTGAGCAGCCTAAGGAGCTCGGCACCGACCTATGTTTCGCACCGACAACAACAGCTGATGCAGCACCGATCTGAGAGTCAGATTTGGAAAATACCGGCGAGCCGGCGACCCGACCGCTCGGTCGATCGGCCTTTTTCCAAAGCAGGCGTTGGTCCGTGTTGCGGTCAAATCTGGTTCGGTCGCATAGGACCCGAGCCTAGGGTTTTGTTTGGTCCGACCCTCCACCGCGCGTTACGTGGCCGCCACACTCCCAAAGCCAAAAGCCAAAGTGATACCCTCCTCCTCCTCACCGCAGCCTCCTGCTCAATCCTCCGCCGCCGCCAGAGCGGAGCTCCCCCCTTCCCCCATCGGAGACCTCTTCGCGGAGGCGGCGGCCGACGAGAGTTGTCGTAGATGGCGGACCGTCTGACCCGTATCGCGATCGTGAGCGAGGACAAGTGCAAGCCCAAAAAGTGCCGCCAGGAGTGCAAGAAGTCTTGCCCTGTCGTCAAGACCGGTAATTTCCTCTATCCCTCTGCACCTCGCGGTTCCGATCGACTGGGTTTACGATTTTCAGCGGGTAATTTTGACGAATCGAAGTTTAGATCCGTTTCCACGGGGCAATCTGTTCGTAGAATGATTTTGATTTGACGCTGATTGATGAGTGGATAGTCCTTGCGAGATCTGAGGATTTACACGGGCTTACGATGTCTGGGAGCATCGTTGCTATGAACTTAATATTTTTATTTAGTCCTCATACATGTTACTAAGTACCGGCTGTTTTAGATAGTTGTTCATATGGTAGTCTATGAAGAACACCCTGTGTGCGCACATCTACAGTGTTTATTCTGATTGTGTGCACCATTTCTCCACTTTCCTGTTGTCCTGTTATCCTGATGATTATTGTAGTAATGTGTTATACACACTAGTGATTTTCCTAGCTTGAGTGTTGCTGTGATTATGACAATCTACTGTCTTGTTGTACAGGGAAGCTTTGCATCGAAGTTAGTCCAGCAGTGAAACTTGCATTCATTTCTGAAGAGCTGTGTATTGGTTGTGGTATTTGCGTTAAGGTATGCCTAAACTTAATACGGCTATTCAGATGTATAATTTGTCCAAGTGCTATGATATAGTGTTCTCACTTCTGCTGTAATCGCTGTTGCAGAAATGCCCATTTGATGCCATTGACATCATCAATCTTCCAAAAGATTTGGAAAAAGATACCACCCATCGCTATGGACCAAATACCTTCAAATTGCACAGGTAATTTTTTTGAAAAATCAAAGAGCCTGGTTTGTCTGAAGTTGTACTATTTGGTATATGTATGTTTCATGATCCGGCCTGAAGTTATTCTGCTCGAAGGATTACTAATTTAGCACCTTACAGGTTGCCTGTTCCAAGACCTGGTCAGGTTTTGGGCCTTGTTGGAACCAATGGAATTGGGAAGTCAACTGCACTTAAAGTGTTGGCTGGCAAGCTGAAGCCTAATTTGGGACGTTTCAAAGTATGTTATTTCATATCTCATATCTTTTTTTCCATTTTCTGACCATGGTTGGTTTCAACTGAGTTTGTTTTGGAAATTGTCCCTTACTCCATTCTTCTGTGATGTGCACAAAAGATGGTTATTTATAGCTCTGATTTTTTTTTGTGCAGAATCCACCTGATTGGCAAGAGATTCTTACATACTTCCGTGGGTCTGAACTTCAGAATTATTTTACACGTATATTGGAAGATAACCTGAAGGTGCTACTTTTTTTACTCATCGTGCTTGTATGCAGGATTTGTTAATACATAGTCTGCAATAAGCTCTTGATATTCTGTGAATCACTTCCCACGCCCGCTACAAGAACATTTAGCAACGCATCTTAGTAGTTTGACTGTTAAGCATATAATACTAGATATGTTGATGAAATTCAAGTCTTGGATTGGCAGCATACCCTAGTTATTGACATACATATTACCTGATACTCGCACATGTTTGAATAGGCTGTTGCAGTATATGGTTTTATATTATCAAACTGCACCGGACGGGGTCTTTTAACTTGGCAGGTGGTTTCACTTTGGTTTAAACAATAAACACTTTACTATTTGGGAGTTAAAGGAACGCCGGTGCATTTGAGTGTATCTTACTCGTTTTGTGTCTGTCCTTTACTGTTGAATTCTTCTGAAATTGTGCACTCTATCTCTGCCCCCTTCTTCAACAGGCTATCATCAAGCCTCAATATGTTGACCACATTCCAAAAGCTGTCCAAGGAAATGTAGGGCAAGTACTTGAGCAAAAAGACGAGCGGGATATGAAAAATGAGCTATGTATTGATCTTGAATTAAACCAAGTCATTGATAGAAATGTAGGAGATCTGTCTGGTGGCGAACTTCAGAGATTCGCAATAGCAGTTGTTGCTGTACAAGCTGCAGAAATTTACATGTTTGATGAGCCATCAAGTTATCTTGATGTTAAGCAGAGGCTAAAGGCTGCAAAAGTCATTAGGTCCTTGCTTAGATCCAACAGGTAATGCATTTCCTATTGTCTGATTTTCTTTCGAATCTTTGACAAGAAGCTACAAGAAATTAATTATCAAATTGCTCTCTGTTTTTTCCAGCTATGTCATTGTTGTGGAACATGACTTGAGTGTCTTAGATTACTTGTCCGACTTTATTTGCTGCTTATATGGGAAGCCAGGTGCATACGGTGTAGTTACGTTGCCATTTTCGGTCCGAGAAGGTATCAATATTTTCCTGGCTGGATTTGTTCCAACAGAAAACCTTCGGTTTCGAGATGAATCTCTTACATTCAAGGTAACAATGGTGCATAGAATTTGAAATACTTGTTCAGTTATGGAACTTTGTTCTCATGTTAGTATTGTCTTGTTAGATCGCGGAGACCCAGGAAAATGCGGAGGAGGTTGCTTCATACCAGCGGTACAAGTACCCTACCATGACCAAAACACAGGGAAATTTCAGGCTCTGTGTCGCTGAGGGTGAATTCACTGATTCCCAGATTGTTGTGATGCTTGGTGAGAATGGCACAGGAAAAACTACATTCATCAGAATGCTGGTACATCTCTCTCCATTCATCCCACCTCCCTCTCTTGTCACCTTATCTTGCAAGTCTTGTAAACAGCGCAAATATTCAAATGATGCAAACATAACCTTTGGTTCATAAGTTATCTTACCATTATGGACATTGCAAGCTTAGCACTTTATAGAAGTCACTGCGATAGATGTAAAAGCTTAAATTTCAACTTTTTAAGTAGTGGAAATGTCTTTTTTAATTTTTGCTTTAAATCTTGTAACAACTCCCTATTGCTAGAAAGTTGCACATAAGTACTCCTGAACAGAAGGTATTGGATTTTGCTAACACGTGTGAGTTTGGTGCTGCTTGAAACCTATTGTATTACCATTGAGTGTTGCTGGTTGACAACGTTCATCTTAAGGTAGTGCAGTTTACTCTTCTTTTTTTTACAAAGTCCGATTTTATAAGAAGATATCCTAAATAAGGTGTGAAGTTTTATCTTGTTTAATATTTTATTAAGGACTACTTGTCTTCTGAATCTTTCGATTTTATAAGAAGATGTGCTATGCTATTACTTGACTCCTTAACTTATGTGAAGCTTATTTTCTTCCGGATGTTACTGTACCGTATGTTTCTTTGATTTTATAATAAGATTTACTAATACCCGGATGCGCCGACTGCTTAACTTATGTAAAGCTCATCTTGATTAAAGAGCGTAATCTAATTTGACTGAATAGGTGAAACACTTTGCATCTTACGATCCTTGCTTGTTATAATTGAACAGGCTGGGTTGTTGAAGCCAGATACCGTGGAAGGAACTGAGGTTGAAATCCCTGAATTCAATGTGTCCTACAAGCCTCAAAAGATTAGCCCAAAGTTCCAGCATCCAGTGAGGCACTTGCTTCATTCGAAAATACGGGATTCATATACTCATCCTCAGTTCGTGTCTGATGTCATGAAACCACTACAAATTGAGGCACTCATGGACCAGGAAGTTATTAATTTATCAGGTGGAGAGCTCCAAAGAGTGGCATTGTGTCTGTGCCTTGGAAAGGTATTTTCTACTTTTACATGAATTTTGCAAGGAATAAAGCATAATGTTTTTGCATTCTATGGTTTTCAAAAGTTTTCAAAAGTTTGTAGACACCTCAATTGTGTATTTGTTTTTACATGTTTAATATGCTAAATGTATTTTATCCAACTGGCTTTTAAGACTACTTTCTAGGTCTGCATTCATATCGAATTTTGGATGTTGTATAAAGCACAGAGATAGCAATGGCATATGATCCATAATTCATTCATATATGATACTTGTATCTGCTTGAATGTGACTGTGAGCATGTCCAGATATAAATGTGTAGTCCTTTGTTCATGTCTGAATACTATATATAGGCTTTGTCAATCATATGGTAATGTTGAGTGGGACCAAGAACATAAATTCTGTCAGCTGGCAGTACTAACTCTGGTGGTTGTTCAGCCTGCAGATATTTACTTGATTGATGAGCCAAGTGCATATCTCGATTCAGAGCAGCGTATTGTTGCCTCGAAGGTTATCAAACGATTCATCCTTCATGCAAAGAAAACAGCATTTATTGTTGAGCATGATTTCATCATGGCAACCTACTTAGCGGACAAGGTTATTGTTTATGAGGGACGTGCCTCTATTGACTGTACTGCCAATGCACCGCAGTCATTGGTATCTGGGATGAATAAATTCCTATCGGTAAGTGCAGAGTAACAAATAGATATCCACAAGTTTTTGGTTTGGTTGTTTCGCAGCTTTCTGTAAGATTGATTTTCTATAGGATTCACCAAATGTAGACTCGCGTATGGAAACTTACGTTGGTTTCTTTACTGAGCTTTTTCTTGTTTTGCCATACTTATTTTCTTTCTTTTCTTCATTCTTTTGTGATAGCATCTTGACATTACGTTCAGAAGAGACCCGACCAACTATAGGCCCCGAATTAACAAACTGGAATCTACAAAAGACAGAGAACAAAAGAATGCAGGATCCTACTATTACCTTGATGACTAATGATGAGGAAGCACAGGTTGCTACAATTCTATTTAAATCTAGTTATTCATGAAATAGTGTTTGTTCTCAAGTGATTTGCTTCTTTTTGTCGGATGTGTAGATTCTTCCTGGAGAGCTTCACGCCGAGGAATCCGTCGGATTTATTTGTATGCACAAGGCTAACTGGAAGCTGCCACTAAATGAGGCTATGAGGGTGCACAAATAATTGCTAGGTTACATGAAAAAGCGCATCGAGCGAAGTGTTTCGGTTATAAAGCAGAGCATGTCATGCTGATACTGTATTTTTGTTAGTTTGATCTGTATGATGTGAAGGAAGCTGAGTGACTCTTCAGGGGAGAACGATTATCAGTTTTTGTGTATTTGCATTGCTGTATAATGGCTTTACCATCTGGTATTCTTCAATCCTTGAATTATATGACACCTATGTTCTTTTTGAGTTATATATTTTGTTATCTAGGATCGTCATCTATTTATGCGAATCATGGTGTTTCACTGGGTTGGTTCATTGATAGATTACCATGAAGCCATTCTTTACTAGCCTTATCTTATATATATTACACTATATATAAAAGACAGAAAAATCGATGCCCTTTCCAGCTATCCACGTCGCGGATGATCCCACGTCGCCCCCAAACCCGTGAGCTACTGTTCACGCCGAATTTAAGCCAACCACGCGACGACACGTCAACCGGTCATCCGCCGGTCGCCCGGAGCGCAGCCGGTCGCCCACTCGGTCACCGCGTCTTCTTCTAAAAAAGTCCCCGTATTTTCTGAAATTTGCATACTTTCAACGCTTTTCCTCTGCGGGAGGACTGTAACACAATTTCCCATAAATCCAAGGGCTTATTTGCAAAACGTCCAGCGAGCTCTCCTCTCACCCTTCTCTCTCCCCGCGCGACGGCAAAGCCGCCGGCGCCGCCGACGCGCCGCGCCGCCGGTTCGCGCCTCCCCGCCCGGATCCACGACCACCAGATGCTCCGCCGAGGCGGCCTCTCCATCCTCGCCAGTTCCCGCGTCCTGGGATGGTCGATCTTCGCCGGAATCATCGCCGCCGTCAGCCTGCTCTTTCCGCGGCGTTTCCACGCCGCCGTCGACGCTCAGGCAGCCCAGATGGGGCGGCGCCGCCGATTTATGGCACCCCGCGTCGCGGCGCGTCGGCCGCGCCCAGCCGGGCGTCCCAGCGAGCGCGGATGCGCCGCCGGCGAGCGCAGCGCCGCCGCGGCCGCGGCAGGAGATCCCACCGCTGGTGACGTCAGAGTGACGTCACCGCGGGGCCGGCCTGTCAGCCTCTCCTCCGTTTTTCCCCAGCCAAAAAAAAAAACAGATGGTCAATTCTGAAATATTAATATCTTTAAATTTACCCAACAGAAAAATATCAAAAAAATATCAAAGTGACTAGAAGAAAAAAACCTAATTACTTATGGAAAAATGCAGCACATTTGAAAGTTTCAAAAAACATGCAAATTTAAACAAATTTTATCCCATTTCTTCTAACTACTTCAAAAATATCTATAGCCAAAAAAAAAAAAAACTACTTATGGCACACTTCAACACCATTTTAAAGTTTCAATTTGGTGTAAATTTAGACAACATCAACAAAAGGTTAACTACAGGAAATTAGTATCTTTAAATATAGTAACCCGAAGAATATAGCAAAACCTACATCCTTTCAAAATTTGCACACCACCAAATTTTGTTTTTTTTTAATACACGGGCGCGACTTCTACCAACACGGATGTATTTCAAGTTTAAATGCTGATAATTTATGCCACATAATCGAATTTCAAATCCGCATACAAATGTTTACATATTTTAAAAAATCTACTCATTTTTTATTAAACAGAAAATTAACTCAAATCTGAAAAACATTCCAACCTAAACAAATAGACGGACAATTTTCAAATGCAAGCTCCTTTGAATTTCACGTATTTTCGAACCTACATCCTTTCAAAATTTGCACACCACCAAATTTAGTTTTTTTTAATGCACGGGCGCGATTTCACGCATTTTCGAACCTACATCCTTTCAAAATTTGCACACCACCAAATTTAGTTTTTTTAATGCACGGGCGCGAAATGTAATGCACATCCTCTTTACAACAATTTCCAGAACATGAAAATATTTCTATAAATAACCTCCCAAATATTAATACTTATAATTTGTGCTATATAAACGACTTCCAAAATTACATGTCTTCTAAATCTACTCATTTTAAAAACACAACAGCAATTCAAATCTGAAACCTGCCCAATTTAAACAGTTTTCTAAATCTACACAATTTCAAGACGCAAACTCCTTTGAATTAAACTAATTTTCAAACATACATAATTTTTAAATGTTCACACTACGAAATTTAAATTTTATTTACTACACGGGTGCGGCGGAGCCCGCACACAGTCCCCTAGTATGAAGAACTGTGTGACGGTGAGCAGAAATTAAGTATCATAATACATAATCAAACACACTGTAAATATTGTTGTAATTCCTTAAACGGAGAAATTAAGGGTCTCTTTGGAGCAAAGGCACGTCATAGGATGATAGGAATTTTGGAGCACTCGTATGCAACTACACAGATTTTTCGTTGTGACTTCATTGGAGTATTTCAGTGGTAACTATGTCATGCATAACAATATTGAAGAAAAGTTCCTATATTATTCTGTTGTGCAACTCAACACCTATTGTCTATTTATGTGCGATTCTGGTTCTTGTAGGATATAACAATGCCACGACATAACATTTCTACATTCTCCCTATCCTTTGGCTTCTTGCAACCAAAGAGACCATGAAACCAAACAACTTACAACAACTGCAAGGAGAACTTTTTTGCACTAATTCTTGTATGTTTGGAGTGAATGCTAGATTTCCGACTACCTATACTACCTATATAAATCTTTTTTTTTTTTTTTTTTTTGCATTTTTCACCACGTATATTCAACCGAAAACCACGTACAAAGTACACAGTAGAAATACAGAAGCACAATACGTAGAGGAAAAGGAACCACAAGCAGCGAGAGCTTCAACATCACCGGCGCCGGAGACGAGGACGATCGGCCGCCTTCTTGCCGCTGTCAGGGAAAACTTTGCCCTATGAGAGACGCCGCCGTGCCCGTCCGCCGCGCCGCGGCGGAGCTGTTGTCGATGAACGACCCGGGCGAGCGCCCCCCTAGCCCCTCCAAACCACCTTGCCTCGGCCGCCATCGTCGCCGATGCCGGAAGATGTAGAAGATCTCGACGAGCCCAAGGATCCGCCCGCGACCCCAGCCACCAGATCCGTCGCCTCGGATCCAGCCAGGGGTCGGGGAACTCGCGCATGGCAGCACCCAGGCGCTGCGAGCACGAGGAGGGCGGCCGCTCCACGGCGAAGCTCCGAAGAACACCACCGGCGAAGGGGAAGAACGCCGCCACCAAAACCACCACCAACCGCACCCCGCCTCCAGAGCGCCGCCGGCAACGAGCCTAGCAAACCCTACACTATGTACACACCGAGATCCGGCGTTCCCCCACCCTCCCGCTGCCGGAGCAGCCGGCGGAGGGGAGGAAACGGCCGGATCCGCGGCGGCGAGGTGGGTTGACCGGGCGGTTTTCAGAAAATCGCCTCTCCTCTCTCGGGACGAAGGGGAGGAGACGGGCACGACCCGTCTATTATGTTACTACCTATATAAATCTAAGAAGCGCACCCTCGATGGGTACGGGCAATCTTAGACGCTCATACGCTACACATGCACATTGTAATCGATCTATACACAAACCCTAATATCACACAAGCAGTGGTGGGTCTTTATCTCCACCGTGAGGGACCGATTGTGATACATCATGTGCCAATCGCTCTTGGAAATCGACCGCTCGCCTAGCTCCACACCTCGAGGTAAGCCACCCCGATGGCTATTGCCGTGACGACACTACGACAATGGCGCTAGTGGTCTCATAAATAAGATCCCACGACGACGTTCCCAATGGTGACTCCTCCTCCTTCTTCTTGGATGGTCCGTGTTTCGGACCGTCATCCATGACGTCTTCTTGTAACATCTGGTGACACTTCGGTTGCGGTTACGACAACTCTCTGACTCCGACGATGCGGAGTGCGACACCGAGATAGGCTCACAACGTGTCATCGGCTTGTGTAGGTCAGAGAAGGCGACAAATTTGCCTCGACTCTGTTTATAATTTTATTTTTGTCAGATGTATCTTTGTAAGGCTAAAACTTAGCTAACACATTTGGCTTCTGCATTCGAAAAGTAAAAAATATTTCCCCAACAAAAAATATTTGCCCGTCTGTTTCTCCATCGTCACCCCCTGCAGCAGGCACTGCGCGGCGGGCCCCATGCCGCCCTCTTCCTTCCGGTGAGAAGGAGCTAAACGGAGTGACCGATCTACCACCATCAACCACCACCCGCACGCCGCTCGCGCTCCACTCGAGATCTCCCCATGGATCCCCTCCGCCTCCGCCTCGCCGCGGCCCTCGTGCTTGCCGCCGCCGCCGGGTGGTGGGGCGGCGCGGAGGCTTCGATCCACACCTACGGTCGCGAGCCCTTCCGCGAGGTGGGCAACGCCTTCCTCCTCTCCGGCGGCAGCGAGGGCATCGTCGCTGACGGGTCCGACCCCGCCGCACCCGCCTCCTCCTTCATCAAGTAAGGCCACGGCCCCTCCTCCCCCTCCTCCTCGTCTCTGTGCTTGGAGACCCGAGTGGCTGTTGTTTCCCGAAAATGTTCTGTGCGTGATTTAGGACTATCATTGTCAGTTTCATTAGCCACAGAATCCAAGAACCTTCTTTCATGACAGTGCTATATTTGAGATTAGTTTAACTGACATGAACCTGATGAAGCTCGACATCAACTAAGTTATGTTTCCCCATGAAAGGTTATATGTGGGTGCTTCGGAATTCAGCGTTAACTAAATGACTGGATACTGCTTTCAGGTTCGTGAATGTTACTTTCTGGAGGACCGCGGAATCGGCAGAATCCCATGCAAAAATGGCACACAGCACAGGCCTGGTACAAGCTATTTTATTTGAAGCAGCAGACAGGGATAACATTGGGGGATCTGCCTATGGTGGGCAGAGGTCCATTTGTTGTACCCTGACCTTGCTAAACTAGAGGGCTGTAAACAAGGGGAGGTAATCAGGAGGCCATCCTCTGATGATCCGGATTGGCCTGTTGTGGTAGATACACACTTCAGTGCTAATCACCTTTCAGTGTCGTTGGAAGATGAGGAAGTTCGCATCACAAAGACAGGCATGTACAACTTGTTCTTCATTTCTTGCGATCCTAAACTCAGGGGCCTTGCTATGAGTGGGAAGACAGTCTGGAGAAATCCTGGTGGTTACCTACCTGGACGGATGGCACCTCTCATGACATTCTATGTTTTCATGTCACTAGCATATCTGTTAGTCATGGTTGTTTGGTTTAGCCAGTACATAAGGTTTTGGAGGGATATATTGCCAATCCAGAACTGGATCACCTTAGTCATTGCCCTTGGCCTGTTTGAGATGACACTATGGTACTTTGAATACTTGAACTTCAACAGCAGCGGTGTACGTCCAGTTGGAATCACAACTTGGGTGGTAACTGTTGGTGCCATCAGAAAAACAATCTCCCGCCTACTGATCCTTTCTATATCAATGGGATATGGTGTTGTTCGCCCAACTCTGGGAGGGCTCACATCCAAAGTTCTACTCCTCGGGCTTACATATTTCCTGGCTTCTGAATTGCTGGATATAGCAGAAAATGTTGGAACAATCAATGACATCTCAGGCAAAGCAAAGCTTTTCCTTGTCCTACCTGATGCATTTTTGGATGCTTTTCTCATACTTTGGATCTTCACTTCTCTTTCTCGCACTCTTGAGAAGCTACAGGTAAGCTACCTTTATTGTCATGTTTAAAGTATTAACATTTTCTGTTGTTGTTGTTGTATGGTCATATTTTACCGTACTAGAAGTATTGGTTGGTGACTCAAGTGTTGCACTATTAAATTCCTTTAGGAGACATAGATAACTTTGATCTAGTCAGTGACTAGCATACTTGGATGTGTTGTGTGCTCAGAAAGACGGCAAGTAGGATAGTTTTGGTTAGTTTGATAGCGAGCCTGTTGAATCCTGATTGGTAAGAGCAGTGTATCTGTGTTATTTCTGACCCTTGCTGCTTTTCTTATTTTTCAGGCAAGGAGGAGTTCTGTGAAATTGGATATATACAGGAAGTTTACAAATGCATTGGCGGTTTCTGTTATAGCTTCAGTTGTCTGGATTGGTTACGAGGTGTGTAAATTTCACTAAATACATCCACAATGGAAGTTGTGCCTGTATAGAACAGTGTGCAGCTCTCTACTGTATTTGAGACAATTTACTGATTTGGGTCCATTATGTATCCGTAAGATCTATTAACTTCCAAATTTTACATTATCATCCTAAGTTTAGGTTCCAAAAGTGTCGTCGTGCTGCCCCTAAATACTCCTCGATGGAATTAGGATCCTATTTATTCTTGTGCAGGCAATTTTTTTGGCTGTTTTGTTTTCATCATTTTCCAGAGTACACATTCTTAGGAAATATTGCTGTGAACATGCCGTTGTCACAAGCGATTGCCGTATCCCTTTTGATACAACACCTTATGTGGAAAATTCTGGTTATTTCTTTCATGACACTTAGATTCCAAATCCGAACATCAACCTGTTAAATAATCTAACAACTATATGTTCAAGAAGTTCAAAATGTTACAAGGGTTGCTAATTTTCATTAGTATGCATCACATGATGTTCAGCCCTATGAGAATTAGATAAGTTGTGCTACAAAGATTACTGATACAAGACTGGTAAGTATAGTATATCAAAATGTCTCATTGGCGATAACAGTGATGTTACCTTTTTTGTTGACCGTTTCAATGAATGAGCTTTCTCTGGTATATGCTTATCACTACTGGTCCAAAGGCATGACATGAAGTAAATAATAGATGATGGGCGTCATGCAGTTTTGATCCAACACATGCATGTGGTTCATGAGCTGTACAAATTTCTTGAGTAGAGATTTCTTGCTCTGGGGCTCCAGTGATCTCTTTATTAAGATAAAAAATCATACTTACAAGTTTCAAAAAAATCTGAAAAAAATCTTGCATGTTGTCAATGATATATCCCACAAACGTGCAGAATCTCGATTTGAAATACTTTATATTCTGATCTACACCAAAATGACAAATGTGTGGATCTAAATGTACACACTTTCAAATCTCCAAAATATGCAAGATTTTTCATTTTTGTGTAGCTCAGAATACAAAATATTTCAAATCGAGATTTTGCATGTTCGTAGGATACATCATTGACAACATGCAGGATTTTTTCAGTTTTTTTTTTTAAACTTACAAATATGATTTTTGTTTTTTTATAGAGGGAGCACTGGAGCTCGGGAGCCAAAAGTGTTTTCCGAAATTTTATGAGCCTTTATTACCTGCACCATTTTTCAGCATTTTGTACCAAATATTATCATGACCTGGAGATACAAAATTTACATTATGGTCTGCTTGCAAGCATGATAGTTCTCCCTGATCATTAAGCAACATCATCAATCTAGCTTAATTCACCTGATTTTTTTTTCTGGGAGTCTTGAGTTTTAGAGCCTGTCGTCTTATCATTGCTTCCTTGCAGGTCTATTTCAAAGCGACAGACCCCTTTAGTGAGAGATGGCAGAGTGCCTGGATCATTACAGCCTTCTGGGATGTTCTTGCACTTGCTTTGCTTGTTGTTATATGTTATCTGTGGGCACCGTCCCAAAGCTCACAAAGGTAAATGTATTTCCTTGTCAAAGGTTTGGAGACTTGTAATAGGCATAATCTAGGCGTTTACTACCGATAAGAGGGGCAATCTTGGTTTGTTAATAGGTTGTAACAAAATGGTTTACTAGTCAGAGTAAAAAAAACGGTTGACTAGGAATCACTTCTGAATTTTAACACGCCATTCCTGTGTCCAGATATGCGTATTCAGGTGAAGCTGCGGACGACGATGATGAGGAGTCTCAGTCTCTGACAAAGGGGTCTGATGGTGACGTAGGGATGGTAAAGATTGACAAAGACAGAAATGCTGGTGTTAGCAGTGCTTTCAGCTTGGAAGATGACGAGGCTGAGGAGGACAAAAGAGAATAGTATTTCTACCATGTTCCGTATGCCTAGATACCCAGAAACAAGTGATTTGTTGGAGCAAGATTGTTCCCAGGTTCTATGAGTCTTTTTTGGCGGTCCGATGAACTCTGATGTTCCTGCCTTAGTTACACAGGTTTTGTTGTGGAAGCGTGCGGTTTTTATCCACCCCTTGCAAGAGTAGTGGTTCAAGTTCGATGTGGAGTTCGCATAGGCCAGATTGGTGCACCATTGCAAATCATTTATATCAAAACAGTGTACATATATGTTCTCTTATCCCGTCTTGTATTATCTGATACCCGTCCTGTATAAAGCTGATGATCCGAGTGTGTTGCTGGATCAACTGCCTGGAACTGGAAGTTGACATAAAAAATGACCACAATTGGGATTCTTTTGCTTCACAGACCAGGACGTACAGATAGGGTATGGCCGTGCGAAACATGACCTGTGGCCATGGCTGTCGCAGTGTCAGTGTTGTCAAAACATGACTGCTCTGTTTTCGCTGTTAGGTTCAGTTTATGTGTCATTATGAAGCGAAATCTGGCTCAAATATAAAAGGAAACAAAATCCGGTTCAATGTGTCACAAGGTAACAAATGTCTGGTTCTAGCTTCTAAGTGAAACTTTTACCTTTTCATATACTACCTCCGATCCATATTAGTGGGCATAGCTTTGTCTAAATTCATATGTATCTAGTTAAGTATTTAGACTAGATACATGTGTATCTAGACAAAGTTGTGCCCACTAATATGGATCGGAGGGAGTAATTATTTTAAAACCAAAAAGATATAATTGTACTTTCCAGACAAAACTACACATATCCCCTGGCTATTCTACAAGTATGTCTACATCCAACCGTCATCTTTCCAAAAGAAAACTAGAGAGTATCAGATAACCAAGAGGTGTCCCCAGCCTCTGCATTGATTGGCGCGCACAGCCATCCACTTGCAACTATAGAACCAACCAATAACCAAAAGCATGTAGATTTAGAGAAACGGAGCACGTGCACCTATATTACAAATTTACGAACGAGACATTTTGGAACCAACCAAGGGAGAAGATTTTCCCCGGCAAGAAGGACCTCGATGCCCAGTATTTTCCAGGGTTCCATGCCTTCTCAATCAGTAGCTAGCGGTTGCTCGTTCTTCACAATTGACTCAGCGGGGTTCTGCTCAGCCCATACAGCTGCATCCTGGTACCCGAGCTCGTACAATTTGTCCAGAACTTCATCTTCAGCAGGCTCCAGAGCCCAGTTGAACAGCTGGAAATTGTTCAAGAGCATCGATGGTAAGTTCTAAAATAAGACCCATTGAATGTTGGAAGAACTTGTACTACATGTGAATTCTGCTACCTGTCGGGGAGTAGCTCTGTTCTCTGGATTGCAGTCTGGACTAATACCAATCCCTTGCAGTCCTAGTCTGCTAGCTGGGAAAGCACAGATGCGAACCTACAGTAATAGATATACTACCGGTCAATAATGAACATCGTAAAACAAACATGAAGCAGCAGTACTTTGCACATATCGTGTGGAATGAAACTAAACTATATGGACCTAGTACTACAGTAGTCTGGTTCCACACTGGACAGTGAATAGTGCTGAAAACAGAGTAACAGGCTGCTAAAAGCCTAAAACAAAAGCCTGCGCTCTCTCATATGCACAAGTTTAAGCACAATATATAGGTAGTACTTCAATGAAGTATATGGTTTTGTTCAGTACAAACATAGCATAAACAAGCGCACTTCAGAATGAATATGCAAAGAACAACATTGTCATGGCAGACAAATGTAGCAGAATCGTTTTTGAATGGCAAATCAACAAATGGTAGCAGAGATGCCTTCATCCTTGGAAGCAAGGAAGAAAATTCCTCACAGCAGAATCAAATGATAGACAAGCCTCTAGATAATTTAATTATATATATATCCAAGTCCAACAGAACTCTCAATTCCAAAATTATAGCATGCAAGACACACTAATAATGCTTGTGATCACAATAATGCTGCAAAAACAGAAAAAAGAAGCTGTATATATACCGTTTCTGAAGCAGAAGTAGGTGGCATAAACAATGTAAGCCCCCCATCAATGCAGAGCCTGTTGCGGAAGAAAGTAGCAGGCCTGGGAGCTAAATATCTGTAACAAGAACAAACAAAGCGTCCATTTATTAAGAAAATATAACAAAACACACAAATACAGTGTTAGGAAAGGTTAGCATGGGTCTTACCCAGGAATAAAAGAGGATGTAACAACTGCATTAATCACATCTTCTTTGGAGTCAAATTGGTCAACCAGTAAGCCCCTAGGCCTCCAGGTTAACTGAGTAATAGCAACTGCATGAGAAGGATATCAGTTTGCTTAAATGACTAAGCTAAGTTACTTGTGGGGAAGCAAAGGAAAAAATGCACATAGGAATTATGGAGATGTGACACTTGTATAATATGAAGCTTACCACGGATCCTTCCGTTGCACCGGATGTGCAGATCATCTGGGAGAAATTTTTCCAGAACATCCTTGAGTACAGCCTGCACAAGTACACAGGATTACATGGTGAAAGATGTCAAATTCAACCAGCTAATTCAAGTAAGAACTAGTGCTTGAATGTCATATCTTTTGACCATTAGCCTATTTTCTAAGGACGTATAACAAGGACTCATCACCCTTTTATGTCATTAATTCACTTGAAGAGGAAAACATAATTTAATCATGAGTTGTTATAGAAAAACATCAAATAACCAAACTTTGAAAAATGCAACGGTCTATAATAGTAAAGCACATCCCCAACGTGGAAAATTAGTCATGAATAAAAACATTACTCACATTGTGTTGGGTATAATTAACACGTTCAGGGACTCAAGACTCAAGAGTGGGCATTTGGCACCCAATGATATATGACAAATGTATCTCGAACATCAAAATTTTAATAACTCAGTAGAATTTTTATACTAGATTCTCTTTTATAAAATCAAAAGCCCAAGGAAACGTTTAAAGGTACTATACAACAAACAAATGCACCACAATATGCCCTAAGCATGTCATTTCTGCCACATTCCATATAAGTCACCAAAATAAAATAACTCATGGTCATACGTTACATTGCTGATGCTTATGAATCTAACTTTACAGTATCTTAATATTTGATTCCTATTGTTGCACTTAAACAGATAAGCATCATAAAACAGACCAACGTAAGAGTTTCAATTAATTACGCAAATCATCAATTCAGAGGAAATGATTCATTATAAGCATTCTTCCGGGTCATTTGCTCCCTTACCTTACCTTAACCATAGATCACTCAGTGTATTAAACATAAATTTTACAAAAAAATAAATAAACAGAAAACATACCTCGAGGCGAAAGGCAGTTCCTTTACTCCGGCAGTTCTCAGCTAGAATCTTGGTCACCTGCAGGGCCTCTTGCATTGTGTTCCCGGATGCAATCACTGCACAGATTATGGCACCAGCTGATGAGCCAGCTAACGGAGTTCTTTCCTAATGCATGTGCCGAAAAAGGAAAAGAAATATAAGAAGGTTTCTACTACAATATAGTCACAGATAAGTGATGAATCACACAAATATATGAGTTCCCATGCAGAACCATGGCATGCCCTGCCACCACGTACTACAGAGTAGCATGAGATCAAGACACAACCAAGCGAGAAAGTAATTTTAACCCATAAGGCATTCAATTGCGTGTAAACAGTAGGCCCAATGGCTCAAATGACAATTCTGCCGAGCTATCTAGCAATACAGCATGATATGTAACATGAGGATATGTTGATTGAGGTGGGGAATAGGATGCATACTGTGATGTAGCCTTTCTCAAGGAGGTACTGCGCGACGCCAATGTGGTAAGGGAAGAGAAGGCCGGCGGCTGAGAAGCTGAACCCGGGGCTCGCCGTCGCCACCTCCCTCCGCTGCCTCTGTCTCTCCGCTTCCACGTCCTCCGGTCGCTGCTCCCATATCACCCCCTCCCTCTCCTCCACCTCCTCTACCGGCGCCGTCCCCCTCCCCGCGCGGACGAATCGCGCAGTCATACCTAAGAACAGCTCTCCGGTTCTCACTGCGAGCGACTTCCTCTCCTCAGCATCCGGCGGAGGTGGCGACGGCGGCGGCTCTGGGTCGCGGCGCGCGCCGGCGCGGGCGAGGAGGAGGCGGAAGCGTGACGCTCGTGCGGAGGCGGAGGCCGAGGGCGGAGGGGGAGAGGTGGAGGTGGCGAGGGTTTGCGCGGGAGGCCGGAGGAGGAGAAGGCGAGGAGGGAAGCCATGAGGTCTCGTCGCCGGCCGACGAGAAGGCCGCGTGCGCTCGCTCGGAGCATACGGTGCTGCTGCGTAAGCTCGGATTCTTCTGTGTCGTTTTGTGCGTCGGAAATCGTCGATTTTCTTTAGACGAGATTTGCTTTCTTTTGACGCACGTACAAGCTCAGTCAATATCGGGAAACACGGGTCTACGTTCGTTGCGAAACAAAAACCCTAGATTTGTGGTGCGTGAACAACCCGGAGGAAAGGATGTTAAAATTGGCAGCACAAGGAGAGGTGATTCTCTCGACCTTATCTCCTCGCCGCTGTAGCAGGAGAAAGGCGTTTTTTTGGGCGACCACCGCCGATCCACTCGCGCTCGCCGCCGAGCCGTGGGATGCCCTTCCTCCGCCGGCCGCTTCGGCGGCGGGAGGGTGGGGGATCCCCGGCTCCGGCTTGTACATAGTAGGATAGGGGGTGTTCCTGCCAGTGGCGTCCAGGAGGAGTTGGAGCTGGCGGCGGGTGTTTTGCTGTCGGCGCGGCCTTCTCCGGCGGTGGAGCTCTCCGGAGATCCTTGTCGCCGCGCGCGACTTGCTTCCGACAGATCCGTGCTGGCGGCGGATCTGGCGGCGAGAACTCAGAGGGGAGTCAAGACGGCGGCCGCTGTTCGGGATGGTGGTGAGCAGGCGGAAGATCGGTGGCGCTGGCCTCTGATCTGGGGCAGACAGAGCTTGGGGAGGCCCCCCGGCCGATATTGCTTCTTCGGCGTCGGATCCAGCTCCATGGAGTTGGAGGTTGATGCGGCTCGTCAACGCCTTCGGGCTAGGAGTTCTTCTGCTCCCGTGGTGGGTGCTCCCGGTGGCTGGCTTCTTCGGCGTCTTCGACGGTGGAGGGGCGGCGTGCTGGGCGACCTGGAGGTTGAAGACGGAGTGTGGCAGCGGTGCTGTTCTTCTTTTTTTTCCTCTTTGTTCTTTCTTTCCTTGTGTTCCGATGTGTACTGCGTTCTTTTTAGTTTGAATACAAGTTTGAAAAATCAAAAAAAAAGGATGTTAAAATTGGGCTTTTCTCGTGGGTGGACTATTAGGCCAACTCCAAAGACGCACCCCAAATCGTGCGGACCGTCCGAGTTTGTCTGAGCCGACAAGGGGCACGACCCAACGGCCCACCCCAAATGGCCGCGCGCAAGCGGACATGTCCGTTTCGCCCCAAACCTGACCCAATCCGTTGTCGTCTCTTGTCCTCCCCGGGCCCGATAGACAGCCACACATCCGCCTCTCCTCCCCTTCCACAAACCCTCGCCTCGTTCCACCGCCGTCCCTCGCAGCCGCCCCCAGCCGCTGCCGCGATGGAGCTACCGACGGAGCTCGACGACGGCCTGCCCAAGCCAAAGAGGCTCCCCGCGTCTGAGAAGAGAGCCTATCGGAGGGCGAAGGTAAAGCTGCAGAAGGCCGCCGCCAAGGAGAAGAAGGAGATGGAGGCCGAGGCGGAACGCGTCGCCGTCGTCCAGGCCCGCGCCAACGAGGCCGCCGCCCGAGCTGTACTCTTGCGCAAGGGCGAGGTCCTTGCGGCAACACTTGCGGTCGGCTCCCACATCCCGCCCTCGGTGGCGAGCTCGGTGTCGTCCGCCGTGGGAGGCAAACCTCCAAGGTCAGCGTCGCCCGTCCTCTCGTCGGCCTCGCCCTCCGCCTTCCCGCCCGCGGTCGCGCCGTCCCGTCTCGGCTCGAGGGACACCTTGCCGGAGATATCCTCCATGCCGCTCGTCCTCGACCTTAACATCACCCTGGTGCCGCCGACGTCTCGACACGGCGTAGCAAGGCACCACGGGTGCCGTTGGCCCCCGCAAGCATGCCACAACCACGACAGCTTGTGTTCGAAGAGCGAACAATGCCAATCACGTCGTCCAACCCGACGTATTTTGACACCGACGTTCATGGGAGAGATGATTTTTGGAGGCGGCGGCGAGGGACAAGAGCAAGAGGAGGAGGTGGTGGATGAAGAGGAGGAGGCCGACGAGGACACTCAACACCAAACCCAAGAGGGGGTCTCAATTGATGGTGAACCATTGTTCCAAGCCACCGGCCCCCAGCAAAAGAAAGCGAAGAACACCCGGACGACCAACTATTCGGAGAAGGAGGACCAGCTTCTTTGCGAAGCTTGGATGGTCATTGGGCAAGATGCAACTTCCGGTGTCGAGCAAAACCGGACTGCATTTTGGAAGAGGGCGGGCAAGCATTTCCACGAGCAAAGAAAGTTGCCGCCATATAGAATTGAGAGTGATCGGAATGATAAATCTCTCAACAAGAGATGGAATCATATCCAACAAGAGTGCACAAATTCCAGGCCGCCGCCGATCATATCGCGGCCCGCCCCAAGAGTGCCATTGGCATTGGAGACATGGTCCTCCAAGCCATGACATTTTTCAAGGAGGTCAACGGAAACAAGTTCACGTTTACCCATTGTTGGGAATTGATCAAAGGATGCCCAAAGTGGACCACCCTCTACAATTCATTGAAGAAGGTGGCGATGCATCAAAGAAGCGCCCAAATGATGATGAGGTTGGAGGTGAAGAGGCCGGCCCTAGCTCTAGTGCCCGTGCGGTGAGGCCGAGGGGACACAAGGCCACGAAGCAATATTTGAAGCGAGAGTCTTCGGCTCTTGCATTGGAGGAGACATTAAAAGGGTTGATCGCCGGTAAGGAGGAGTCAAGTGCCAAGAGATATGAGGGCAAACGCCGAGACAAGGAAAAGGCGTTGAACAACTTTCTTGAGATGGCCAGGAAAAAATTAGAGATTGATGAGGCCAATGTACAAACAAGGGCGAAGGAGGTGGAATTGGCGATGAAGGCCGAGGAGAACCGCATCAAGGCCGAGGAGAACTGGGTGAAGCTTGCGATGATCACTGAGGAGAACCGCATCAAGGCCGAGGACAACCGGGTGAAGCTCACGTTGATGACCGAGGAGAATCGCATCATGATGGCCGACTTGAGCATCATGGACCCGGATCAACGTGCTTGGTTCATCAAAAAGCAAAAAATGATCCGTGAACGAGAGGAATGATCATCTTGGTCATATTTTTATCTCATTAAACTCATGTTATTTATCTCATTCGAACTATGTCCCATTTTGAACTATGTCACATTTGAAACTATTCCCCATTTGTGCCCCAATGTTGTAGTGTTTAATTTATTTACTATTATTTTTATTCTTTCTTTATCAGTCTATTTTGATTTGCAATACATTGGAAAGCAAAGAAAAAAGGAACAAAACGGGACCTGAAAAAATATAGGGTGGGGAGTTGGGTTTGCCCCCACCCCAAACAGACAAGAGGAGGACACGGACCACTTTTCTGTCCGCGGACCGTCCCAAACGGACCAATGCGGACACACTGGGTGTCCGATTTGGGGTGGCCCGTTGGAGTTGGCCTTGCCACGGACTGACAGACGGTCCGACAGGTGAGCCGGTAGGTTTTATCGGAAGGGTCGGCACACGCCGGTCTATTTGAGACCGAGTACCCCAACGGTGCCCTCAACAGTATGCGGCCAAATATTTTTTTAAAGAAAATATAACAAAATAGATGAATTTCATTCAAATTTAGGATATATATTTCGAATTTGCATGAATTTCGAGAACTAATCTAATCATAGTAGTGGTATCGAATAATTGGTCATAAACCGACACGTTGCTGCCGGTCCCGGCATCGCCTCCATTGTCACCTCCATAGTAGGCACCGTCGTCGTTGTCGTCGTCGTCCGGGATCGTCTATACCCCGCACTCCACCGCGAACCAGGCCTCTGCAAACTCGGGCTCGTCCGGCTGTATCGTGTTGAACGACAGCTTGTTGGCGATGGCTGTCGTTCATACTCTTAGTCGTCTTCCTGCTCCTCCTTCGGCGACTTTAGTGGCGACGATGTTGGTTTTGCCCTCGCCTCTTTGCGGCTGAAGAACAGCTGGCCCCGTGGTGGCAAGGGCTTCTCCATCTCAGATCATGATGTCAAGTTCATGAGATACTATACCTGGCCATGGACAGCCCATCTGTAAGAGCATATTTGCTCTAGATATCTTTTGGAGTCTAATGACAACACATCAACTTGTCTAATGTGTGCTTGACAAATGCAGATAATTCACATCCTTACGAAGTGTCAAGTCGGGAAGCGAGAGGCCCTGGAAATCTGTTCAGCAGATCTCTACTGTGTCTGGCGGTAGTACCGCTGGTGCAGCGGTAGTATCGCTCCGCCTAGAGCGGGACTCCTGCAGCACGGCTGTACTCCTCCTGGCGGTGGTACCGCTGGTCTCAGCCAGCGGTACTACCGCTGGTGGTACCGCCAGGGGTACCGCTAGGCAAGATTTGCTCTCTGTTCTCCCAACGGTACCCGACGGTAGCTGCCTCGTACTACCGCTGGGTTCCTTCATTTTATTTCGAAGGGTTCCAGCGGTACTACCGGCAGCGCCGCGGTAGTACCGCCAGGCCTGGCACCTCCGGTATCTCTGAGAGGTACCGCTGCAGCTGGCTGGTGCAGTGCACGAGGTACCGCTGGGAGACCAGGAACGGTAGTACCGCTGTTCCAGCAGTAGTACCGCTGTGCAGATTTTCTACACTTAACGGTTCTATTTTCAGGGGGCCCTATTTAAAGACTGCTTCTTCTCCAAGAAGACTAGCTCGCCCAAACTTGAATACCACCATTGTTGCAAGCTCAAGAATCACTAGATCTCCCAATCACTCCACCCAAACTTGTTGATCTTTGGAGAATTGAAGGAGAAGGCCCCGATCTACATCTTCACCGAGCCGATTTTCATTTCCCCCTCATTCACTTGAGCGACCATTTTCTAGGGTTTCTCTTTGGAAAACCTAGCCCCTTGTTGTACTCACTTGTTGTGTTTGTGACAAATTGTAGCCGTTCGGGAGCCCCCAATCCAGTTGTGGGTTGTGCCCAGATTGTTGTTGTAAAAGCTCCGGACTCCGCCTTGAAGGTTTTCGATAGTTAAAGGTGAACCAAACCTTTGTGGTGCGGTTCATCGGAGAAGAAGGTGAACCCTTTGTGGCTGTTGAGTCATTGTGTTGACTCACAACTCTCCAACGAGACGTACTCCCGTAAAAAGGAGGAACTCGAGAATACATCCTTGTCTCCGCGTGCTTTCACTTCGGTTACCTCTATCCTTGTTATAGCTTTTACTTCGTGTACCTTGCTTAGTCGCTAGCTTGTCATATAGGTAAATTCACCATAGTTGCATATCTAGAGAATTTACCTTTTGTATCAAGCCTAATTTGAAAAAGTACTAAAATTTGAAGTAACACCTATTCACCCCCCCCCCCCTCTAGGTGTCATAGGATCCTTTCACCGTCCCGGACGGCCAGACCCGGTCCAAAAATCCTAGTCCGGGCTCGGGCCTGTATTTTGGGCCCGACGGTCGGGTCGGACCCGGGCTTGATTAAAATAGGATTTTGGTCATGGTCGGGTCGGACCGATCGGGCCTGGTCAGGATCTTTTGGGCTTGGGCCGGGCCTAGGCCCAATTTCTGCGGTCCGACCTCGGCCCTGAGTTTTCAGGGTTGGGCTTTTTAGTCCCGGTCTGGCCTGATTTTTGTCCAGATATATGAGATACCATCGGAACAAACTCATGGCCAAGCTAGGAATCAAGTTGCTCTTCTCATCCGCTTCACACCCTAAAACGGAGGACAAACCAATATGGTCAATCGAAGCATATCAACACTTCTACTAATCTTGATCAAGTCGAACCTCAAGAATTGGGAAGATTGTCTACCCCACGCCGAGTCCACCTACAAACCGCGCCAAGCACTCCACCACGTTGCGAAGCCCTTTCATGGTCATCTAATGCTTCGAGCCACTCACCACACTTCATCCACTCCCACTACCTCTACATGAACGTGTGAACATCGCACAGACATAATGAAGAAGCTACCTTGACGAGGTCGGGCGCCGGACCGCGTGACAAAGTTCGCGGCTCTCGGATGACGAGGACCGCCCCCGTTGCCCGCATTAAATTACGTTGGCCGACCCTTTAAGTCGCTGACAGAATTGCCTTACCTGTCGGTATCCTACGTGGCGATGGTTGCTGGCGTTTACCTGCACTCCCACACCGCTTCCTATGGACTGGGAGCATGGTGGGAGTCCCGGCCATGGTATTGGCCCCGTCCGACCAAATTGCCGCTATTGGAGCCACCGCTGGACGCTGTTTGTGTGTCCAATGTCTTAATATCTCGATTGGAAGGGCTATTGGAAGCGCCACTGGAGATACCTTAGACCGTTTGAACCATCTCGAGGTTTGCCACAAGGTGACTTGTTAAAATCTTTTTTCTTGTTGCCGATGGGCTCTCATGCATATTGCCCTATTATTTGCAGCCCGACGGTCAACATTTTTCAATGATTGCAAAATCGTGTGAAGAATGTCCTAACAAACACAACACCACAACTAGTTAGACATACACAGCCTATCCTAAGCGCCCAATTCTTCGAGATTCGTGCATCCATTTTACAGTCGAGACCCTCAAGTATGTACATATATTGTCTCGAAGTCCCCTAATAATTTGCAAAAGAAACCCCCAATTCAGGATGCAGTAACAAAAACATCAAATCACGTATTAAAAAAATTAGATTATGCATTCACAAAACTTTCGGACCGTGCAATAACAAAAAAAACAAAAATGGATTATGCATGAAAAAACTTTTGGATCATGCATTAACAAAAAACATGGATTATATGTTAACAAAATATTAAGATCACGATTAACAAAAAATTGGGATCATGCATTAAAAAGAAATTAAGAAGAAACTATTATGTTAAAAAGCAAAGTTCTAGCGCATACTCCCTCCGTTCCAAATTAATTGACATGTACATAGGAACGGAGGGAGTAATAGATATGCAAATACGTTAGAAGTAGAGGTTCTAAATGAAAAAGATGCAAACTACCATTAAAAAATATTGAATGGTCTAGATAGTTCGTGCGATCCAACTAGTTTTGAAAAAAAACCATGTTCGATTGCAAGCTTGACGGGAGGGTTGGAGCTCGAGCTTCAGTGGTCGGTGTTGCCTAGCTATTAATTTGGCGTCTGATTTTGCCGATGTAAGAGCATCTCCAAGCGACGTACCCAAATCCGGCCCCGAAACGTCCGGACGGCTGTTCGCGTACGCCTCTAAAAATTGGCCTCTTACAACCATTGCCCCCAAATGTCACCCCAAACTGTGGGACCATTTGCATGTGATTGGTGGAAAGGGAAAAAGAGCAATGATTGAAGGACAAAAGAAAGGAAAAGAAAGGAAAAAGGTGGTCCAACATGCCAAAAAGGTGGTCCAACATGCCAAAAAGGTGGTCCAACATGCGTCCGAGCGTGCGTCCGGGCGTGCTAATTCTCCCCAAACTCCCCTCACATATGGTGTGGGTTTGGGGGCTGCCGACGTGCGGACGCTGGTCCCCACGAAATAAACCAGTCCGGACGCAAAAAGATCGGTTTGGGAGCAGTTTAGGGGCCATGCTTGGAGATGCTCTAATTGCTGCAACTGCAATTATGTTTGATCCAGATATACACACATTGTTAGTGAGATCAGTACTAGTCTCAGTAATGAACTGGGGATAGAGAAAAATTGGTAGAACGCAAAATTTCTTTAGCCATGAACGAGCCTCGTTTGGTTGCCTGGGTCATGACAAGCTGAACTAGAGCTAGTGAGATTGGTGGATTGACCAGCTGAACTTTTTTGTGAAGAAAAAGAGTAATCTGAGTATTCCGGCAATCAGGGGGTACTGGCTAGTTTATTGCCACTCACAAAAGAACACTGCATCCGTGCGCGTTTAAGAATACATGTCACTTTTGAAAGAAAAAAAATACCACCATACTTGAGTTTGTTCATTTGTGATAGCAATGATCCATGTTTGTTGGTAATATGGCACAAAAAACTAACCATGGTGGCCCACATGTTAGGTCAGCGAAAGTGTTCCAAGTGGTTTTCTAATCGGGCCGTTAGGTCAAACCCTACCGTGACACTGGTCTTTTTGCTGTTCCAAGTGGTTTCTAATCTCTCTCGCGCGTTCCTTGCTGTTGTTATTTCAAGACCAATAATTCGACGGTACAATTTCTTTTTGTGAAGAAGTTGATGCTGACCGTTCCTTTTGTATTTATAAAGAAAAAAATCATGACATGACTGAAAATAGTTGTTTTTTTGTGAAGAAAAATTTGTGCTTGGACATGGATTTAGATTTCGAAATCCAAACTGAAATAACTCGTAACCATGTTGTCTATGAGACTATGACACTCGAAATGAAAAGCTCCTAACGTGAGAGTCTCGCGGAACGACGAGATGAAACTAGTGGTCAAAAGAATTTTAAAAAGATCGATCATGTGCAATGAATTTAATTGATCAAAAAAATTCAAACATAAACACGAAATTGAATAGTTACAATGAACAAACTTAGAATCGAGAATGAAACCACATCGTCCGCAACTCTGTTTTGTGTTAAATTACTCACTCGATCCGTTTTAAATGACGCGAAAAAATGAACTGAACATCTTGCAAAGCTTCTGATTTTTAGGATCAGAGGGAGTAGTTGATTCACCTAAGGGTGAGATCCTACCCAAGTCTTCCCCCGAGATGTCCCATGGCCCGCTCGCTTTCGATCTCACGTTCTCTCCAAAGAGAAGGCTGACGTACACAAGATCAGATCTTGTACTCGTGTCGTTACTGTGACGCGTGACAACAGTTAACTATCCTTATCAACCTTAAATACTCCGACGATTTCGAAAACCCAGATGTGGTAAGATTTTTAAATACTATTACAGTAATTTTTTACCTTTAAAGATCAAGGAATGTAAATTGCTCGAATCTGTCGGCATGCTCTTTAAGACAGCAAATCGAACTGATATTTTTTCGATTATCGTATATACTCTGGATTTGCTGTGAGGAGCAGGACAAATCCAAGCTAAAATGACGCAAATGCAGCTCAAATCTCTCTCGCTGCATCTATGGATCAGATCTTTTTACTACAGTACACCACATTGACATCACTGTCGATTTGCTGTGCGCACTATGCGCGCGGCGGCCGGGTAGCCGAAGGGGATCGGGCGCATGTCGTCGCTGAGCGGGCCGTCGTGGCGGAAGCCGTAGGCGCGGAGCACCTGGTCGTCGGCGAAGGTGAGCGCGCGGCGCATCCCGTCGGCGCAGCTCTGGTTGGAGTAGATCTCGTTGGGCTTGCCGCCGCAGGGCTGGCACCCCGTGAAGTGCGTCACGAACGGCCGGCGCCACCCGGTCTGCCCGCCGCCCACCGGCCCCGGGACGCTTTTCCTGACGGCCGCGTTCCTCAGCGCGGCGTACCGCGCGTGCTCCCTCTCCGCGTGCCTCCGGCGGAGCCCGGGCGCGCGCCGCTCCGCCGCCAGGTACCGCGCGGCGATGCCGTCGAGCCGGTCCACGATCTCCGCCCAGTAGCCCTGGAAGTAGTAGTCGTTGTGGAGGTAGGTCTTGGCGCCCCACTTGCTCCGATTGTTGAGGAGCAGATAGACGAGCGCTGACTGGTCGTCTGACTCGTTGTCGGCCTTGCCCTTGAGCGTGTCCCGGAGCACCTCGCCCCACCGGGCGTACTCCGGCGAGGCCGGTCCCATGCGCGCCCATGCGTCCATGAAGTCGAGCGACCACTGGCAGTTGCGGATGAGGAAGACGCCGGCGTTGAGGCCGACCCATGACCTGGCGCCGTAGACCTCCCTGTCCCAGCCGTAGAAGACGAGGTTGTGGTCCCTGTACCTGTGGAGCGGGAGCGAGAAGTCCATGTCGGTGAGAACGGCGTCGGCGTCGAGCCACCAGACCCACTCCGCCTCCGGGTGGGCGAGCATGGTGGCACGCACCACGGGGATCTTGGCCCAGTAGGCGCGCATCTCCGGCTGGAGGAGCGCCGTGTTGTAGAAGAGCTCGACGCCGGGGTGGAGGCGGCAGTAGTCGAGCTTGTTCTTGAGGAAGCGCAGGAGCAGGTTGTCGCCCCCGGCGCCCTTGCAGGGCGGGGACTGCGAGCCAGACACCATGACGACGCGCTCCGCCGCGCCGCCGCTGGCGTTGAGGCCGCGTGGGTAGTGCAGGCGCAGCCACCGCGCGCGCTTCGCGTCCCAGCCGGTGAGGCGCCGAGTAGTGCGGCCGACGGCGTAGGACAGGTCCGGGTCGTCGTAGAAGGTGCGCGACGAGACGGAGACCGCGGGGGAGCGGGAGGCGACGAGGTTGGGCACGGGGACGGGCGAGAGGAAAGACGCGGTGCCGAGGAGCACGAGCACCGCCACCACGGCGCCCGCCGCGAAGACGAACGCGTCGTGGACGCGCCCCGCCAGCACGACGTGCCCGTGCGGCCTCGCCGCGGCGCCGCCCTTGCCTCCTCCTCCTGCCCCCGAGACGAAGAACGGTGTGGAATCCGACGCCATTCTCTCGATTGCCGGTCGCACGGTCAGTCGCTGCTGCTGTTTTATCGAGGAAAAGAAAGTCCGGGGTTGGCCGGGAAACTGGGGGAGTAGAGTAGAGTAGAGTAGGACTCACTCGCCTGAAACTGGGGAGCTTGGCCGCGGCAGGATGCGGCAGTGGCGCCAACGAAAGCGGAAGCGGCGTGGGCAGGCCGCTCTGCTCTGACGAAGACGGACGTGCCGGACCCGTGGGGGTGTGTCGGCCGGCCGCGCCGCGGTCTGCTTGGTCGGTGCGGGCTGCCGACGGGTTTTGGTTTAGGCTCGGGGTGGCTTCGTGTAGTAGATGAGATTCGTTTATAGGCTGCGGTGAAAATACCTGCACTGCACCACCGATAATAATCTCTTTATATAGAGGCCAGCAGTAGCTTGCCGTGAGGTAGAAGATGGTACTCTGTCTCGAATTATAAGATGGTTTAGCCATTTTCACGATTTAATGTTACAGATTGATCTCAGGCGGTTAACCACAGCTAACTACTCCGTACTAACCAAATCTATGTACGGTTAACTAACAACCACAGAACTATCTGGACACTTTGCGATCTTGCTGGCTGATGACATCATCACGCCACGTGTAGATTGGACATATTCTGCATCTGGGAGCCAGTTCTTGCCACTGTACGACCTTTATAGAAAGAAGAAGAGTATGATGTGTTTGTGCTATACCTGTGGGCGCCGTATGCATATGCTCGGATGGAGTACTATACGATTCTTGGGTCACAGATAAATGCGCTGGACACCTCTATATATTTTTGGATCATCTAATGTACGTTGTAGATCGGTGGATCCAAGTTGGTCAGTTTATACTACTCGTACATGATTTCACTTCAAGGAGAAAAAATCACACTTGACATGGCTGGTCAATTAAACACAATATACCAATATGCAAAATCAAAGTTTAGATAATGCGCACCGATTGTTATATTGAGCAGGTGGGGTGTTTGATCGACAAAATGAAACGGAACTGTTAAATCGGCAGACCTACCACCTACTAAAGTTTGGAACCGATCCTTTATGATTGTTAACAGGTCAATAGGAGTATAAAAAATGTATGTTGTCAGATATGTGATGATATTACTCCTATATCGGAACGGAAAAAAATTCCAGAGAAAATTTGTAGTACTCCTATATCGGCAACTAATGTGATGATATTACTCCTATATCGGAGTACTAAATGAGGTGCACAACTGTGAAGATCTATCGGCAACTAATAGACTCCACCTGATTAATGATTGATCGGAACCTCTTTAGGTAACTAATGAACAAAAAAATATGGTACATTAATTAGTATATGGTCCACGAGATCAATGACCGAGTGATTTTTCGTACAGCTATATGGATCTCTCAAATAATGTCCATTTATATTCACGTGATTAATAACGAGATTGTTATTTGTTGCGGCATTTTCTAGAAAAGATCAAAACAGTCACATAAGATACTTGATCAGCCTATATTTTTATAAGATAAATATTTGGATTCAAGTTAATTAAAACAGAACCGGCTAGAGTTTGTATAAGAAGGGTTCTTCTATATAGAGAAAAATGAATTAATGATGGCATCATTTTTTTTAAACATATGAAGACACGACTCAGCGCCAATTTGTTTGGTCATTTCTGATCTTCCCATTTAAATAAGTTGCAATATCGGCTTTGTCGCTCGCTTTTCCGAAGCCGAAGCACGAGCGAAGCACCTGGAGATCGAGGGGCTTCCCATAGCTTGGCCACTTAAAACTGAAATGTTATATTGCTTTGGACTTATTATTTTCTCTATATATACATAATCTGCCACCGAGCAGAGCAATCCGGGAAAATACTAGATTGGATTGTTATATTGGTTGAAGCCTCCACTTGCCTCGCGCCACGGTACATGTTATATAGGAGGGCTCAAACCCTAACAGAATACAAG
The DNA here is from genome assembly GCA_947311845.1 of Poa pratensis. Lineage (NCBI taxonomy): Eukaryota > Viridiplantae > Streptophyta > Magnoliopsida > Poales > Poaceae > Poa > Poa pratensis. The sequence goes on along the minus strand of CAMZMU010000049.1, from coordinate 66,947,636 downwards.
TCTGTTACAAATTACAACAGATCTCAATTTGAGATACACGAAAACTTGCGTTTGGTTTATCTACACCGATAGGCTACAAAAACTTCGAGTCTGTTGTTTAACATCCTCCTTCAACTGAGACGACTCTATATCGAGGTTGCTTCTGAAAGCTCGAAGTTGCTGAACCTGTAGTGGTTTAGTAAACACATCTGCCACTTGATTTTTGGTTGCAATAAACCTTATATCCAATAACTTCTATGCAACATGTTCTCTCACAAAATGAAAATCAATCTCAATATGCTTAGTTCATGCATGGAAGACATGATAGGCTGGGAGATAGGTTGCACAAAAATTGTCACACCATAAACATGCTGCTTGAGGATGATCAACACCAAGTTCATCAAGAAAGGTCTCTACCCACATTACCTCATCAGTCGCATCAGCCAATGACTTGTATTCTGCCTCTGTGCTAGATCTCGAGATTGTGGCTTGCTTTCTGGTGCTCCATGACACCAAGTTTAAACCGAAGAAAACATCAAAGCCTTCCGTAGATCTTCTATCATCTTGACATCATGCGCAATCAGCATCTTACTAATGATGAGGATAGCTTGCTAATTTTGAGCCCTTTATCCACACTTACCTTTAGATATCTCAGTATCCGTTTGACAGTTGTACAGTTACCGAAGTAGGTAAATGTAAAAACTCACATATTTTATTAACAAAAAGAGATATACCCTCCATACCTACACACCAAACGGCATCTAAAGCATATTTCTCCTAGGTTAACAGAATGTCAGTACCACATTTCCGCACTTCTATTCCATGAAATAGTGGAGATCTCCCGGATCCTTAAGAGCAAAGTCATTTCTCAATTCACTAAGCAATGTTGTAGTAGTATCATCGAAAGAACTTGCAGCGATTATATCATCAGCATAAATAAGCATAAACATAGCAACATTCCTTTTCTTGTAGAAGAATAGTGAAGTGTTGTGGAGACCACGCACACCACTGCATGTTGTAGTGTACAAGTCATTGATATAATACTCACCGAAGGACCTTTCCGTAAATATTACATCCCTGAGAGTAGTACAACAAAAACATGGCTGGTCCAAGGTAACACTATAGGATTACAACAATATTCAATACAAAATCTCGAGAACCTTCTTTATAAGCAGAAGTAGATCTCGTGCAAATGAAACTTCCGAAAAACTCAAGTCGTAGCACTAAGCTGGATATCAGCTCTACTTCTAACTCCTAATCCACTACTGTTGTTGTCACAACCCTATCTATCCATCTGGAAACTCCATGTCTAGAGTTGTGCGCCTCCATCCAATTATAGTCGTCTTGTCCATAGGTATTGTTGTCGACGTGTCCACCGTTGCACTGTTGTCGCCACACATCTGTTGGCAAAGTAGAGTTTGACTCCTTCAGGTTCCACCAGGTTGATTTGACTCCTTGTCGAAGATCTCACCAACATCGTTATTAATTCCAGTCTTTCCTCTACTGTCTCGAACAATCTAAGCAGGGGGTCAACGAAGGAAAGGGTGAGCAACACGGGCGTTACTCAGCAAGTTCATATAACAAGAATAAAGTGTTTTATGCACTGGCTACCATCCATACCAAAAGGTCATGGATGAACATGCATATCTTTGTAAAACATTTTTAGGAAAGATTCATTTTATCTTCAGAAAACTATGCCCGTCAACCATTCACAGGTGCTAGAACTTCATGGAGCTCCTTTACTGCAGCGTTCGCAGCTCCTTCCCGGAACAGGGAGTAACATGTCACACTTTTTTACACTCTGCAGAGGTGCGTTACTTTACCCATAAGAGATCAACGTCTTGTTGCACAACCGGGCGATCTTTCCCGTCCACACTCTCTTTGGTGTGGGGCCCAGTCGATGATCCAAGCCATTCACCGTGCTTCTCCACCACCCCACATGCCCACCCAATTCATGCATAGCAGGATCACCCCCCTCACGATAGATACCTAGGCTCCCCTTGCAGACCATCATAGACACAAGAGTCCGTGGGCATTAAGGGGTCCCACCCATGTGCATGTAATCTCGCAAGATCTACAGCGTACGGCTCTGGCTGTCCGTTGACATGTGAAAGGAAGAAGGTCACAGATGACTTTCCCATCCCATTCCAAGCCTTATGGTTAACGCTTCATTTACGGCGCAAGAATATTGACGGCAGTGGTTGTTAAGTCCTGAGTAATACATTCCCGTGCAAATGGAACCTCCACCACATCTTCAAACCGTGGTTCCATTGCCAGCCAACAATATATATAGCAATTCACATCATTCGAATAAAGGTTTTTCTTTTTCATGCAATGATAAACCATAGTACTTTGTAATTACTTTGATAAACATAATCAAGTAGGACATGAGCAAGAGTGAACTTGCCTTGGATAGGAATAGCAGTTCAAACCCTTCGGGGTTCTAGGGTTTGCGGTAAAACCCCGAGTTCTGAAAAAAGCAACGTAATCTGATTGCGTGGATCACACGTTCGTTGGGAGACCCCAAGAGGAAGGTATGATGCACTGTAGGAGCAGTTTTCCCTCAGTATGAAACCAAGGTTTAATCGAACCAGTAGGAGCAAGAAATCACTTCTGAAGGTTGTTGGTGGCGCCGTTTACGATCACCAACTGGAATCTGCACACAACACAATCAAACTACTTTGCCCCAACGAAACAGTGAGGTTGTCAATCTCACCGGCTTGCTGAAAACAAAGGATTAAACGTATGGTGTGGAAAACAGTAGTAAATTGCAGAGAATGAAAAGGAAAATGTTTGCAGTTGGTTGTATTATCAGTGTAAAAGAATGGACCGGGGTCCACAGTTCACTAGTGGTGTCTCTCCATAAAAGATAACTAACATGCTGGGTGAACAAATTACAGCTGGGCAATTGACAAAATATTGAGCGCATGACAATGCATATATATGACATGATGATTACTATGATATTCATGTGGGCATTACGACAAAATACATAGACCGTTATCCAACAGCGTCTATGACTAATAATCCACCGCCAGGTTGTCATCCGAGTTCCCCGTTGGTATTAAGTTGCAAGCAACGGATAATTGCATTAAGTAATGTGCGTAATGTAAACAAATGCATTAGACCTAACGGCGCACCCTTAAGCTAAGCATCGGTTATTTTATCCCTAGTGGCAACAGCACATCCACAATCTTAGAAGTTATTGTCACTCTCCCAGATTACCGGAGGCATGAACCCACTATCTAGCATAAATACTCACTCTTGGAGTTACAAGCATCTACTTGGCCAAAGCATCTACTAGTAACGGAAAGCATGCAAGATCATAAATAACATATAAGATAGATTGATAATCAACTTGACATAGTATTCAATATTCATCGGATCCCAGCAAACACAACATGTAGCATTACAATAAGATGATCTTGATCATGATAGGCAGCTCACAAGATCTAAACATGATAGCATAAAGTGGAGAGACAACCATCTAGCTACTGCCATGGACCCGTAGTCCAAGGATGAACTACTCACGCATCACTCCGGAGGCAGGCATGGTGATGTAGAGCCCTCCGGTGATGATTCCCCTCTCCGGCAGGGTGCCGGGAAGAGCTTCTGAACCCTCCCGAGCTAGGGTTGACGGCGGCGGCGTCTCTGGAACTTTTCGTGGATAATGGCTCGGGTATTTAGGGTTTTCGCGTCGGGAGGAATAAATAGGCGAAAGGGCGGCGGCTGCAGCCACGTGGGCCCCACACCACCCCACGGCGCGGCAGGGGGGCCCGCGCGGCCCCATGGTGTGGGTGCCACGTGGCTCCCCTCCGTCTCTCCTCTGGACTCCGTGTTCGTGTTGGAAAAATAGGAGGTTCTGTCCAAGTTTCGTCCAATTCCGAGAATATTTCCAGACTAGCTTTTCTGGAATACAAAAACAGCAGAAAACAGGAACTGGCACTGTGGCATCTTGTTAATAGGTTAGTCCCAGAAAATGCATAAAAATGCTATGAAGTGTATATAAAACATGTAACAATTGGTATAATATCAACATGGAACATCAGAAATTATAGATACGTTTGAGACGTATCAAGCATCCCCAAGCTTAGTTCTACTCGTCCTCGAGTAGGTAAAACGATAAAAACAAAATAATTTCTGAGGTGACATGCTACAATCATAATCTTGATCAAATAGTATTGTAAAGCACATGTTATGAATGAAGTGATCCAGGTCAATGGTCTATAGTTTGCTAGCAAGTAGATAATGAGCAAACAACTGAATCATATAAGCAAAAACTTTTCATGAATAGTACTTTCGAGACAAGCATCAAAGAGTTTTGCATAAGAGTTAACTCATAAAGCAATAGATTCTAAGTAAAAGGTATTTAACCAACACAAAGGAAGATTTAAGCTTCAGCAATTGCTTTCAACTTTCAACATATATATCTCATGGATATTTGTCAACACAAAGCAATATAATAAGTGCAATATACAAGCATATAAAAATTGTTGCACCAAAGTTGACACTAGTGTTTGCTTCTAAGATAGAAAGAAGTAGGAAAACTGACTCAACATAAAAGTAAAAGAAAGGCCCTTCGCAGAGGGAAGCAGGGATTAAATCATGTGCTAGAGCTTTTTAAGTTTTTGAAATCATATAGAGAGTAAAAATAAGTTTTGAGAGGTGTTTGTTAATTGTCAACGAATCAGAAAATGGAAAGTACAATATGACCCCTGCCAACCAGACTTTTAAGAGCGGCTCCCATGAAGGACGTTATTTCTACCAGCAAGGCAGATCATCCCTCTTTCTCTTTTGTTTACACATGCAGATATTTCACTGTTTGTCATTGCTTGACTGATAAATCAGGGCAAAAATGTGAAGAGAATTAAGCGGTTAAAGTTGTAATTAATTGGGACTGGGCACCCCATTTGCCAGCTCTTTTTGCAAAATTAATGGATAAGCGGATGTATATGCCGCTAGTCCGGTGGTAAAGTCTGTTTGACAGTTGACATAAAGACATCCACCCCGTCCTCATGAGCTTGGTAAACATTGACACAAAATAGGAGTAATAAAGTTTGAATAGTTTAAAGGTAGCACATGAAAAATTTACTTGGAATGGCAAGGAAATACCACATATAGGTAGTTATGGTGGACACAGATGGCATGGATTTTGGCTCAAGGTTTTGGATGCACGAGAAGCATTCCCTCTCAGTACAGAGTTTAGGCTAGCAAGGTTATTTGAAGCAAACACAGGATATCAACCGACACAGCAAGACTTATATGAAAACATATTGCAAGCATTATAAGACTCTACACTGTCTTCCTTGTTAACCAAACCCTTTTACTAGAAAATATCTAGACCTTAGAGATACCAATCATGCAAACCAAATTTCAACGAGCTTTACGGTAGTTCTTCATTAATAGGTTTTAACTACATGATACAAAAGCTTAAACATGAACTACTTGATAACTCAAAACAATTGACAAGTATCAAATTATCCAATACAGTGATCTACAAGAATATGTAAGCTTTTTCCATTATACCATCTACCACATGCAACATTTTCTGTTCCAACCAAACACCAATCAATTTATTTCAACATAAACTCTCCAAACAATTATAAGTGAAGCAAGAGAGTACTTTCTTTAAAAGAACTAACAGCTCTGAATAAGAGATGCATGCAAAACAGGAGCTAAAAGCATAGCAATAGCTAGATAAGAATACTCAACAAGTATAAGTGAAGAATAGGAGTATTCATATGAAAAAGCGGAGCGTGTCTCTCTCCCAATCAAGAATGCTGGGTCCAATCAAGTTGACCATAAGAAAAATAAAATACTGAAAATAAAAGCACACAGACGCTCCAAGTAAAGCACATATGATGTGAAAGAATTAAAATATAGTTTCACTAGAGATGACCTGATAAGTTGCTGATGAAGAAGGGGATGCCTTGGGCATCCCCAAGCTTAGACGCTTGAGTCTTCTTGAAATATGCTGGGGTGATCCATGGGAGCATCCCCAAGCTTAAGCTCTTCACTCTTCTTGATCACATTATATCATCCTTCTCTCTTGACCCTTGAAAACTTCCGCCACACCAAACTCAAAGTAATTCTCATTAGAGGGTTAGTGCACAATCAAAAACTCACATGTTCTATAAGGACACAAACATGACCGTTACTTTTAACATTAGCTACTGCCACTGATGTTATGTGAAGCTCTTCACCCTAAAAAAGAATTCCACTCAACACTAGTAAAAGAGAGAATGCGAAAAATAAAAGACAGAATCTGTCTAAACAGAACAGTCCGCAAAGACGAATTTTTTCGAGGCACTTACGTTGCTCAGATCGAAAAACTTTAAACTAACGAAAGATGCGTACATATCTGAGGATCACGCACAAAAATTTGCAGATTTAAATAATTTTTCTGTGATTTTACAGAATTAAAACGGTGAACAGCAGAAATCTGTTCCTGCGCAGAAATCCAAATCTAGCATCATCTTCCTATTAGAGGCAATACTTGGCACAACAATGCGATAAAATAAAGATACAAAGGAATTGTTACAGAAGTAAACAACTCCTTGACTCAAAAAAAAATTGCAGAAATAAAATAATGGGTTGTCTCCCATAAGCGCTTTTCTTTAACGCCTTTCAGCTAGGCGCAGAAAGTAAGAATCAAGTGTTTCCAAGTGATGAAGCATCAACAGAAAGGTTGGAAGTTTTCTCAACAATGCATTGTATCTTATCTATATAAGTTTCAGAAACTCCTCTTTCATTACTTTTAGGCACACTATCCTCATCAAATAAATTTTCAGGAACAATCCAATCAAAATTCTTTTCTAGTGCCTCATGCATTCCTACAAACTTAAAAGGTATTGGTATCTTAACTTCCCCTCATAATTAGTTTCTTTAGTGTACTTAAGCCTCTCTTTTTCCAGTTTCTCAAGTGTATTAGCAACATCAATATAATAGCCAAGCATCTTATATCGAATAAAAACTTTTCTAGCTTCTCTAGCAACATCACCAAATTCTTTAAGCAAGGTTTCTAGAACAAAATCTTTCTTTTCACCATCTTCCATATCATGAAGTTTAAGGAAATATGCTGCATTATAGGATTCAGATTGACAAACCTAGCTTCCAACATGTGAACTAGAGAAGCTGTAGCAATTTCATAATTTGGAGCAAGTTCTACCAAGGATCTATCTTCAAAATCTTTAAGCCTACTAATGTGACCCAAGAATTCTCAATGTTATCTCTTCCAATGATAGACCCACTACCCACATATATGTCTTTTAAAGTATACTTAGGGAGAAGCATGATGAAATAAAACTAAACAGAAAATAAACTAGATGCAAGTAACTAATTTTTTTGTGTTTTTGATAAATAAAGCAAACAAGACTAAATAAAAATAAACTAAGCAAGACAATAACAAAGTAAAGAGATTGGAAGCGTGAAACTCCCCTTGCAGAAATCCTCTTGCTCCCCGGCAACGGCGCCAGAAAATATGCTTGATTGCGTGGATCACACGTTCGTTGGGAGACCCCAAGAGGAAGGTATGAAGCAGTGTAGCAGCAGTTTCCCTCAGTATGAAACCAAGGTTTAATCGAACCAGTAGGAGCAAGAAATCACTTCTGAAGGTTGTTGGTGGCGCCTACGATCACCAACGTGGAACTGCACACAACACAATCAAACTACTTTGCCCCAACGAAACAGTGAGGTTGTCAATCTCACCGGCTTGCTGAAAACAAAGGATTAAACGTATGGTGTGGAAAACAGTAGTAAATTGCAGAGAATGAAAAGGAACAATGTTTGCAGTTGGTTGTATTATCAGTGTAAAAGAATGGACCGGGGTCCACAGTTCACTAGTGGTGTCTCTCCATAAAAGATAACTAACATGCTGGGTGAACAAATTACAGCTGGGCAATTGACAAAATATTGAGCGCATGACAATGCATATATATGACATGATGATTACTATGATATTCATGTGGGCATTACGACAAAATACATAGACCGTTATCCAACAGCGTCTATGACTAATAATCCACCGCCAGGTTGTCATCCGAGTTCCCCGTTGGTATTAAGTTGCAAGCAACGGATAATTGCATTAAGTAATGTGCGTAATGTAAACAAATGCATTAGACCTAACGGCGCACCCTTAAGCTAAGCATCGGTTATTTTATCCCTAGTGGCAACAGCACATCCACAATCTTAGAAGTTGTCACTCTCCCAGATTACCGGAGGCATGAACCCACTATCTAGCATAAATACTCACTCTTGGAGTTACAAGCATCTACTTGGCCAAAGCATCTACTAGTAACGGAAAGCATGCAAGATCATAAATAACATATAAGATAGATTGATAATCAACTTGACATAGTATTCAATATTCATCGGATCCCAGCAAACACAACATGTAGCATTACAATAAGATGATCTTGATCATGATAGGCAGCTCACAAGATCTAAACATGATAGCATAAAGTGGAGAGACAACCATCTAGCTACTGCCATGGACCCGTAGTCCAAGGATGAACTACTCACGCATCACTCCGGAGGCAGGCATGGTGATGTAGAGCCCTCCGGTGATGATTCCCCTCTCCGGCAGGGTGCCGGGAAGAGCTTCTGAACCCTCCCGAGCTAGGGTTGACGGCGGCGGCGTCTCTGGAACTTTTCGTGGATAATGGCTCGGGTATTTAGGGTTTTCGCGTCGGGAGAATAAATAGGCGAAAGGGCGGCGGCTGCAGAGCCACGTGGGCCCCACACCACCCCACGGCGCGGCAGGGGGGCCCGCGCGGCCCCATGGTGTGGGTGCCACGTGGCTCCCCTCCGTCTCTCCTCTGGACTCCGTTTCGTGTTGGAAAAATAGGAGGTTCTGTCCAAGTTTCGTCCAATTCCGAGAATATTTCCAGACTAGCTTTTCTGGAATACAAAAACAGCAGAAAACAGGAACTGGCACTGTGGCATCTTGTTAATAGGTTAGTCCCAGAAAATGCATAAAAATGCTATGAAGTGTATATAAAACATGTAACAATTGGTATAATATCAACATGGAACATCAGAAATTATAGATACGTTTAAGACGTATCATAATCCTGGTAAGGACTACTAAAAACTCTGGCAAGATGCTATTATGCATAGTAATGAAATGCATCGCAAATACCCCAAAGATACCCCAAGCTTAAGTAAACTTCGTCTTACGCACTAGTTCGGTAACATTGTATTAACTTGACTTAAGATTGTTTCATCACCTTTAGGGGATGTTATAAGTACTTAAATTGATTATGGGTTAGGTCTAGTGATTACTTAGAATGTGATGCCTTCAAATTTTATGTGTGTATCACTTTTATTTAACTGACTAAGTATTATCAAATATTAAGAGTAACCACTTATAAGTTTAACTTTTATTTAAGTATCACACTTAAAAGGAAATAAGTCAAGCATCATCATTTTATGTTCTAATTCTTAATTTTAGAATTTTGTTTTAAATGAAGAAATAGAGATTTAAACTAATTATTAAAGATAGTAATAATAAGTGATCATATTTTATTAAGTAGAGATTTCAATTTTAGATTATGTAAACAACCTTTAATAATGATTTTCCTTGTGGAAAATATCATTTTAATTAACCATTTACTGCACACGATGTAGGACATGAAATGATTACAACACATTTTCAAATTTGAAATTTAAACATGTGAAACATGTCTCCTGCGTCTTATCCCGGGAAGCAGGCGAGCTCGGATGAGGTGGCGCACGCGAGGTTGACACGGCGACGGCCTCCTCATCCTTCTGGCAGGAGGAAGAAGAAAGAAATATAACATTTTTTAGAAAACCCCCCGGGTTTCCAGGAAATAGCAAAGACAGTGTAAACAAGCCCCTGCTCACTTATTTGGACCCTTTTTTAGAATAGTTTAAATTGCAAGGAAGTCCCTGGACTGTTTAGATCTTCACCTATAAGTTTATTCCAACTTGTAATTTTTAATATTTTGTATAATTTGAATTCATTCACAAATTAAAGTGAAGTTGGACAAGTTCGGATTTATTTTCTATTATGAAATATATAGTTTGTGGCTTGTATTTTTTATTGTGTGTTATAACAACATGAATAAATATTGCTATTTGTTTATTTGTGTTTATTTGTTGTTTCCAAATGCTAAAGATCTTTCTTGCTTGACTTCAAGATATAGATAGATATAATTATTCAAACGTGTGCTTTTTGGTGTTTTTATGAATTCCTGGCAACACCAAGTTGCTGTCTAGCAATGTTTGTATGATTTGTTCACTGTGGTGCCTACAGAGAGTATACACAGTGTTTCAATTCGAATTCATGCCAAGCATGATATATGTCCTTAGTGGCTTTGACTTGTGATACCTCACAACTAAATCATGTGAAAACATAATTAGATGTCTGTGGATGCACAAATTACATATGTCCTGCCTGTGATCAGGTCTTATGGCAAGATAGATGGATAAAATGATGAGAACAGAATCTTGCTTAATTCCATAGCTCATTTTGATGATCAAAAGGCTGATATACTCCTTTGATAAGAATAGATGATCTTGTTTCTGTGGAAGCAAGTTGCTAAAACAATTGCTGACTAAGTAGTCCATGTGGTTCATTTACCACATGTCCAGATTTATCTCTTCTTGAGAATGAAATCTTAAACAAGCCAAGTGGTCTTGATCACATGATGAACTTGTGAACTCCTCTCAAATGAGATTTGTCCACAAACATGAATATGAGGTTAACTCATGTGATTTCTATTTATGGGTGATGATTATGTGGCTTTATGATTTGGCTTTACTTTCTCCAGGGAAATCATATCCTTGAGAAACACCATAAATCTCCATGTGGCTTACTTATTAGTTGGTTATAGAAGAATGTATGTGTATTTTATGACATCAATTTGCCCTATGCATATAATAAGAATTTGTTGACAAGATTGCAAGGCTTGTCACCAAATTACTTTGTATATTCACGTGGCTGAGATGTGCTGGATTATCTGACCTTCTGTTTATTTGTATGTGACACTCAATTGTTTGAGCATACAAAAGTGAGTTGTTAACAAGGTTGCAAAACTTGTTATCAAACTACTTCTATATAACACAAACCTTGGAATATCACACTATTTCTAGAGAGATTTAATAGAATAGATTCTGACATAAGAGTTTCCAAATTCTCTATGATAGATTGCATAGTACTTCTATGCCAACCTAAGAAATCCTTCTGCAAAACTTTTTGTCATAGTTCCTCCTTTCGTGTGGGTTGCTTCTCTAGCAAAATGACTTCGAGAATATTGGGAGATAAGAAGATAAGATGGTCTAGACAAAGTAAGAAGATCTAGATTAAGATTTAGTTTAGGCTTTTATTCTCCTTCTTGCACTTCTCCTCTTCTTTTCTTTAAGATATGTACATATTCGATAAAAGATGTGATATTACCTTTCATATTAGTTCATCAAGGAAAGGTTGTACCATGTTATTCTTCCATTTGTTATATCTAAAGATGCTTTAGTTGTTGAATGTCCAATTGAAATAGAGATGTGTTGTGACACCCCTCCCTGGCACATCTTGACAGAGAGGCAGTCGTCCCGTGCGCCAGCCCAGGATAACTGGCCGCACGTCACAACAGTGTAACATAATGGAAATCATTACACAATCAGGCACAAGAAGTGCTACAAAGGTTTACAAGGCCATCAAGGCATGACAAAACATCAAGCCAAGCATGGCACGATACAGAGGTTTAACTGGCAGCGGAAGACATATGAGAGGCTACGTGTGAGATCCTGGCTCAGGGCTTAACAGGATTGATAGAATACTCATATCAACAAGTTGCAACTTCTTTTCCGGAAGCTCATCTGGAAGGAACTCCGAGGTTAAGCGTGCTTGGCCCGGAGCACTCCAAGGATGGGTGACCGACCGGGAACTGGTTCCCGGGTGCGCACGAGTGAGGACAAAGTGCGCAGAAAAGACTAGTGTTGATCTGTGGGGCCAGTCTGGAGATCCTAGCGAGCTGCCAGGGGTGACAGGCCCGGCCCGGGGTGGCCGGGGTGCTACAATTTGGTATCAGAGCCGACCTTCGCGGCAACACGGGCGTGTGCGGGTCAGGGGCGCGGACATGTGGAGCATGTGCCGGCAATGGACGCACAGACGTGTACCAAGAGGGGAAGTTTCTGGACTGGGGGCTGACCGACGAGGGCGTCGGTCTTCTAAGGGGGGAAGGATGTGAGATCCTGGCTCAGGGCTTAACAGGATTGATAGAATACTCATATCAACAAGTTGCAACTTCTTTTCCGGAAGCTCATCTGGAAGGAACTCCGAGGTTAAGCGTGCTTGGCCCGGAGCACTCCAAGGATGGGTGACCGACCGGGAACTGGTTCCCGGGTGCGCACGAGTGAGGACAAAGTGCGCAGAAAAGACTAGTGTTGATCTGTGGGGCCAGTCTGGAGATCCTAGCGAGCTGCCAGGGGTGACAGGCCCGGCCCGGGGGTGGCCGGGGTGTTACACTACGGCTTGGAGCGGCTCCACTCCACAGGTTCTGGCTGGGCTACTGATCCTAGCACGCTCTTGCTCCAACTCCTTGCTAAGGAAGAAGATGGATCCTTGCTGAAAACTGGTCATTTGAATAACCAACGTGAGTACAATTATGTACTCGCAAGACTAACAACCATTTGACAAGAACAGTCTAACAATCATGCAACAAGATATACATTTGAAGTTAAATCTACAACATGGCAAGCGTGTACTCTAGATAGATCAATATACAGTATAACATAAAAGTAGCATGGCATCACAAGCAAAACATGGCATATACAGACAGCAGGAGTATTACCAGTACAGAGTCCAAGCCAGGTGGGGTTGGATCGTATACCGGTAATCAAACAAAGAGATTACCTGTGACGAGTAAACGAGTGTACCGGTTGGTACCAAATCTTATAATCACTCTAGCCAACTCTGGCTATCAATCCAGCCAACTCTGGCTATCAATCCAGCCAACTCTGGCTTATCTTCTGGGCATGCACGGTTGATGTTGGCTCTGGCCTAACTATAGGCTCCCAACGCATCACACCGCCATCCCTAAACTCGGTAACCGTTCCCTGCATCAACTTAATGTTCATTTAGTGAAATCAGGTTGTTCATCTTTCTTTCAAACAAGCCTTAAGTTTAACCTCCCGACACGACAAAGACACACAGTGTGACCGACTCTGAACTGTTGTTCCATGACCTTGGAACGAGGCTAGACATCCAGATTTTGACACTCTCGAGAGGTTGCAATTACCATCCACCTGAGGGCACCACACTGAGCCGGTACTTTAGGATAACATCCTTAAGGCGAACTCAGCAAGATACACTCACCTGACCGTTCACGCTACCAAGACACTCCCTGTATAGCCACCGACATAACTCTATGCCTTATGCAGAAGTGAATCCGGCACGTCCCCAACCCATGAGCGATGCCTAGCTCCGGAACCTTCGCAAGACTAGCCCCGACCAACTATGGTACCGACTAGACTTGCCAAAAGGGTGGCATCAAGGGGGCTCAATAGGATTACGTAGGTCAAGCCCCGCCCATACAAGCGACGGTGGCAGTGCATTCGATGTTCAGATTAGTGGCACCATGGACTGACCCTATCGTTGTTTGGAGGGGTGTTTCATTTAATCATGTTTCATCATAACAAGCTCAAACAATCGAGGATTAGTCCAACACAATAATCACAATATCACAATCATATATCATCAAACAACAAGACGTTAGCAACATAATATTCCAAGCAATAGTCAGTTTGTATTGACCGGGTGACTAAGGCGCCATCACAGATCAATGTCCAAACTGAGCAAAGGAGAAATAGCGTCAATCGGACGACTGTGGCGGAGATACCTCCGACCAGCGCCATCTCGTTTGACTACAAAAGTTAGGAGGGCATCGTTCCACCATTCATTCGACTGCGGCGGTTCCCCTGGTCCATCGTCTCGGGAATGGGGAGTGGTGCTCCAACCCAACACAATATTACAACTTTGCAGAAATAAAATGTCAAAGTCATGATATCTCATGACGCACAGTGTACAGATGACGAGCAGACAAATAAATGCACAAACATGGCATGGTGATAAATAATTCAAACAATAACAACGTTGTAGGACTGGTCATAGCAAGTGGTTAGCTTGCCTCGGGGGTCGCGTAGTTGTACTCTGGTTCGTCGATCAAGTGAAGACGTCGCGGATTCGGGCATCGGAAGCCCTACACCGCGCCGCCGGATGGTATCGCACATAAAATGCGCGACCCGGAAGATACACCGAAGGGGTGGAATCTACGCCATCGGACAGATCTCGCGAAGAGGGGAATTTACAAATTTGGATCACCAAATTTGGAAGTGTGGGGTGGGAGAAATGTGGGAGCGAAAAATAACTATCTACCGCACATGTGCGGTGGACAGCTATTCGTCGCCGAAGTCAAAATTAAAACGACCGCGGTCGTCGTCTCCGTTGTCTCACACAGAGGAGCTCGGGCAGCACGGCTCGCCGGCGCTGCGGCCGCGAGGAGAGGCCAGGGCGCCGGGGAGAGATGGCGGCGGGCTCGCCGTGCCCAGCCGCGCCTAGGGAAGGGCTCGGGAGCAGGGGGAGGCAGGGGGCGGCGGCGGCTGCCGTGCTGGAAGCTCCGGCCATGGCGGCCAATTTCTTCGAGCTCGAGCAAACGAGTACCCTATCGATCTTCTTGCTGCACTAGGGGGTGGAGAGGGATGGTGTGGTTCTTCAGGGCCTCGGGGAGCTCCTTAAATAGGCGGGGGCGGAGGGGGGCAGTGGAGGTCGTGGCCGTGCCCGTGGCCACCAATGGAGCGTCGACGTCGAGGCTCTCCTGGCCACAGGGGAGGGATAGGGAGGAGAAGGGATAAGCTCGCCGCGCTGGACGCACAGGGGAGCACGAGAGGGGTGCTGTGCGTTGCTATTTCGTCGGTGCGTCGGCTAGCACTTGGCGGCGCACTGTACGGCGATGCGGCGGCTAGCTGTTGGCCGGGCTTGGAGGAGGGGCAAGGTGGCGAGCTCGGGTGCGGGGGGCCTGGCAAGGGGCAGCAAGGGGGAGGGGGGGCCTGGACATGGCGGTGCTCCGCGGGGCAGCGAGGCAGGAAGCAGAGGGGAGAGGACATGGGGATGCCGGAGTGTGCGTCTGGGCGGCCAGAGCGCGCCACGAATGGCACTGCCGCGTTCCCGACGAACTAGTGGTCCAAACAGAAAACCAAAGACACTACGGGGTTCACAAGATCAATACAAACACCCACAAACAAGAATCAATCAAAGAGGAGAGACTTTGCAGATTTTTTTTTTTAGAAAAACAAACCACCGAAGGTGCTCGATGAAATGATCTTGGTCTTACATAACTCAAATAAATTCCCAAAAATTAGGCATGGGTTGTTTTGGTCAGGGGAGAGCGTCTATGGAGTTTGAGACCATTTGGATGATGGGAAATTGGGTTTCAAGAAGATGGCCAAAAATGGCCATAATGGCATGATTTAGGAAAAAGGGATTTCTACAATTCCCCTTGGGGTGATCTCCTAGATTTGTGTGTCTAAGAACCATGTGGTCAATATGTTCAAGTATCATGGCCATAGGAATTTTCTAGGTCTAGGTTTGTTTGAAGAACTCAAAATGGCATCTATTTGGGCTTACAAAGGAAGTGATCTAAATATTGCTGAAATGGGTTTGTCTCCAAAAGATGAAATGCAGGAAATGCCAAAATATTCATCCCCTGAATTTATCAGAAATTTTGGAGATACATAGCTTGGCTAAAACATTTCTAGATCAGAAATGGCAGTTTTGAAATTATGGGCTAACTTGGAAATATTGCATTGGAGTATGCCATATTTTTGCATGGATGGCCTTTATATGGACATGGGGTCCTCTGGTATTTTTGGTGGAATTTTGAGAGCTATGGAAATGGGCTTTCCTTTTGTAGGTGGAGAAATTTGTTTAAGTTGTCCGATAATTAGGGCTAGGGTTTCCGAGAGAAAACCTAAGCACCAAAAATTATCAGGAGTGATGGAATGGTTCATGGATTTCTGGTAAATTCTTGAGAAAGCAATTTCCAAGTCAAATCATCTTCAAAAGATTTGAAGAAATATTTGGGGTAAGAGGAAAAGTTTTTCGGGTGTCGGAAAACACCACTAAAATTAGGTACGGATTTTTGGGGTGTTACATGTGTAGTGGTTATGAAATGATGTCTTAAGATGATAAGTTGAGAAGTGGTTCTCTTAGTGTATTATATTCTCATATACTCATATGTGAATGGTGGAATGAGATGATGAGCATATATAGATGTGTTCTTGGAATTTAATGCTTTAAATCATACCCATTGTTTGATTTATAGGGTGTCATATTTTTACTTGTGATCAGAATATTTGAGAATAGATAAGATCAGACTTGAAGTTTATCGCACTAACATTGATGACTAAGTCTAATTCACCAACATTAGCGAATCCTCGACTTTAGTTAAACAAGTTTGGTTAAAGCTTTTTAATTATTCAACATCTACGAGCATTCTCAACTAGCCTTTCGAGTGTTGGTCGGACACTCTATGACTTCGTTGAAAAAGTTTTAAATTTTCCCGTATTTTCAGATGCATGCTATGCAAATGCACAAATCTAATTTAGCTCCTTTCTACTCTCTGAACTACGGGTCATTACAGTATCTCCCCCTTAAAATCAACTTCGTCCCGAAGTTGCGCTTTCCCTCACGTATTGATGAGTGTAAAGCACTTCTTCCAATATCATCTTCTCTAACCTTCTCTGTTGTGGTCTTGGATGTAATTGATCCTTTGTTCAAACTTGATCTGTATCTGTTGCTGATTGGGCTAACCTGCCGTTGATATTAAACAATCCTTCGATCAGTTACGGTAGTCTCATTACTCGCGTAGGGCTCTCGATTCTCATCCAGATCAGACTTCTTCCATAACTTCTTGATCTAAAAGCTTGTCGAACCCTTTGAATTCAGGTGTTGACAAGTTACTCTTTCTCATCCTTGAACTCAAGTTTCTTTCGTTCAATCACCTTCAGATCCTCGAGTCATAACTCCTTATGACTCTTAACTTCCAGATCTTAACTATCCCTTCGATTTACGAATCTCTTGGAGGTTTCATTTCTTTTTAATTCTGAAGAACTCCTAGGGTATTAATGATCAAGTCAGCTCTGTCACAGTTAAGGTATTTGTCGGGGGAATACTTTGTGGATTAACCCGCGGCCCGTGTTGATAAGTGCGGCTTACTTTACTCGCACCTGAAAGGGCCTACGAGAAAGCAAGCCCAGTATTGTACCGCCACAAGAAGAAGGATCTAGAAGACATATCCTGGAAGACGTGAGGAGGAGTTAGTCTCCGAGTAGGTTCCAGTTGATGTATTCCTTGTGGAGGAAGTTTCCTTTGTAACCTAGCGAGCCTCTGTGTATATAAAGAGGACTCGCAGGACTTAGACGGGGTCAAGCTATCAAGCCCTACAACCCTAGCTCTTACGGCGAGTTCCCAGATCGGATCGCCTCCATTGTAACACCACATATATCATATCAATACCAAGCTAGGGTAGGCAGGAAGTAGGTCTTTACCTCACATTGAGGGGCCGGACCTGGGTAAATCTGTGTTCGTCCTTGTTCCTGCGATCCCAAGCTTGGAGACGATTGACTCGCGCAAATCCCACACCTACGAAGTCATCCATGACATCTGACGTGACAAACCCACGAAGTTGGCGCCCACCGTGGGGCCTGCGGTCAAGAGCATCATGTTCCGCGCAGGATCGATGAAAGGAGCTGAAGATCTCGCCATTGGCCACATCGTCATGGTCGATGGCACACCTCTCATTGACGATTCAAGCTGGGGACCAGAAGCTGATTACCTGGAGACCGGTTGCATCATCCCGTTTGGATCTATTCATGTTTTCATCGGCTTCATCGGCGGCGAGTCAGAAGACCCATCACAGCCGGGTGACTCAGAAGAAGGAGTCGCCGTAACGGTGGATGAAGAAGAAGAATCTACCAACAACGAGCCACTGACGCTCGAAGACGAAGAAGCCCAATCCATTGAATATGTACTCGAGGAAAGGCTCTGTGGAAACCCTAGGGGTGGCAGCTCGCCCTCCGTAGGAGATCAGTGCGTGGAAGGGATCTACAGGACCGTGGAAGCAGAGGAAGGGCAGGGCATGCCGCAGGGCAGCTTAGCCCCCACGGCACCAGAAGCAGTGGAACAAGTCGCACCAGAAGGATCAGGGTCGCAGAGCTCGGTTCAAGTCGCGCGGCACCCGCTGCAGCCACCCCAGGAGTCGCGGCCTCAGGAGTCGCAAACAGAGAAGCCCCGTCCGGAGTTGTACCTGGAAGAAGGGCCAAGAACAACCCCCAACACGACGGCCAGGATGCCCCAGAGCAGCCCGCTGTTCACGCCTATATCTGCAGTTAACGCTGCCGCAAGAGCTGCGGAGCTGGAAGCTACCAGGATTGGGCTGTATGATGAAGTCCAAAGGATTGTGGATGAAAGGAGCAGGCTCGCACGCGAGGACCAGCGCCTCCAACAAGAACAACAGCGACTCGCCGAAGACACCATCATCTTACAAGGAGGACCAAGCACCTTGCCACACCGACGTCATATCAGTCGCATGCAGCCAGGAACAGTAAATCCCATGGAGTTATTCCAATCACCCACCTCTGGACCTACAGCCGCGGTCCCTGCAGTCGATACCCAGCAGCCACGGCGCCACCCCACGCGAACCCATCAGTCGCAACAAACGCAGCGCGTCCAGTCGCATGGCCAGAAGCCGCAGCACCATCAGTCGCAGTACCCTCATACACGGCACCACCTGTCGCGGCTGCGCGACCCGCGGCGCCTTTAGTCGTGCCTGCATTGCGGACGGTGGCATCGCCAGCATTCGCGCCGTAGTTCCATCTTTTGCGTCACCAAGAACGGCGGAAGCACCAGGGTCAAGAGCTCTGGTGCAAGCTAACAACAGGGCTATCATGCCACCTCCATCGCCACAACCAACCTTTGTGCAGCAGCCGGCACCGCAGCCTCAAAGGTTCCATACACCGCAAGGACACTATGTTAGCCCAGTGGAGAATCTCTATGCGGCTACCAACATCTTAGCCAGGTTGACACCGGTAGGAAACACACCGATGGACAGAGAGGCGCGGCGCGCCATTGAGATGCTGAGCACATCAGTGGTACAGCAGGCAAACATGTCTGAACATGGGGGACGGCTGCACGCACCCCCTACAACAGTAGAGTAACAGCGGAAAGAAGCATCCGAGCCGAGTCGCCGCAAGTCGCGACTTCAAGTTCAGCCCGGCGACAAAGGGAAAACCAACAGGTGGTACAAGTTCAACCCGCAGAAGATGTGCAGATGCATGCAATGGTTAATCCGGCAGGGAGGCCAGCTCCATCCAACTTATCATCGCGACTTAAAGGTCCAGTCTGCTTCAGCGAGAGGATTAGGTCCGAGCCGTTTCCTGCAGATTTCAAAGGACCTCGCAAGGTCGCAAATTACAACCCAAGTATGGACCCGGTCACTTGGCTCAACAATTATGAGATGGGCATGGCATTCTCAACGCATCTGAAGAGATCTGTGCCCGATACCTAAACATGATGTTGGAAGGCGCAGCCCACATTTGGTTGCAAAACCTACCACCAAACAATAAATTCTTGGGATGAGATGAAGGAAGCTTTCGTCAAGAACTTCCAAGGAACATGCAAGCGACTCTGTAGCATAGAAATCTTGAGCGCTGCGTGCAAAAGGAAGGCGAGTCAAGTCGCCATTGGATGAGGAGAGTGGCAGAAATTATACACTCCTCAGACAACATACCTCCAAGCTCAGCCGTCCTAGTTATGGAGAAAAACTGCAAGTTTGAGCCGCTGGTCCACAAAATGGGTCGCATGAAGGACAAAGTCAAGAGCCTCAGCGAAGTGATGGCAGCGGCTAACAAGTATGCAAGTTCGGATAAAACCAAGGACGCATCTGATGGAGAGGAAGAGGAAACTACTGGCAAAGGAAAGAAGACCAGCAGCAAGCCTCAGCAGCAACAAGCTAGCAATAGTAATGCGAGTTACAATAAACGCAAGAACGAGGAAGGAAACTCGGGATTAGTCGCAAACACGAACACTCGTTACAAGCCAAGTAGTGGCAGAGGAAGAAATTTCCACCCAGTTAATTTGGAAGAAGTCTTCAACCGTCCCTGTGACATCCATGTGGGAAAAGATGGAAAACCACCCAACCACACAAAAGCACAGTGCTACCATTACAAAAAGTGGAAGGATGGGCAGCCACTTAATGGGAATAACAACAATCAAACAACGAAGGAGGCAATCACGGCGGAGGCCACCATAATGCTGCTACAAACCCACAGCCAGACCAACCGCAGTTCCCAAAGCAGCTGGGTCAATATCACACAATTGTGGTTAATACCTCAAGGAGGGAGCAGAAGCTGCGACGGCGCAACCAAGCTGTTAACGCCGTAGTACCAGCTGTACCACAGTGGCTGAAGTGGTCTGAGCAACCAATAGTTTGGAGCCGCGAAGATCATCCAGGAGAAATAAATGAAGGAGGCAAGCTCGCGCTTGTGGTTGCCCCTCAAGTCGCAGGATACAAATTAAGCAAAGTACTGATGGATGGAGGCAGCAGCATAAACATACTACACTATGAGACTTTCAAGAGGATGAATCTCCAAGAAAAGCAGCTGCACCCGTCCAGAACAACGTTTCACGGAGTCGTGCCTGGCGTATCAGCTCAGCCATTGGGGCGAATCAACCTGGAAGTCGCCTTCGGGACGCAAAGCAACTTCAGAAGCGAGTACGTCTGGTTTGAGGTTGTAGATTTCCAGAGCCCATACCATGCCCTCTTTGGCAGAGAAGCGTTCGCAAAATTCATGGCTCGACCGTGCTACGTATACCTGAAGCTAAAAATGCCTGATCCTAAGGGAGTAATCACAATAGATGGCAATAAAGAGATAGCACAAGAATGTGAAGAAGGCGACAGGGCTATGGCCAGAGACGCTTGCGTCGCGGAAAATGCGCCTACTCCTGAGCCGCAACAAAAATTTGATGACATCGTGGAAGCCAAAAGACACCTGCCTGACCTGCGACTTCAGATTACAGCCGCAAGAAGGGCGAGCTGCAGGCCATCGGCAATAAGGGTATACCCCAACCACCACGAGTCGCCATCAACAATCACAACAGAACCAACAAGGGTTCACAGTATCAAGCTGGCCACTCAGGGCTCAAACCTCAACTCCGGTCGCCACCTAGGCGCGACCGTACCATATGTATCAAATTGGATCGCCACTTAGGCGCGATCAACCCATGTATCAGGAATTAGCTGCCACTCAGGCGCGGCCGTACCTGTGCATAAAAAATCTGGTCGCCACCTAGGCGCGACCGACCCCTGTATCATCTCTGGTCGCCACCTTGGCGCGACCGACCCCTGTATCATCTCTGGTTGCCACTCAGGCGCGACCGACCCCTGTATCATCTCTGGTCGCCACCTAGGCGCGACCGACCCTGTATCATCTCTGGTTGCCACTCAGGCGCGACCGACCCCCTGTATCATCTCTGGTCGCCACCTAGGCACGACCGACCCAATGAATTACTTCTGGTCGCCACTCAGGTGCGACCGACCCTATGTATCATATAATGATTTTGAAATAAAGCCGGCACCCCTACTATGTAGGTGGCTGTCGTTTCGCCTCAAACTACCAATTGAGTTGTGAGTCTTTCATTTTCTAATCATTGGTTCCTTGGGGGTGCGGCAGCTTTCTGAGCACGGCATATTACCTTGGAATCGCAAACGAGTGGCATTTATCGTGATTATACTCAACCTTCACTTGGATGCGCCTTGCATTATGCGGCCAAAGTACTGGGGTGTGGCGTCAATCGAGCTTGATTGCCTATCATGGCCGCTCTCGACCCTGAACACACATGTTCCTAGGAAATACTGAGCGGCACAAGGGCCTAAGTAAGGAAAACCGAGACAAATCATAAGGACCAGACTATTGGTCGGAACTTGTACTGCTGAGAGTACTTAATAATTATAAAATATTGTTGCTAACACATCATTTCAACAAATTATTACAAGCCACTAAGGGCTAACTACACCATGTCATTGTTTTTACTCACTTCTTCCCAGCTTTTGGCTTGTGGGTAGGAGGCACTGGCGGCTTACCAGGTTTGGCAGGAGCAGCAGTTGCAGGCTCGCTCGAAGGCTTATCAGTTGCGGGCTTGGGGGCTGAGGACCTAGACACACCTGGAGAGGAGTTCTTTTCTTGAGGAGCAGCTACGCCGGCTGATGCAGCGGGTAACCTCTCGAATCTCGACCCGTCTGGATGATACTTTCGCAGAAAGGTCGCCAGGTCCACTCCGTCCACAAGTTCAGTCGCGTAGCCTCGCATGCCCTTCCATGTCGCCGCATATTCTGAGGATGTCAGCTCGGTGTCGTCCGTCTTCTTTGAAGGCTTGCCTTGTGCGACCCTGGCAGGATCGAAGGATGGATCATATGTCTTAGCCAAGGCAAGCACATGAGCCGCGCCATAGCGAGCAGAAGATTCTTTCCAGTCCAAGAAGTACTGAGGCGCTTTGAGCAGCCTTTTCAATAATCCTTCAGCGTCAGTGGGGACAGACTTGGTTGGCAAAAGACAAGCTGATAATTTATTCATCGCATCGATAGCTTTGTGCGCAAACTCGCGGATGTGGTCAAGTTGTTCGTGGGTGCTATGCTTAAGCAATGAAGAATCCTCGTCTGGAATAAAACACCCACTAGTGAGTACAGAGGCATACACAAGAATTCAATATCACAAACGAAGCAGAGGTCTAACAGAACATACCAGCCAGCTCCTGTGTCATGATGCACACCTTGCCATGGACAAGGTTGGAAGGATTCGATACCTTCGTCAGCTCTTTTTGAAGGCGCCCAATCTCCACAGCTTTAAGCCGCGCATCCTCATTGGCTTGAGTAATGGCATCCTTCTGGGCGTTGATTTGACATTCTTGCTGCTGGATCCTCTCATGAGACTTCTCTTCAAAAATTTAAGCCGCAGCTCAGTGGCCTTGGCCTGTTCAGATAGCTTGAAGCTCTCGTCAGTAAGATCGCCAATCCTGGCGTCTTTTTCCTTCAGTTCAGCCTCGCGTTGGAGAAGGAGTTTGCGCAGATTCTCAAGCTCAGAGGGAGTCTCCTGCAATTGCTTCTCCAGAGCAAGCTTCTCCGCAGTCACAGTATATAATTCTTCCTAAAAGACAGAAGATCAACAGATAAAGGGCAGTGGAGAAGTTTGCAGCAATTTGTGAGAAGTTATTATAAAAAGAAGTACCAAGTCCCCCTTTACGTCAAAGAAGGCCTTGATCCTTGGGGGCTAGGGACAGACAGGATAAGAGAAATTATTACCTTGTAAGCCGCAGATAAATTGGAGAGTGCCTCACGCAGCTCTGCAGCTTGTTTGTCGCTTGAAGCAATGATGGCCTGCGACAGCTATTCTGCGCGGCTCAATGATGAGGAAGAGGAGGCCACCTCAAGGCGCAGCACAGGCGATTTCTGATTAACAGCCGCTGGCGACTCAACCAGCGGTGCTTTGACTGCGGCTGTGGGATCCATCTCCTCTGTGTTTGGGGCAACGAGGGGACCTGTTCCATCCTTCAGAGCCACCTCCTGGCAGCCGTGTTAGGGGCAGGCGACGAAGCCAAGTCATCAGTGGTGGCCGTGCCCTCCACCATGGCAGTATGAGCTGTAAGCGCCTTAGGCGACTCAACCACAGCCGCGGAGACAACTCCCAGATCAGCCGCGGTTGTAGCATCAACCGCAGCTCTGCAAGAACAAGACAATTATATAAGAAAGAAGCACGTGCGGCAGAAGAAAAATGCTATGAGAGCAAAAGAAAGTTACTAACTCTGGAGCCATCTTCACAGAGGCCATAAGGCCGTCGCTTGACGGCGATGACACACCTTGGAACACTGAGTCTACAACCAGAGGTCCAGATGTTAATAAAAGGAAATGAAGGAATGTGCAGTCAGGATGCCAAGGCAGCAAGAATTACTAGAATGGGGTTCCATGTCTTCTTCAGCCGAGGCGGTGGTCCTAAGCACACGCCTGGCAACAGGAGGGGTCGCACCCACTGCAGGTTTGCGACGCTTGATGACTTCAGGATTCTCCAGAGCGTTAAGCGCTGGCTCCTCCCGAGACAGTCTCTTTGAGGCCCTGCGGGGAGTCGGATCAGCCGCAGGAGGGCTCGCGGTTGGCACAGGACTGTCATCCTCCTCCAGATCAGTATTTTCATCATCTGAAGCCGCAGTAGCAACAGATGGAATGTCAGCGACTTCACTGCCCTCTAAAGCGGGCAGTAACTTCTTCTTTGCGGCACGCTTGGGAGTAGCAGTGCCCACACCAGCCGCGGGAAGCGACCAGTAGTTCTCATCAGCCTGATACAGAAAAGGGAAGATCTTAATATAAAAAGAAAGGCAGTTCTACTATAAGGACAAAGGACTAGAGGAGGAGGGTTACCTCAAAAGGCTTGTTGTTAACGCTAAAAGGGGCGAGCCCCACCTTGTCGAAGGAGATGTTCTTCTCCTCAGTCACCCGGTGACGAACTCCACCCAGTCTTCAGGCTCCCAGTCAGCAGCCTTGACGCGATCAACATCAGCAGAAGTGCTAGAGCACTCGAGGAAGGACAGTTGACGGGGACTCACTGGCTGGATTCACCATTTCGTCCAACAAGAAAGGAGATCAAGGCCAGTAAGGCCATGACCGATTAAGGCGCGCACCTTGATCAACGATTCATTTATGAAGGATGCTGCGGCATCCCGAGGTTTGGATTTTAGTGCCTCAGAAGGCACGAAAAGAGAGTTGGACCAAGAGGGGAGGCGAGTTTCACCCTCCGGAGAAGTGTCTTGGCAGTAAAAGAAAGACTTTTGCCAAGCCCTGGGCCGATTTGCCAGGGCTAGCTTGGGAAGGCAAGAGTTTCTGTGGCGCTGTAGAGAAATGGCGCCGACCTGGACATAGGCGCCACCTTTGGAGACGAGCTGGCTATTGCAAGAAAAGGAGGCCAGCCACATGTCGATATTGGGGGATATGCCGAGGTAATCCTTGCACAGAACATGGAAATTTCTCACTGGAGCATTGAGTTAGGACCGATGTCGTGAAGACGGAGGCATAGGCGTTGCATCAGGTTGCGGAAGAAGAGGGAGCCGGGCGGCGTGAATCCACGCTCCACATGCTCCACGAACATCACCAGTTCATTAGACCTGGGGCGCGGCTCGATCTCATCACCTGGCGCCCGCCAAACGTTGTCCTCCTTCGGTGGCAAGAAACCGGCATCGGCGAGATCCGCAAGAGTTTGCTCCGTTACCCAGGACCCTTCCCAGTTGCAGGAGATCTTGCGTTTATCATCGGATGGCTTTGCCTTGGGCGCCATTGCGAGAAGATTGGATCGGGGGCTAAGCTCGATTGAGGAAGATGGCGGCGCGGTTGGAAGCAAGGAGAGAGCAGAGGCAAGTGAATATTGACCTAGGCCGCTGCAGCTTATAACTGGGATGCCCGAGATCAACGGAACAATTTGCGCCCGCAGAATGAGGAACGGTCCGCAATAGAAGGAAACAGAATATTTCAGATGGAAAAGATGAGTCGCACAAATAAGTCGCGGCTTTGAATCGCATCAGTCAGAGATTAGTCAGAACGCTCACAGTGCGGCTTAACAACTACCTCCAGTAACCAAAGGATCCTCACCGTGAAGTTCTAACCAATCTTGGGGGCTAATGTCGGGGGAATACTTTGTGGATTAACCCGCGGCCCGTGTTGATAAGTGCGGCTTACTTTACTCGCACCTGAAAGGGCCTACGTGAAAGCAAGCCCAGTATTGTACCGCCACAAGAGAAGGATCTAGAAGACATATCCTGGAAGATGTGAGGAGGAGTTAGTCTCCGAGTAGGTTCCAGTTGATGTATTCCTTGTGGAGAAAGTTTCCTTTGTAACCTAGCGAGCCTCTGTGTATATAAAGAGGACTCGCAGGACTTAGACGGGGTCAAGCTATCAAGCCCTAAAACCCTAGCTCTTACGGCGAGTTCCCAGATCGGATCGCCTCCATTGTAACACCACATATATCATATCAATACCAAGCTAGGGTAGGCAGGAAGTAGGTCTTTACCTCACATTGAGGGGCCAAACCTGGGTAAATCTGTGTTCGTCCTTGTTCCTGCGATCCCAAGCTCGGAGACGATTGACTCGCGCAAATCCCACACCTACGAAGTCATCCATGACATCTGACGTGACAAACCCACGACAGTATTCCTTCCAACTTTCATTTTGTCCTTCGCAAAGTACTATCTGGTTACATGATTCACTCTTCCCTTAAAAAAAATCTAGGGCTTTCTTCGTCCTGACCATCTATTAGTCGATCTTCATTCTGTTGTATCGGTTCAATCTCAAGTAACAACCAAATTTATACTGTTGAATGGATCTACTTTTACTTTCCACCCTTCTATTTAAACGTCCATCAAATTTACCTAATGGTTTCTTGAAAAATTCCGGGTACTGCCACAAGCTTGTGATTCCCCAATAATCCTCCGGTTAAGAGATATCATTTCCAACATCCAATAACTTCCTGGAGAACAATTGATAAGTCCACCATGACGTGAACAAGCAATAAGATCTCCCGGTAAATCAGATAGGTAGGCTCACTAGCATTCCGGTTGGCTTACCTAGAGTCTAGAGAAGAAGACCTATTGCACAACAGGGTGCAATTGGTGATAAAGTAACTCTAAAATAGAAGAGGTTGTTGGTTATCTAGTCCAAACTCGGCTGATATAACAACTCTTTCATCTGCCTGTTGCTGGAATTTGATTCCTTTCTTTTGGTTTATCAGACGATGTGTCTCTTCAATCTTATGTTGCTTCAACCTCCATCTGCGTCCTTGGACCTATGATGTCAATCCTATGGCAATCCATCCTTCTCGATAGTTACCCCGTATAGACGGTGACTTCACTATATCTCGACATCACATGTCTCTGTTGGCGACATACCAAATAACTAACTCCTTGGGCTATCGACAATCCATGAACTCATCTCCCATGGTTCTGATGTGTGTCCTTTGTAACATTGAACTTTGAAGTCGTATCTCCTTGATCTCGATGATACTACTATCTTGCCTTGCTTGAAATATCAGACTTTGTTGTTGTCTGCTAAGTATTGGATTGTTGCTTCATACTCCTCTACCTTCAACTTCATGGCTCTTTTAGACATATAAGTCCTATACAACTTCGTCTCGAACTTTCTCCAAAGAACAATTGTGCCTTATGATTTTCCAACACCCATTTCTTCTGTCAAGTTACGACAACTCCCAACTATATATGACTACATCCTGTGGCTTCTTAACCCAGCGTCTTTCAATTTCCCGCTCGATGTCCTTCACTCAATAATCGTCATCCTTAGACAAGTCTTTAAATTTGGCTTCCCAAATCATAAATTTGTCATGACAGGACCTGTTATTTAGATCTTCCAACTTCAAAATTCTCATACTTCAGTAGAGTTTCTCATGTAGCTTTTCTATCATCATTGTTGATTAACTTTTCTCCAAATGGTGATGGTACTCTTCTTGAAACTTACGTAGTTTATCCATCCTTCCATGTCTGATGATATAGACCTCCAAATCCAAATATGATGTGGGTTGTGGTCCATCCCCATGTGTAGCTTCGTCTATTTCGATCATCTTGACTTCCTTCTCTTCACGAGCTTTCATTGTTGTTTGAAACTTCTGAGAGCACGTCTCTACCTTACAAGAATCCTATGTACCTCTAGATCAGTAACATTAAGAAAAGAACTCAATGTGACAATCATGCCATTGTACATCAAATTCTAACTTCATGTACCAACCTAGCCAACCAAAAATCCAATAAGATCCAATAAATTGCAAATACAGTTATATCGACCATGCAACATAAACCCGTAAAATAAGTAGTACTTTGAGTAAAACATCCCAAGTACCCAGGCTTAGATGCTATACACTACAGGATAGGTATATATTACCTTATAGTCCTATGCTAAAACAACTTTTTGCCTCAGTATTAACACCAGTTGCCCATTTGCAACAGAGTAATCCTAGGACAAAGTACTCAAAGAGTAGTTGTGGTTTGGCTTGGTTTCGTATGGAACTAAACTCCATGTAGCCTGGATCTTCCGTCTGGCTAGAACATCTATTTGCGAACATATCCAGATCATTCATGTAGTTACTCATGGTACATCAGAAGTAGTAGTGTAGCTCCCGTCATTGTTTATGCATCTCCTAATTTCCTTAACACTTTATACTATACTCAGGTGAATCCCCTTTGGACTTCATCATTAGGGTATTGGCATACTTTTCATAGCTAAATGTCGATGATTCTTCACTATCAACAAACATCTCCTGTCTTCCTCATCACCAACTTATGATAGGGTTCTACTTCATAGGATAAGATTATCAATCATACCATATAGGTAACACTGACGTGGATGTAATTTATTTGGTGTATCAACTAGTACAAGGCAGTCTTAACTGGTCATACCAAGTTGAAAATAATTAAGATAGATGAATATTATATCTATAGAATAGTAAATAAGAATATCTACTCTAATTGGGTAAGGAAATGTGTATACAATTATAACAGTTTTATTCTCAAGTGAATAACCATCATAATTGTAAAAACATAAAATTTAATTAAATGGGATAACTTCCTATAATCTTACCAACCTACAAGTCTCCTAGAAGGGTTTTAATTCCTAAGGTCGTTCGCTCTGATACCATCTGTGGAGATCACGCACATCACTGCATGTTGTAGTGTACAAGTCGTTGATATAATACTCACAGAAGGACCTTTCCGTAAATATTACTTCCCTGAGAGTAGTACAACAGAAACATGGCTGGTCCAAGGTAACACTACAGGATTACAACACTATTCAATACAAAATCTTGAGAACCTTCTTTACAAGCAAAAGTAGATCTCGTGCAAATGAAACTTCCGAAAAACTCAAGTCGTAGCACTAAGCTGGATATCAGCTCTATTTCTAACTCCTAATCCACTACTGCTGTTGTCACAACCCTATCTATCCATCTGGAAACTCCGTGTCTAGAGTTGTGCTCCTCCATCCAATTATAGTCGTCTTGTCCATAGGTATTGTTATCGACGTGTCCACCGTTGCACTGTTGTCGCCACACATTCGTTGGCAAAGTAGAGTTTGACTCCTTCAGGTTCCACCAGGTTGATTTGACTCCTTGTCGAAAATCTCACCAACATCGTTATGGATTCCTGTCCTTCCTCTGTTGTCTCCAACAATCTAAGCAGGGGGTCAACGGAGGAAAGGGTGAGCAACACGAGCGTTACTCAGCAAGTTCATATAACAGGAATTAGGTGTTTTATGCACTAGCTACAATCCATACCAAAAGGTCATGGATGAACAATGCATATCTTTGTAAAAAAAATTTAGGAAAAGATTCATTTTATCTTCAGAAAACTATGCCCGTCAACCATTCACAGGTGCTAGAACTTCATGGAGCTCCTTTCATGCAGCGTTCGCAGCTCCTTCCCGGATCAGGGAGTAACATGTCACACTTTTTTACACTCTGCAGAGGTGCGTTACTTTACCCATAAGAGATCAACGCCTTGTTGCACAACCGGGCGATCTTTCCCGTCCACACTCTCTTTGGTGTGGGGCCCAGTCGATGATCCAAGCCATTCACCGTGCTTCTCCACCAACCCACATGCCCACCCAATTCATGCATAGCAGGATCACCCCTGATACTCTACCCCTCACGATAGATACCTAGGCTCCCCTTGCAGACCATCATAGACACCAGAGTCCGTGGGCATTAAGGGGTCCCACCCATGTGCATGTAATCTCGCAAGATCTACAGCGTATGGCTCTGGCTGTCCGTTGACATGTGAAAGGAAGAAGGTCACAGATGACTTTCCCGTCCCATTCAAGCCTTATGGTTAACGCTTCATTTACGGCGCAAGAATATTGACGACAGTGGTTGTTAAGTCCTGAGTAATACATTCCCGTGCAAATGGAACCTCCACCACATCTTCAAACCGTGGTTCCATTGCCAGCCAACAATATATATAGCAATTCACATCATTCCAAGATAGGTTTTTCTTTTTCAT
Organism: Poa pratensis; assembly: GCA_947311845.1. NCBI lineage: Eukaryota > Viridiplantae > Streptophyta > Magnoliopsida > Poales > Poaceae > Poa > Poa pratensis. The sequence continues at coordinate 66,917,551 of CAMZMU010000049.1, read as the reverse complement.
GCAATGATAAACCATAGTACTTTGTAATTACTTTGATAAACATAATCAAGTAGGACATGAGCAAGAGTGAACTTGCCTTGGATAGGAATAGCAGTTCAAACCCTTCGGAGTTCTAGGGTTTGCGGTAAAACCACGAGTTCTGAAAAAGGCAACGTAATCCTGGTAAGGACTACAGAAAACTCTGGCAAGATGCTATTATGCATAGTACTGAAATGCATCGCAAATACCCCAAAGATACCCCAAGCTTAAGTAAGCTTCGTCTTACGCACTAGTTCGATAACATCGTATTAACTTGACTTAAGATTGTTTCATCACCTTTAGTGGATGTTATAAGTTCTTAAATTGATTATGGGTTCGGTCTAGTGATTACTTAGAATGTGATGCCTTCAAGTTTTTAGGTGTGTATCACTTTTATTTAACTGACTAAGTATTATCAAATATTAAGAGTAACCACTTATAAGTTTAACTTTTATTTAAGTATCACACTTAAAAGGAAATAAGTCAAGCATCATCATTTTATGTTCTAATTCTTAGTTTTAGAATTTTGTTTTAAATGAAGAAATAGAGATTTAAACTAATTATTAAAGATAGTAATAATAAGTGATCATATTTTATTAAGTAGAGATTTCAATTTTAGATTATGTAAACAACCTTTAATAATGATTAGCAGATATGGATTTTGGGAGGCAATGGAACGGTTGAAACCATGGTAGTGCCATGATGGATGGAATCACTGTGAAAAACTGAAAAGAGAATCATATGCTGATAAGAATTTGTAGCAAATCTTTTGCCGAAGAAAAACACAACACAAATGAGTCAGCTATTGTTCAGAGAATATGCCAAAAGTCTCTACCTATGTGCTAATGACGTTATACTACGTGCTAAATCTGAAAGAATATCAAATTGTACTACATGCATATACAAAACAAATGGAAGTTGACCGGTTACTGCAGATAGGGATCGAACTGTTACCCCATACAGTACTCATTTATGCACCTTGTCAAGAAAAATGTTAAAGCTCCTCCCAGGTGACAAAATACAATAAATGGATGTTAATATTGTTCTAGGAAGCAATTAGCTCACAGTCTATGGCTTATTGATATGGTTATAAAGAATAACGAACTAACCGAAATAAATAGCACCTGGCCAAGCATATCATACTCCTGAAAAGGCTGAATTTGAACAGAAGAACTTTGTATTAGTAACTCATGAAAAAACACCAAGAACCTGCGTTTATGAAATACATAGAGCTATGCAGCCTAGAGAAATCCTTGGACGTTAAGTTTCTTGCAATAGATTATTCAATGCATGGTACTATTTAATTTAATATATGAAGCACTGATTTTTGTACATCAAAATATCGTATAAAGCATTACCTTGGTGTAGAGTTGCTGCTGCGAGCCTGTGACCAACATAGACATGGGTCCTTGGTTCATACAGAAGCTGATGAGCCTAACTCCTAAGCAATCTCGGATAGCCATAGGGGAAATAAGTGAACCACCATGGAGAATACAAATAAGACAGGCGAATATGTGTCTCGATCGTTGGCTCCAGCTTCAGCCTCCTTGGTCCCTGCCACCAGCGCCAACGCCGCCGCTGCCAAGCGCCCTGCAGCCGATGCCTCAGACGCTGAACATCCACTCGCGCAGGTCAGTGGCCCTTGACTACGCACTGTCAACACGAAGCTAGCATGGTGTCAGCTCGTCCGTACTGAATACTGATGCGCGCGGTGGTGATCACTGATCAGGACGGCGTCGTGGCGGGCAAGACCAACCAGAGCAGCCAGCAGCTCACTGCTCAATTCTCAGAAGAGTGGGAGAAGATTATGGACGGGAAATCAGATACGCTAGATTAGCAGAGTAGAATCTAAAACAAATCTGTCTTGGCTAGATTGCAATCACGTGATTCCTGCATGCTATCTCATCATGCTAAATCTATTATATGTTTGGATCGTGCTGCATCTCTATTGGCGTGGCCTAGGATCTCGTCGGTGTTGAGATATGGTATATGTGTATATTGCTTGTACGGCAAGTCTCCTCCTTCCTTGTATAGTTGAGGACGGCTGCCCTTCTTGTACCTATATATATGTGCTATTGCACCCGATCAATACATCGAGAGTTGCATCCAATTCCTCTACATGGTATCAGACACCTATCGGTCCTAACCCTAGCCCTAGCGCGCCGCCGCCTCCAACCGGCCGGCCGTCGCCTCCCTCCAACCCTAGCGCGCCGCCAGCCCTTCCCCTACCTCCAGCCGGCCGCCGTCTACCATCCACGCGCCGCTCCCTTCCAGCCGTGCGCCGCCCCTCTCCTCTCTGCCCACCCACGCGCTAGCCGCGCGCCCCACTTCCAAAACCCTAAACCTAGCCCACCTCGACGCCACCACCATGTCTTCAATCTCCAACTCCAGCAACCCCTTCGCCTCCTCCGGTTCTGATCTCTCCCCTCCCAACCCAATCCAACTCCGCGAGGTTCGCATCGCCGACCATGTCCCCGTCAAGCTTTCCCACACCGCTGCCAACTTCTTTGCTTGGAAGACCTATTTCCACCTCCTTTTCCGTGAGTACAATCTCTCCGACCACATCGACGGCACCACCGACCTCCTCACCACACGCCGTGACTCCGACTGGTTCGCCATCGACGCCACCATCATCCGCTGGATCTTCCTCACCGTCTCGCCAGATATCTTCCATGCCGTCGTTCGCGACGGCGACGATGCTCACAAGGTGTGGACCAAGGTCACCGGCCTCTTCACCGACAACAAGCTCCAACGTGTGGTCTTCTTGCAGCAGGAGTTCTTCGGTTGTCAGCAGAACGACCTCTCCCTCGACGCCTACTGCCTGCGTCTCAAGACCCTCTCCGACGAGCTCAACGACATCGGGTTCCAGATCGGTGATCAGATCCTCCTCTCCACCCTCACCGCCGGTCTCAGCGAGGACCTCGGCAACGCCGCCTCCAACCTCACCCTCATGGCCAACCCTACCTTCGAGAGGGCGGTGGACTACCTCCGCCTCGAGGAACGGCGGCTGAAGAACGTCCGCACCCGCGCCGCCCACACTGCGCTCGCCGCCGGCATCGGCCGTGGCGCCCCTACCCCGGGCCGTGGCGTCCTCCAGCTCCAGCTCCGGCACCCCGCCCTCCCGCGCCTGTGCCTGTGCCCGTGCCCCAGCCGCAACCTCCACCACAGCAGCAACCGTGGCGTCGTCGCCGTGGCCGCGGCGGCGGTAACAGCGGTGGCGGCGGTGGCAACGGCAGTGGCGCTCCTCGCCCCGCCACCCTGCAGCCTACACCACCTTGGAGCGGTGGTCACAACCCTTGGACGGGGGTGGTGCACGCCTACACCATGCCGGTGCCTCGCGCGCCCGCCCCGGGGCTCTCCACCCCGCGACCGGCGGCTCATCAGGCCTTCTACGCTGCACCGCGGCCAGGCTTCGCCGCCGCGCCCCCTCCCGGCTACAGTGGCCTGCTCGGCGCGGCTCCCAGCTACGCCACCTCACCGACCGCCCCGGCCTCCTACGACCCGGCGCTCTACACCGCCCTCCAGCAGGCGCCCTCTCCTTCCACCTACGCCGGCGGCGGTGACTGGTTTATGGACACCGGCGCCTCGGCCCACATGGCTGCTCACCCGGGTATACTCTCTCGTTCCTCTCCCACCACCACCTCCTCTCACATCGTCGTCGGTAATGGTGCTAGTCTTCCTATCTCTCATGCCGGTTCCACTAGTTTTCCCTCCACTTCTCAACCCTTGTCCCTTCATAACGTCCTTGTCTCTCCACATCTCATTCATAATTTAGTTTCTGTTCGTCGTTTTACTCGTGATAATTCTGTAACTGTGGAGTTTGACGCGTTTGGTTTTTCTGTTAAGGATTCCCGTACCCGGATGGTGCTCCACCGATGTGAGAGTCCTGGCGAGTTGTACCCAGTTCAGCCGGCGTCTTCCTCTTGCGCTGGACCTCGGGCTTTCTCCGCCGGTGTCGATCTTTGGCACGCGCGTCTCGGCCACCCTAGCTCCACCACACTTCGCCAAATAATTAGGGGTTTTTCCTTTTCATGTAATAAAACAGATGCTCACACATGTGAAGCATGCCGCCTCGGCAAACATGTTCGCCTCCCCTTTAGTGCTTCCTCCACAGTTGCCTCTGTTCCTTTTCACTTAATTCATAGCGATGTATGGACGTCTCCTGTTCCTAGTAATTCTGGTTACACTTATTATCTTGTCATTATGGATGATTATTCTCATTTCGTGTGGACTTTTCCTCTCCGTAAGAAATCCGACGTTGCTGCCACTCTCACCGCTTTTTACTCCTACGTCTCCACACAGTTTGGTCGTTCTATACAAGCTCTCCAAACCGATAACGGAAAAGAATTCGATAACCTACCCATTCGCACCCTCCTCTCCAATCACGGCACTATATTCCGTCTAACCTGTCCCTACACCTCCCAGCAAAACGGCCGCGCCGAACGTGTTCTTCGCACCCTCAACGACTGTGTCCGCACCCTCTTGTTCCATGCCTATATCCCACCCTCGTTTTGGCCCGATGCACTCGCCACCGCCACCCTCCTCATCAACATTCGCCCTTGCCGTACTCGGTGGCACTACGCACCTCATCATCTCCTTTTCGGCTCCCTCCGTCCTACGATGATCTCCGAGTTTTCGGCTGCCGTTGCTACCCTAACACCACCACCACTTCCCCCCACAAGCTTGCCCCCCGTTCCGTGCCCTGCGTCTTCCTCGGTTACCCGGCTAACACCAAGGGCTATCGCTGCTATGATCCGGTCTCTCACCGCGTCATCACCTCCCGACATGTTTACTTTGACGAGTTATGTTTTCCGTTTGCACAGGGACATCCAGCGAGGTCTTCTCCCTCTCCCGAGGTCGAGTTCCCGTGGCGCCGCGCTCCTCCGGCTCTAGCTGCGCCTCCTGCCGCGCTGCCGGTCGCGGCACCCCCTCCCGCGTCGCCCTCGAGCTCTGACTCGGGCGTCGCGTCGCCACCTACATCGCCCTCGAGCGCCGCCTCGGGCGCTGCGCTCTCCGACACGGGCGCTGCTTCACCACCAGCCGTTCCCTCGGCTCCGGGTCCCGTCACCCGTGCCCGGACTGGCGTCTTCCGACCGAGCATGCGATATACTGCGGGAGAGTACTCGCTCGCCGCGTCGACCTCTGCACCCGCACCTTCACCGCCCTCGGCCGCCACACCCTCGCCGCTGCCGGCCTCAGCTCGGGCGGCTATTCGCGACCCACTGTGGTTCGCGGCCATGCGGGAGGAGTTCGATGCCCTGCAACGCAACCAGACGTGGCAGCTTGTTCCTCGCCCTCGCCATGCCAATGTCATCACCGGCAAGTGGGTCTTCAAGCACAAGTTCCATCCGGACGGCACTCTTGACCGTCATAAGGCCCGCTGGGTGGTTCGCGGTTTTCGTCAGCGCGCCGGCGTCGACTTCACCGACACCTTCGCCCCGGTTGTCAAACCAGGGACGATTCGCACCGTCCTCCAGCTCGCGGTGTCTCGCGGGTGGCCGGTGCACCAGATGGACGTCTCCAACGCCTTCCTCCACGGTCATCTCGAGGAGCAGGTGTTCTGCCAGCAGCCCACGGGGTTCGTCGACAGCACCAACCCGGATCATGTGTGCTTGCTCTCGCGCTCCTTGTACGGGCTCAAGCAGGCGCCCCGCGCCTGGTACCAGCGCATCGCAGCGTTCCTTCATAAGCTTGGCTTCCGCTCCACACGCTCCGATGCTTCGCTGTTCGTCTATCGCCAGGGCGACACCACTGCTTACCTGCTGCTCTATGTCGACGACATCATCCTGACAGCATGCACCACCGACCTTCTTCGACAGCTCACTGACCGCCTTCGTGCCGAGTTCGCCCTTAAGGACTTGGGTCCTCTCCACTACTTCCTCGGCATCGAGGTGGCGCGTCGTCCGACAGGCTTCTTCCTCCATCAGCGGAAGTACGCCCATGAGCTTCTCGAGCGCGCTGGAATGCTTAATTGCAAACCAGCGTCTACTCCCGTCGACACGAAGGCCAAGCTGTCCGCGACTGATGGTTCTCCGGCTCCGGATGCACCGTTCTATCGCTCCATCGTCGGTGCCCTGCAGTACCTTACTCTTACCCGACCGGAGCTGCAGTATGCTGTCCAGCAAGTGTGCCTACACATGCACGCTCCTCGCGACGCTCATTGGACTGCGGTGAAGCGGATTCTCCGCTACATCCGCGGCTCCATGGACCTCGGTCTTTCGCTCCATGCCTCCACCGCCATGGACATCGTCGCCTACACGGATGCTGATTGGGCCGGCTGCCCTGACACGCGGCGCTCCACCTCGGGGTACTGCGTTTATCTTGGGCCCTCACTCATTTCGTGGTCGTCTAAGCGACAGCCCACGGTCTCTCGCTCGAGTGCTGAAGCGGAGTATCGTGCCGTCGCCAACGTGGTTGCCGAGTGCTCTTGGCTACGACAACTACTCCAGGAGCTCTCCTACTCCGTCGACAAGGCCACAGTGGTGTACTGCGACAACGTCTCCGCTGTCTACCTCTCCGCCAACCCGGTTCATCATCGTCGCACCAAGCACATAGAGCTGGATATTCATTTTGTTCGGGAACAGGTGGCTCTCGGTCATGTACGTGTACTTCACGTTCCCACCTCCCAGTAGTTTGCGGACATCATGACGAAGGGCTTACCTACGGCGTCCTTCGAGGAGTTTCGATCCAGCCTTTGCGTCGGACGCAGCGACGCTTCGACTGCGGGGGGTGTTGAGATATGGTATATGTGTATATTGCTTGTACGGCAAGTCTCCTCCTTCCTTGTATAGTTGAGGACGGCTGCCCTTCTTGTACCTATATATATGTGCTATTGCACCCGATCAATACATCGAGAGTTGCATCCAATTCCTCTACAGTCGGTGCTGTGCAGCTCGCCGTAGTTGCCGCTCCCGCCGGCAGCCCGCTTGGCGTGTTGCATCTCCATTAGCGCGGCCATGGATCTCGTCGGAGCAGTGCAGCTTGTCGTTGTTGCCTCTCCCGCCGGCAGCCCACCTTGGACCGTGTTGCAGATCGATTGGCGTAGCCTAGGGTTTGAGACCTAGAGAGAGTCGACAAACAACAGCGTCCGTATCATGAAGGTCGATTTTTACGACGTGCGCATTGGCACCGGCCAGTTCTTTTATTCTAATCTGATCTATATTTGCAACCGTAGTGCATGCAATCTCTTTTTTTCCTCCGATCTCTTTTTCCTCCGATATCAGATACACGTTTCTTTTTTACCTAAATTGTTCGTGTACAACAATAGATGTATGTAACGTGACAACAATTTGCGTAACTTTTCAGCGTTTTAATCTTGACCGCTGTAATAAAAATTAACGGTGCATATATTTTTGATCTATGTGGATTAATGTGGTGGCTTCGTTTTCTATTGGTTTAAGTATATAATAATAGATTGTTGTTTCAATTTTAGAGTGATTCAACTTTAGTCAAGCAAGTATTTTATTTGTACAAACATATAGATTTTATTTTTCTTAACATTTTGGTATATTGTTTGTATTTTTTGATTTAAAATAATTTAGTTATGAATTTCCAAAGTTTAAATTCAATTTAAACAATTTCTAGATTTTATTAAATTAAGTTGGTCCCACCTGTCATGGTTTTAATAATTACCAGAAATGATTTCCTAAATAATTAATTATCTGACAGTGACGTCCACCTGTCATATTTCAATTTATTTTTAAAAAGGAAATTCAGGAAAAATCCTGATTGGCCCGCTGACGTCAGCATGACGTCATCAATGGAGCTTGCTCCCTGTTGATGATGAATTCGACGGATTGGAGCGGATTGAAGCGAATTCTAGCGCGCATACGGCAGAGCCAGACTCGGCGAACCATTTAGTGGCGGCGCCGCTCCCTAATGGTCGCCGGAGCTTGCTCGGCGACGAGCTCTCACGACGGCTGGAGATGGCGCACCGCGCGACGACGAATCCCACAAGCAATCGAACGAATTAATGGCATGGGAAGATAGATAGGCTCACCACGAGCATGTAGGTAGCCTCGGTGAGGTACGGCGAGCACGGACGGCGTCGAAAACTTGCTCCACGTCCGGCGGCCGGAGTTGAAGGAGACGGAGCAATACGGCGGCTCCCGGGCTTTCCAGCACGCACGATTCGATGAGGAGGACGGGGCGGCCACGGCGGAGATCCCAGCATCTCAAAGGATCACGGCGAGGTTGGAATCGATGGCACGGCGGTGGTGGCCGTGCGGTTAGGGTTTCATGGGGAACGAAACAGAGAGCACGGGAGAGAGGGAAAGGGGTGTGGGGAGAGAGAGGGAGATGCAGACGTCTTGATGTAGTGCAACCTGCCCTAAGCACTCCAACATACCACAAGTCACCATTGACATCAAAGGTGAACTCATTCCTCTTGGATAACTCAATTCCCACCCTTTTGAATGGTATGCTACGTCATCCTCCGTACCTTGTTGATACTAGGTTCGCCACGATGACTACGCATACACGAGAGGATGACCAAGATGCAAGAGGAACGAGGCCCGACAAGACGGTGGCTTGGAAGAGAAGAAGGAAGAGGAGAAAATACCCAGGCAGCGGTAGTACCGCTGGGTTAAGCGGTACTACCGCCAGCGAGCTACCGCCGCCGCTACCGCTGCAGCTACCGCCAGAAGCAGCGTCTGAAGCGCTTCAGCGGTACCAACTGGTACCGCTGCAGCGGTACCGACCGGTACCGTCGAGGTGGGAAGAATCGAAGTCAACCCGCACCAGCGGTACTACCGCCTAACCCAGCGGTACTACCGCCGCTGCGGGATCCAGCCGGGTTGAAGGCCCTCATCCCTTCCCCACCTACCCCCGTTGGGTCAACACTATAAATAGGAGTTCCCCATCTCAGATCTGGACAGACTATGTTTTGAGATTAGAGTAGAGCTAGACTCCTTCTTCTCAAAGGTCTCCTTCCTCCCCTTGTGGGGATGGTTCCTCCCCTTGTGGAGAAGATCCCTTCGTGGATTCAAGACCTCTACTTGTAGTTTGACTACTCGCCAATCTTTCATCCTCGGGTGACTTTATTGGAGCGGCTTGGTTGGCCGTTGGAGAAACAACCGTCCAAGATCCCTTCTTGTATCTACTTGCCGATCTCCCACCTTCGTGTGGATTCTATTGGGCCGGTTGGACCGACCGGTAAGGGAAACGGTTCTTGTATCTTGTTTGTGTTCGAGTATTCCGCTGCGTTCTTCCTCGTGTTCTTCGTGTTCTTCGCGTTCTTGTGTGAGTTCGTCCACTCGTTCGTCAATCCGTGAAGATCGGGCCACCCTAGTAGTCCCGTACTACATCATATGGTATCAGAGCATAGTTGCCACGGATTTGACTTTGTTTCCCCCACAAATCCACCAAATTTTTCTTTGATTTTGAGAAATTCGAAAAATTCCACCAAAAATAGCCCCAATTTGCTTTTGGACCGATCTGAGATTTGAGTGCGTTTTTTGCAAGTTTTGATCCATAGATCTATTGCTATACGAGTTGATCTACCTTCCTTTGCGTTCCCATGGCCTAATTCCATCATTTGCCCCTTCGATTCGGTGTTTTTCGGCGAGTTTTTCCGCCAAAATCGCGAAAAATCGCGTTCTCGGGCGTGTCCAGCGACCCCCGGCGGTACTACCGCCGGCGGTACCGCCAAAACTGCCCTTCGGACCGCTTGAGCGGTACCACCAGCGGTACTACCGCTGGGTTAAGCGGTACCGCCAGAAAACTGAAATTTTCAAAATTTGTTTTGGCCATATCTTTCACTTCCGGACTCCGTTTTTGGTGTTCTTTGGCTCGTTTCGAAGCTACGGACAAGGCCGACGTCACCAACACGGTTGATCCATCATCTACCACCACCAAAATTCGTGGGCAAGCACGAAGCTTCTACATCAACGGGTGAAGATCGTCGACGAAAGGTATAAACATCACGAATCTTTTCCCCCTTGCCATTCCTTTGATAGCCATCATACCCTTGTGTTTATCTTGTCCTATTGAGGCTAGCTCTTGATGATTGCTTGGGCTTTGCACATTTGCACTGTGTAGTTTCCGAACAAACGTTGTATGCGCTAGTTCTTATATCTTGTTGTTGGCATCAAAAAGTGGGTGAGCAAAAAGCAAAAAGAGAAAAGAAGCAAAAAGTGCCAAATCAAAAGAAGAGAAAGAAAAGAAAAAGAAACACCACTTGCCATATCTTGTAGGAAAGCGCAAGCTCGATGAACATCTAGTAGGTGGTGCATTGTTGTGCAAATCTTGTAGCCCACCAAATAAATTGCAATCGAGCTAGTAGCTCTCCTTGTACTTGTGCAACACGAGCTTATAGTCTTCGCTAGGATCATATGGTTCTTTAGCTCACTTCTTGGTTGCACGAGTCCCATTTATCTCTCCGCGCGTGTGTTTCCTTGAACTACATTCCTATCTTTTGAGATTGACTTGCTTTGGCTTTGTGATCATCGTGGTTCTCTACTTGCTTTGACAATATCTTGGTTTCCGGTTGGTTCAATTTGCTTTCCACCTACCATACCTTCCTACCAACTTTTAAGCCGTGTGTGTTTTGGAGTTCGCTTTGGATACTTGAACACAAGCATTTTCCTTTGTGATCGTTTCCCTTGGTTGTCCACGACGTCCAATACTATCTACAAGGTGAGAGGTTGTGTTCTAGTTCCTTTCCACTCCACATATACACTTGTCTTGTGAGTTAACATGTCTAGGGAGAGTGAGTACCACTATGAAGGCCAAGATGAGAATGAGTACATGATGAGCCATAACAACTATGATGCCTCAAACTTTGAGGACATGGGGGACTACTACGACTACACCGACAATGACCCCCATGACATGATGGATCATCACCAAGACTTCCGCTACAACTACTCCGACTACGACTCCGACTACTCGAGCGTACACGACAAGGAGCGATACCATGACGTCAAGCAACCTTCATCAAATTGTATCGACTCCAAGTACGTGCGCATCTACCACGACTCCGACTACTCAAGCTTCAACGACAATGAGGCGCAAGTGTCTTCACATGCCTCATCACATGGTACCAACTTCGACTACGACAACATGCTGAAGCGCCACGACTACGACTACCACTCCAATGACATGGTGGAGAACGTCTACGACTACTACTCTTGTAGCATGTGCGACGACTTCGACAACATGCAAGAGGAGAGGACCCCCATGACCACCATGTTCAAGAGCGGCACCACCAAGCGTCATGGCACAACCTACTTCTATGGTTCAAGCTCAAGACGGTGCTCCGACAAGAAGACCACCATGAGTTCACCTTATGGAGCTCCATCTACGTCCAAGAGTGCCAAGCTTCGTCATTCTCCATCAACTTCAAGAAGGAGCCATGACAAGGCCATCGCCAAGAGCGACAAGCTTCGACATTCTCCTTCGACAACAACACGGCACCCCAAGAAGTGCATCGACAAGGCCAAGCTAAGTCAAGGCCCATCTAGCTCATCAAGGCGCTACAAGAACGACACCAAAATGAGAGATGACCAAGTGAACAAGGTTGGTGCACCCTTGGACAAGTTCGGCGACAATAACCGTGTGTTCCAAAACCTCATGGACGCCATCGACAACCTTGCCAAGCGTCTACATTCTTCATCACGCTCAAGAAGGCGCCATAAGAAAGATGCCAAGGTTGACCACAACATGTCCAAGCTCCAAGACGACATCTCTTCACTCGCCAAGCTTCGGAACATATCACCAAGCTCGAGTGGGAGCTCCAAGTCAAGGTCACCAAGGCAACAAGCACGCCGACGCCAACATGAGGAGAAGCATCCGAATGACTTTCGGCGACACCCCACCACTCAAGAGCGTCAACGTCGACATGAGAAGACGGCGACAAAGGCGCATCCTATGATGTCCCCTAGTGCTACCACTCCAAGTGCGCCAACAAGAGCTACCACCACATTGGCCCCCATATGGCACGATGAAGACCTCATTTGTGACAATTGCCAAGGCCAAGACCATGATCCACGAGAATGTCCCAATCTCTTGTGCCCACTATGCAATAGAAGAGGTCACATGATGTGGGAGTGCAAAGTTGGTCAGCAAGACGGTGACCAAGATGGTGAGAAGATGGTCGAGCATGGGATTTTCCCTTCGACCAAGGAGGCGAGCATGGATGATGCTATCACCTATGACCATGGGTCAAGTGATGATGATGCCGAGCATGGGATGTTCCCTTCGGCAATGGAGTCAAGTGATGAAGCGGAGCATGGGATTTTCCCTTCCGCAAAGGAGTCGAGTGATGATGCCTACACTATGGCATTTACCTTTGGAGGCGAGTTGGTTGAGGAGGTTGAGCATGGGAGTTTCCCTTCAACCTTGGAGGCATATGGAGTTGAGAACATCGAGCCTGTCCCTATGAGCTTGAATTATGAGATGGTACCAATCCCATGTGAGAATGAGAGCCACTTAGCCCACTTGAGTGAGAGCGAGAGTGAGTTGAGTGCCTCCACCATATGTGAGTTTGAGTGCTTTCACTTTGAGGGAATGAGTGATACACCACTTGAGTTGAGAGAGGTAGTTGATAGGTCTTGTGAGGCCATTTCGATTTCTAACAAATTAACCTCTACCTCTAGTGTGTTTTCTCATTGTGTGCTAGGTTCCATGGATGATGAGACGCCACTCCTCGACTTGACGGTGCCTCAAATGGAGAAGATGTACATGGAGGATGATGATGATGCCACCCCATGTCTACTTCAAGATGAACAAGTCGGCTACATGGAAGCCCCTACTACTTCAACACCTACTTCACATGAGTGGGACTACCAAGGTATGGGTGTTGATGTGACCATGATCCCGCTAGTGGACATGATGAACTATGATTGCTTGCATGCTATGGATGATTCTTTTGAGGTCACATATGATTCGTTCTTATTCCCTTGTGATACTTTGTTTGAAACCAATGTTGATCAAGTGGGATTACCTATTTGTGATGATTTTGCCATGAGCATGCCTTGTTATGAATGTTTCCACTTTTCTCCCGTTGTTGCTTGCAACATGTTGAACAATTTCTCTTTCACATGTGTTGCTAGCAATAATGTTGAAATGCTTGATAATGAGATTGCCCCCATAGCTTTCTCACTTTTTGGAGATGTTTCGTTTTCGCTTATGGACCTTGTTCCATCCTTCACTTTGCATAGTGACCATCCACATATGTCATATTTTCCAATTGATTTTTGTGTGGTTGGTGATGTGCAAATGAAGAGACACTTCATGATGGATGATGTGTTCATATACCGTGCACATAACTACTTCATATGTTGTCTTGTGTGTGCCGGTAACCGCATGTTAATGTCAACCTCTCTTGAGCATGAGTTGACAAAAAGAGCTCTTGAGAGCATACACTTGAGTCGTGGATCGAACCCGGCTCTAATACCCTTCCCATGTTTTGCATTAAACAAGTTGAACAATTTCTCTTGGTTTTGGTTTGTTCCCGTATGGCAAGACAAATTTCCCCATCTCTTATGTGAATGATTTATGTGTTGCAACAAATATGATGACCACTTGTTCTTTTAAATGGCTTGTGTGCAACCATAATGACATTTTGAGCATGTCTTGTCATGATTTTATTGGATTCTCCTAATTTGGTGTTGCAACAAATATTTCGAAAACTTGCTCTTTCCTATGGTTTGTTGGCACCCATGTTGATGTTTTGAACATTCTTCATATTGTGTTTTTGCCAAATTCTCCTCTTATTGCATCAAGGATGATGACAAATTGTTCTTTCCAATGCCTTGTGTGCAATAATGATCATATGGTTAGAAAAGAGATAGCTATCATTGCCTTCTCACATTTTCATGGAATTTTTGTGTTCCCACATTTTGAGGATGTTTCGAGAAATTGCTTGCACATTGACCTTGCATATGCTTTGACTTTCACATATTTGTGTTGTGCTAATGGTGTAATGAACATGAATGGACATGTCATTGATGATATGCTCCTCTATCTTGCACACACATGGTTTGCTCGGTCTTTGATGTGTAGGTCGTACCTTTGGATGAGCCTCCATGAGTTGCTTCAACCACGCATTCCTATGACGGAAGATCTTGCAAGAAGAGCACATCGCCATCTTGCTAAGGTGACTTCCTTCTACATAAGCGCTCATGTGATGACCTTCAAGAATTGGATACTCTTTGAGTGTTGTTTCGTCTTCCTTGTGAGTCTTGTAGGTTACTTGAAAGGCGAAGGGACGTTGAAGAGGTGCCACATCATTTCCATCGACTACATGGTGAACCACACGACAAGCTCTACGCATCTACCTCCTTGCCATGATGATGAAGAGCAAGAGTCGAGGACGACTCTTTTTAAAGGGGGGGGAGATGATGTAGTGCAAGCTGCCCTAAGCACTCCAACATACCACAAGTCACCATTGACATCAAAGGTGAACTCATTCCTCTTGGATAACTCAATTCCCACCCTTTTGAATGGTATGCTACGTCATCCTCCGTACCTTGTTGATACTAGGTTCGCCACGATGACTACGCATACACGAGAGAATGACCAAGATGCAAGAGGAACGAGGCCCGACAAGACGGTGGCTTGGAAGAGAAGAAGGAAGAGGAGAAAATACCCAGGCAGCGGTAGTACCGCTGGGTTAAGCGGTACTACCGCCAGCGAGCTACCGCCGCCGCTACCGCTGCAGCTACCGCCAGAAGCAGCGTCTGAAGCGCTTCAGCGGTACCGACCGGTACCGTCGAGGTGGGAAGAATCGAAGTCAACCCGCACCAGCGGTACTACCGCCTAACCCAGCGGTACTACCGCCGCTGCGGGATCCAGCCGGGTTGAAGGCCCTCATCCCTTCCCCACCTACCCCCGTTGGGTCAACACTATAAATAGGAGTTCCCCATCTCAGATCTGGACAGACTATGTTTTGAGATTAGAGTAGAGCTAGACTCCTTCTTCTCAAAGGTCTCCTTCCTCCCCTTGTGGGGATGGTTCCTCCCCTTGTGGAGAAGATCCCTTCGTGGATTCAAGACCTCTACTTGTAGTTTGACTACTCGCCAATCTTTCATCCTCGGGTGACTTTATTGGAGCGGCTAGGTTGGCCGTTGGAGAAACAACCGTCCAAGATCCCTTCTTGTATCTACTTGCCGATCTCCCACCTTCGTGTGGATTCTATTGGGCCGGTTGGACCGACCGGTAAGGGAAACGGTTCTTGTATCTTGTTTGTGTTCGAGTATTCCGCTGCGTTCTTCCTCGTGTTCTTCGTGTTCTTCGCGTTCTTGTGTGAGTTCGTCCACTCGTTCGTCAATCCGTGAAGATCGGGCCACCCTAGTAGTCCCGTACTACATCACGTCTCCTGCGTCTTATCCCGGGAAGCAGGCGAGCTCGGATGAGGTGGCGCGCGCGAGGTCGACACGGCGACGGCCTCCTCATCCATCTGGCAGGAGGAAGAAGAAAGAAATATAACATTTTTTAGAAAACCCCCCGGTTTCCAGGAAATAGCAAAGACAGTGTAAACAAGCCCCTGCTCACTTATTTGGACCCTTTTTAGAATAGTTTAAATTGCAAGGAATTCCCTGGACTGTTTAGATCTTCACCTATAAGTTTATTCCAACTTGTAATTTTTAATATTTTGTATAATTTGAATTCATTCACAAATTAAAGTGAAGTTGGACAAGTTTGGATTTATTTTCTATTATGAAATATATAGTTTGTGGCTTGTATTTTTTATTGTGTGTTATAACAACATGAATAAATATTGCTATTTGTTTATTTGTGTTTATTTGTTGTTTCCAAATGCTAAAAATCTTTTCTTGCTTGACTTCAAGATATAGATAGATATAATTATTCAAACTTGTGCTTTTTGGTGTTTTTAAGAATTCCTGGCAACACCAAGTTGCCGTCTAGCAATGTTTGTATGATTTGTTCACTGTGGTGCCTACAGAGAGTATACACAGTGTTTCAATTCGAATTCATGCCAAGCATGATATATGTCCTTAGTGGCTTTGACTTGTGATACCTCACAACTAAATCATGTGAAAACATGATTAGATGTCTGTGGATGCACAAATTACATATGTCCTGCCTGTGATCAGGTCTTATGGCAAGATAGATGGATAAAATGATGAGAACAAAATCTTGCTTAATTCCATAGCTCATTTTGATGATCAAAAGGCTGATATACTCCTTTGATAAGAATAGATGATCTTGTTTCTGAGGAAGCAAGTTGCTAAAACAATTGCTGACTAAGTAGTCCATGTGGTTCATTTACCACATGTCCAGATTTATCTCTTCTTGAGAATGAAATCTTAAACAAGCCAAGTGGTCTTGATCACATGATGAACTTGTGAACTCCTCTCAAATGAGATTTGTCCACAAACATGAATATGAGGTTAACTCATGTGATTTCTATTTATGGGTGATGATTATGTGGCTTTATGATTTGGCTTTACTTTCTCCAGGGAAATCATATCCTTGAGAAACACCATAAATCTCCATGTGGCTTACTTATTAGTTGGTTATAGAAGAATGTATGTGTATTTTATGACATCAATTTGCCCTATGCATATAATAAGAATTTGTTGACAAGATTGCAAGGCTTGTCACCAAATTACTTTGTATATTCACGTGGCTGAGATGTGCTGGATTATCTGACCTTCTGTTTATTTGTATGTGACACTCAATTGTTTGAGCATACAAAAGTGAGTTGTTAACAAGGTTGCAAAACTTGTTATCAAACTACTTCTATATAACACGAACCTTGGAATATCACACTATTTCTAGAGAGATTTAATAGAATAGATTCTGACATAAGAGTTTCCAAATTCTCTATGATAGATTGCATAGTACTTCTATGCCAACCTAAGAAATCCTTCTGCAAAACTTCTTGTCATAGTTCCTCCTTTCGTGTGGGTTGCTTCTCTTGCAAAATGACTTCGAGAATATTGGGAGATAAGAAGATAAGATGGTCTAGACAAAGTAAGAAGATCTAGATTAAGATTTAGTTTAGGCTTTTATTCTCCTTCTTGCACTTCTCCTCTTCTTTCCTTTAAGATATGTACATATTCGATAAAAGATGTGATATTACCTTTCATATTAGTTCATCTAGGAAAGGTTGTACCATGTTATTCTTCCATTCGTTATATCTAAAGATACTTTAGTTGTTGAATGTCCAATTGAAATAGAGATGTGTAGTGGTTATGAAATGATGTCTTAAGATGATAAGTTGAGAAGAGGTTCTCTTAGTGTATTAGATTCTCATATACTCATATGTGAATGGTGGAATGAGATGATGAGCATATATAGATGTGTTCTTGGAATTTAATGCTTTAAATCATACCCATTGTTTGATTTATAGGGTGTCATATTTTTACTTGTGATCAGAATATTTGAGAATAGATAAGATCAGACTTGAAGTTTATCGCACTAACATTGATGACTAAGTCTATTTCACCAACATTAGCGAATCCTCGACTTTAGTTAAACAAGTTTGGTTAAAGCTTTTTAATTATTCGACATCTACGAGCATTCTCAACTAGCCTTTCGAGTGTTGGTCGGACACTCTATGACTTCGTTGAAAAAGTTTTAAATTTTCCCGTATTTTCAGATGCATGCTATGCAAATGCACAAATCTAATTTAGCTCCTTTCTACTCTCTGAACTACGGGTCATTACAAGTGTCTCCCTTTGAGGGTTTAAACCCAAGTTCTTTTAACTTTGTGTTCAACCTTCCTTGAGTTCCATGCATGCAGGCGCTTGCTTTACCCTATATCCTATATGGAGCCTTGTCCAATCTACATACATAATGCGGCTTGTGGTATCTTCGTAGCCAGGTGGTTGGCTCTTGTGGTCTTTTTCGTCTAGAAACATCGTGTAGAAACACATTCTGACCGTCCAATCACTAGGAAAATGTGGCCTTTGCCACGATTTGCCCGTCGTCCGTGGTAGATGGACATCATCTACCACATATTTTGCGGATTTTTTGTAGTTTTCATGGTAGATCTGCACCATCTACCACGTTATGTCGAAATCGTGGTCTATGTTGGGCCGGATGCTTTAGTGGGCGATGACTAGCACCATCTACCATGGTCTACACGAGTTATTCGTGATAGACATTTAGTTGTCTTTCGTATTTTTGATTGCCTGTGCAACGTTTCGCGGTCATGTGAACCTGGTGGGTCCATGATGTCATTGTCTCCAAATACTCGTTATCGCTTCTAGCTGAGTTTTTTTTGTTGCTCTGTTACATGAAGGTCGCGCGATGCAGGTCTACCCGTTGTTCCACCATGTCATTGTCTCAGAAGGATTGTTTGATTCTCATGATTGCTTCTAGCTTACTTTTTCTGGGTGCTCTGTTACTTGAAGGTTGCACAATGCAGGTCTAGCCGGTGGTTTCATCATGTCAGTGTCTCTGAATGATTTTTTGATACTAGTGATCAATTCTAGCTTACTTTTTTTGATTGCTCCTGCTTCATGAAGGTTGCGAGATGCAGATTTGGACGGTGGTTTCACCATGTCAGTGCGTCAGAAGGATTGTGTGATACTCTTGATCGATTCTAGCTGAACTATTTTTTCGATTGCTCCTATTACTTGAAGGTTGCGCGATTCAGGTCTAGCCGGTGGTTAATTATACCATGACAGTGTCTCCGAAAAATTGTTTGATACTCCTGATCGATTCTAGCTCACATTTTTTTGCCGTTGCTCCGTTATTCGTGATTGCTGGCTAATTGACATTAGCACGAACCCGCCTGCTAATGTGACATATTTAAATTTGATTGAGGGACACTGCCTCATTGTCATAATTTTACACTGTATGAAAAAATGTTTTACAAAAAGGATTCGAACACGTGACCTCGGTACAGGTGAAAATTGTGCACCTTATCACTACGTCGACAACCCGATTCAGTAAATCTGATGGTAAGTTGGCTATAATCACTACTTTTTTGTGTCTTATAAGTGACTTTTTGCATAATAGTATATGTTTGTCAAGAGGAGCTTGATTTGTGAAAATTGTGAGCAGCCGAGAATTCAAAACAAAAAAAACTTATGGAGGTAATATTGAGAAATTCTTTTATCTATTATCTCCTGTTTCTGGAGTATAATGATTTGGTCACAAAGATACCAGATTGCTCGAGTTTGCAACACGATACAAGAACTATTAACAGACTTAGTCGCCCAGGGAAGGAATGAATTTGGGGATGAAAAACTTGAATATGGGTGCGAGACGAGTAAATGGCACCGGCGGTCACACAACCCGTCGGACATGTGCACTTAAGTCACACATCTGGAAAACCGGATTATTTGGTCACACAACTGAACTTTCGGTGCACTTTAGTCAAAAACCGGACATGTCATCTGGTTTTGATGGATACTTTTTCAGAAACCCCCTCGGGTAACATTAGGAGGGCGGTATTGCAAAAATCCTGACGTACGCGCGCCCATGCAGGTGTTCGATGAAATGCCACGCAGGACCGTGGTGTCGGGAGAACGCCCAAGAAGGCGGCAGCGGCTCGGGCGAGCAGGGGCGGCGCCCGGCCAGCTCATATGGGGCGCGGCAGCGGCGCCCTGCGGCTCGGGCGAGTAGGAGCACGAGCAGGGTTGGCCGGCCGGCGCTCGGGCGAGCAGGGGCGGCGCGGCGGCGCCCTGCGGCTCGGCCGAGCAAGGGCGCGAGCAGGGACAGTCGGCCGGCGCTCGGGCATGCAGGGGCGCGAGCAGGGGCGGCGCCCGGCCGGCGCATCTGGGGCGCGGCGGCGGCGCCCTGCGGCTCGGACGAGCAGGAGCGCGAGCAGGGACGGCCGGCCGACCCTCGGGCGTGCAGGGGCGCGGCGGCCCCCGGCGTCTCGGCGAGCAGGGGCGGCGCGGCCGCTAGTTGCTGCTCCCGTCGAGCGAGCATGCCTTCGGTACCCTCGCGCTCGTTCGCCTTCCTCAAATCGCGCCAACGCACCGGGCAGCTGATCGAGCAGCTGGCCTTCATCGAGTGCGCCACCTGCTGGAGCGGCGCTAGTGTAACATCCCAGGTTTTCAAAATTTTGAAAATTCCAAAAATCAAAAACTTTTTGAAAACTATATATATTTTGATTTGCAAATTCAAAATCATGCATTCATTCATCATCTTCTTGCATTGTATGCATTTAAAAAATTCAAAAGTTGGAAATATAATTCCACTTGAAAACATATTTAAGAAAATATATCAAAAGGACAAGTTATGCCCTATAAATTGTTTTTGATTATTATGGTTTTATTTGTTATGTCTAATTTTTGGTTGTGATTTGATTGTACTTATTTGGAAAATAAATTATTTTCAAATATTTACATTTGTGGTATTTTATTTGTTTTTATTAAACCACAAATGATTTTATTCAAAGCCCTAGTTTAAATTTGACATAAAGTGTCAATTAAGCAATTATGTAATATTTCAAATTTATATTTATGAAAAGTATTTGAAAAGTGTGTTTGACTATTTTAAATGATAAAGTTTATTTTTACAAATTTTACCAAGTTGGTTTGAATCCATTTGGAGTCATATTTTAAAAGATAGAAAAACATTTCAGAAAATAGAAAAGGTTTTTGAACAAAAAAAACAATAGGAACGAGCAGCCCGCCGCGCAGCCTAGCAGAAGCCCAGCAGCTAACCGCGTGCGCAAAGCCCAGAAGCAGCCCAGCCCATGCTCTCTCTCCCCTTCTCTCACCGCCAGGCGGGTCCCGCAAAGTGACGCCAGCGCTGACGTCATCGCCTTCAACCTCCAGCCCTAGAAATCCTCCCCGAAACCTAATCGAACCCGGCTCGATTCGTTGCGTTTTGTTGCGATCTTCTCGTGCCTCTGCCCTCCATATAAACCCCAACACCCCCGCATTATTTCCCGCAAAAAACCCTAGCTAAATCGCCCCCAGGCTACTCACAATCTTCCGCCGCCGTCCGCCACTGCCGCCGGCGAGTTCTGCAAGCTCCGGTCGCCCACCGTCGACCCCGTGCCTCCCTATTCCTTCTATCCTTCATCATTGCCTCGTGCACATCTAATAGACATGGCCCCTTCTTGTTTCGTGCAACAGATCGTCGTGTCCGTCCTCGAACCGACGCGGCCGTCCGCATCTCCGACTCCGGCGAGCAATCCAGGGAGGAGAAGAGCACCGCGACGCCGTCCACCCCGCCATCAATATCGCCTCCGCGTGCTGCATCTTGTGGTATGAAAACCCCCTTCCCTCTCCTTCTCCTCGCCTCGGAACGCGCCGTGCCGCTCGCCGCCGGCAATGGAACCGCCGCACCGGAGCTCACTCCGTTGACCTAGCACCGCCCGCGCTGATCTGATTAGATCTGAGCCGTCGGATCTAGATCTGACGACTATGTTTCATTTCCGTACGCGAAGGGGTACGGGCCAATGAGATCCCGCCACGTCAGCGCCTCGTCAGCAAGCCACGTAAAGCCCCATCAGCGCTTTGTCAGCAGTCAACGCCTCGTCAGCGCCAGCGTGGAAAAGATTTTCTTCTTTTTATTTTTATTTGGCAGTTTTGCAGAAAAGCCCCTAGAACTTAGTTTTATCATTACTTTTTCTCTGTTTATCCAATTTCAAATATTTTTATATATTTGGAAACCTTAGAACCAGTAGAAACTTTTGGCCGTATTAGTTTTCTGTTTTGTCAAACTTAAATTATTCAAATTTCAAATTGAGAAGTTTGAGTATTTTTAACATAACTTTAGTTTTAAAATATCTTTTTGAGTGAATCCAATTGCATTGGATTTGTTTAGTTGCCCTCTGTCCAGAAAGACTTCAGCCATATTTTTGTTAGTTTTTGTACAACAGTTGCTACAAAATTAGTGTTTATTCCCTTTTTAGGAGTTGGTTAATTATATTTATTATTTAAAAATTATTTTTTGTTCGAATCATTCATGACTTAGTATTTTTAGAAGAATTGAGATGCTCTAAAAACACTTAGAAATAATTGGGACCTCATATTTGTCATCCTTTCCTTAGCAAAAATTTAGCACCTTATAAATTGTGTACTTTCCTTAGAAATTATTTTATCACTTGTTTTGTTCAAACTTTTCCTTAGCAATATTAGGCATCTCGAAATGGTTAACTTTTCCTTAGCAAAATTTGATATGCTTGTATGTTAGCCCAATTTGATCCTCCAAGTTGAAAATCACCAAGTTAGAACTAGTGAAAACCATGAAGGACAAGAAGGTGTTGAATTCGTCCATCTTTGAAGGCAACAAGAAGCAACTACAATGAAGACCAATGAAGTACTTAGCCAAGAAAACAGACTCCAGAAGCATCTCCAAGAGGTAAAATCACTTAGAAGAAAATGAAGAGGAACTTCAAGAAGACCAACCACCTTTATTCTCTAAGTCTTTCTCCCTTTTCTTTTCTTCTCCCTTAGACTTTATGGTGGCTAAGTTTATCCAAGACCAGCCCTGGTGATACCAAAACCATCAAGTCTACAAAATTTCAATGAAGTCATCACACCAAGGAGAAAGCTACAAGGAAGCCTGGATATGATTCTTGGGAAGACCAATTACATCTTTCTCTCTATCTTTTTCTGCTCTTCCTATCCCTCTTTAACTGTGGACATAGACCAAGTCCTTAGTGGTTATGACTAAGACCCTAAAGTACTAATTGAAGATCATTGAAGATCAATGAAACTACAAGGGAGTTGAAGATTCTTTGAAGACTAAACATGTGAAGACTTGAAGCAACCATACAACCTATTCAAGTTATTTTATATCAAGATTATTTTGTCCAACCTTGACCTAGCCAACTTGTCTAAGTTATTTGGTGTATGTATGAACTAGCAAAATTAGAGAAGTTAAAAAAAAATATTGACTTGTGATTTTATTTGCATCTCATGCATATCATATTTTCTTAAGTGTTGTTTTGCTTGTATGTTCATTGTGACTTGTTTGATGTGTTAGAAATTTCGGAGAGAGACGAAGGCTTTTGCACCTGCTACTCCTGCTCTCCTTGTTGCCAAGGCAAGTGGCACACCCCCATAAATTTCCTAAGTATTTTCTATGCATGACTTGGTGTATTTTTCTATAAGCATGTGTTGGATAGTGTTGCTATGCTGAAACTACACTATCTCCTTTTACTAGTTGTCTAGAATCCTATTATAACTTAGTAGAATTATTGATGCTATGCAAAAGTGTTTTATTGAAAAGCTTAGATTTACTAAGTTAAAATGAACATCTGGGTGGATTTGGGCTTGATTGGATGTATGAGTTGAGTGTTGTCCCTAGGGGTTATACCGATGGGATATTCACTTGTGGATTGCCACCCAGGAACAAAGGGACCAATGTTTTCTCTAAGTGATGATGCTTCCCGTGAAACCATTAGTCATATGGGCTCTGGCTAGATGGATTAAGTTGCGTGGACTTATCCCGACTTGACAGGTGGTGGTAGAAGGTTAGAATGGGAGCGCGTCAAGTCTGCATGGGATGGGAAAATGCTTCTGAAAAGTCCCGTCTCAACCTTCTCCTTTTCCTTAGCACTAAATGAGTGCATAGGATAGTTTGGGCTGGTTGGGTCTAATGGTGAAAGTGCACAACCTCTGCAGAGTTAAAAAACTAAGTACTTAGCCGTGTCCCCGGTTACGGACAATTCAAGCAGCCGATCAAGGACGTCAACGGAGGCTCCCAACATTCCAATTTCTTTAAGTAAAATTTTGATGGGTGAATAAAGGTAGATGAGACTATGGTTTTCATGCCATACTTGGCTCGACTAGAAGAAATGTGTTTTCCAAAAGAGATAGGAAAAATTGGCTTTATGCAAAATAGCCTTTGAACTCCACCAGCCAAATATGCATATAGGTTATTAGAGTTATTCCTCTAAGTGTCCACATAGTGTCACTTGCCAGTTCCATTTTTAATGGTTCTGACCCACTCTGTTGCAAAATTTTATTTGTTACAGATTGTTCTGACGACGAGTGAGTTTACGTTAAGAGTTTCGAGTCTGCAACCAACATGTTCGCCTGTGGCACATGAAGATGATGGAGACTCACTGAAGAATAATGTTTTCCGCTGCTTTACTCTTTCAAAGCTAGCTTCGTGCTATGCAATTTGTAATGGATATTTCCCTAAGTACGGGATCCACGTGTAATAATTGATACTTTGTTGTGATATTTCATCTTAAACCGTGTGTGCAAATGAATCGATCCAGGGGTTTGCACTATACACGGGGATCTTGCCAATTTTAAGTGCAGGTCCGCTACAGCTAGTCCTTGACACCGGAGTTGAGCCGGATGAAGTACTTCTGCGCGTGGCTGGCGACCTGCGTCGGCCTCCGGCTCATCACGAAGTTGCGGCGCAGCCTCCTCTTCCAAATAATGAATTTGCCCAGCAACAACAACCAACCGTAGAAACGAATACAGCGATTCAGCTAGCAACCCTTGGCAAAAACAGATCGGATGAAAAAGTAGTACACTAGTCGTGTGCACAAGGGACTGCCACCTCCGAGGCCCGTCGTGAAGCAGATCGTGCGCACCTCACTCTGCTCCAGGCGCTCCGCGCGTTGCCAACCGGCGCGACATTTCGTCCAACACCTGCATTTTTTTGCAATAATGAATGCCCCTGCGTTGCCACGGTAATTATTTATTTTCATCCTTACAAGAATATTAAATAAAACAAATGTATCATTATTCATCACATTTATCAATAATTCCACCAGGGACAGTTTGGATTTAATCGAGTTTTTGATTTTTTTCTGATGGGTTTTTCCCCATTTTCAGGTGGTTGGATGAGGTGGGGGGAGAGATAGGAACATAAGGAGTTATCTGCGAATATTTAATGTGGGTGTTCATGTCCGTTAGATATAAATCGAACAATCCTAGATGAAAGATGGCAGGCACACCATCATTACCAACTGTGGTTTTTGTAGGAGTAGAGAAATGCCCTCCTAGTGTTACCCGAGGGGGTTTCTGAAAAAGTTCCCATCAAAACCCGATGACGTGTCCGGTTTTTGACTAAAGTGCACCGAAAATTCAATTGTGTGACCAAATAATCCGGTTTTCCAGATGTGTGACGTAAGTGCACATGCCCGGCGAGTTGTGTGACCGCTAGTGCCATTTACTCGTGCGAGACAATTGTCCATTAGCTAGATGGGTCTACAATGATCTAAAATTAGACCAGTTATTATAGGAAATTTTCTTTTTTCGTACGCACTAGTCTCCTAGAGAAGGAAGAATATGGGGATGAAAAACTTGAAGATTGGTGTGTCAATTAGCTAAGATGGGTCTAAAATGATGTATTAGAAATTTTAAACCATGATGGATCCCCTTTCGTGGAGAGAGGTGGAGAGGATAATTGGAAACTTCCTTTAAGAATAACACGGGGAGCATCTGATCTGATTTGTCGTACAAATCGAATCAGCCACACCTATGCGCGTCAGCTAAACTACATATGCGCTGATCCACCTCCACCAAATTTCTCTGCTCCTTGTAGACCGCCAACTTCAACCAGATCACCTCATGAGAACTCCAGACATGTGTGCTACGGTACTCTGTGCAGGATTCTCTCGGCGTACACCGCGGCCTCGATGATCGACGTGATCTCGTCGGCGACGTCAGTCGCGTTGCACCGGTTCCCCTCGAACGTCCTGAACACGATCTCCTCGCCGCCTCCCGCCGCCACCACCACCGCCGCCGTCCTCACCGTGGCCACGCAGTCCAGCAGGCTCTGGTTGCACCACATGTTGAGGTAGTCGTCTGCAGTGAAATATGAATGTTTGATACGCGGGTGATATATGATGTCGAAAACACCTGAGTTCAGAGTTCAGACACGCGGGTGATATATGATGTTACTATAACAATATACGTACTGTCGGTGGTGTTGACGCAGGCGTCGTGGAGCATGCAGCAGGTGTCGAGGGCGTCGCAGGGCGCCTCCCCGGGGCACCCAGTGTACGACACACCGCAGTACTTGCCGTACCGCATCAACGGAGCCTCTGTTGATCGGCATATACATGTATTACACGCTTGTTGATCAATTAATCTGTCCAAACGTACGGATCAGAACGGATATGGATCGACTGACGTACCTATGGTACCCGTGCAGTATGCGGACTCGCAGGTTCTGCTGCACTGCTGCGTGAACGAGAAAGACAGTGAGTCGGTAAGAGATAATCAGGCTGCAAGTATAAGAGAAGATCAATGGATATCTTGCTTGTGGTCTGAAATCAAGATGGATCGCATGCGCGAGCTTGTAAGACAAACCGAGGAGGAGGAGTCGCCGGCGCTAGACGGCGGTGGCGCGCCGAAGATGCCGAGGGCCAGCGAGCGGTAGACGGCGGCGAGCAGGAGGGCGAGAGGGAGAAGACGACGGGCGTGCATCTTCACCGTCATGGTTTGGACAAAAGAAGTATAGGGAAGCTAGCAAGCTCTAACTATTGTTCGATTTAGTACACATGCATGCATGATCGGTGCTTTTTAGCTCTCGACGAAGCGATAATGTTAGTTATAGCTTGGTGGCGGTTTGGCGGCACCAATGGGCGTTGGGAATTAGGAGGGGTTAGCTCAAGTGTTCAACAGCGACTTCACAATGCTACTATGATAACGAAGTATTCAAAAGGACGGGAGCATGTAGGAGTAGCACAGTATCATGTGACTTCGGATGAACCAGTTGCGTATGAGAGACGGAGCGTCGTGTAGCTAAATGTCAAGCAGAGAAATCTTTGATTGATTGATCTGTTAGCTCAACGGCCTCAACGGTTTCGTTGGTTCGTACGTCTTGTTTCCCCTTAGGGATGCATGTAATAGGACCTTGAAATCTTGAATACGGGATGGCAGTTGCGATGATCAATTTAAGGCATCTCTTACCTCCCTAAAAATTTAGACGAGTAACAGGTGGAGTAAATTTAGACGGGTAAAATTGTCCTCAAATTCACTCGAGTAAGCCCTAGTCCCTTAAATTTGAATTTGAGATATCGGTTAGGTTTAGAGGAGGAACATTTTACCCCTCTAAATTTACTCACTCGGATTACGTCATCTAGTTGCATGTGCAACTCATGTGTAATCCATGTGCACTGAGAAAATTTTAGTTGCAACTCATGTTTAACTGGAAAATCTCAGTTGCAACTCATGTGCAACCATGTGTAACTGGGAAAATTTCATTTATAACTAATGTGCACGCATGGCAACGCCGGCGGCTGTGCACGCGCACACAACAGCAGCAGCACACATGCACACGCGCACAATCAACAGCAGCACGCACAGACGCACATGCAAGAATAGCGTCGCGGAGGAGAGTTGATCGCAAAATGGTGCGGGAGGATGAACGACAACACGGCAAACGGCGGCATGGGGTCAAAAGAGAGTACATGAGGTGAACGCCACGATTTTACGAAGTTCCTCGCTGCCGGCGAGATTCCGGCACCAGCAAGGGGCGTCGGAGTTGTGAGGGCGTTGGGGGTTGGCCAACGGCCGGGGGCGTGGTTTTCGGGCTTTCAGCAGCGACGGACAGGAGAAAATGAAGAATAAATTTTAAATGAGCAATATCGCGAGAGTAAAAAATAGGAAATTTGGGCGTCAAATTAAAATTCGAGTAAAAAATTCCTCCTCTAAACGTTTGAGGGGCAGGTTAGAAATGGTTAACTCTTTATTTTGCTCATCTAATCCCTCGCAGTGGATAGGTTAGAAAGGCTTTTTGGCTCCCAAGCTCACCTACTCCTACCACACTAAAACTTTAGGAAAAAGTAGTAAAACGTTGTAAACAATTCTGTTTTTTTTTTTGAAACGTACTGAGTTTCGTGGTGAAATGACACTCGTGGTGCCTTGTGCAAAAAAATAAAATGAGCGCCACGAATGTCACGAATTTTCATTCTATCAATTGTTTGTTTGTTTTTTCACGGTCGCCACGAATGTCATTTTGTTACGAAACTTTGCACACATGTAAAGAGTAAATGGCACTGGCGGTCACACAACTCGTCCGCTATGTGCACTTAAGTCACACAACTGGAGAACGTGATTTTTTTGTCACACAACTGGACTTGTGGTGCACGCAGGTCACAAACCCCACATGTCAGTCCGTTTTCCGTTGCAGGAGCGCTGACGTGGACACATAATTTTGCAGAAACCCCCTGTATTTTTGGACATTTCGCAAAAAACCTAAATTTGGGTCCAATAATAGGGTTTTTTGCGAAATGTCCAAAAGTATAGGGGGTTTTCTGTAAAATTACGTATCCACGTCAGCACTCTTGCAACGGAAAACGGACTGACATGTGGGGTTTGTGACCTGCGTGCACCAAAAATCCAGTTGTGTGATCAAAAAATCACGTTCTCCAGTTGTGTGACTTAAGTGCACATAGCGGACGAGTTGTGTGACCGCCAGTGCCATTTACTCACATGTAAAACACTCGTATATGTTCATCGCCAATTGTTTTTCATAATTTTTGAAAATGATTTACTATTTTTCTGAATATTTTAATTAGGCTGGATCATGTGAGCTCGGGAGGCAAAGTGAATTTCTGCTAGAGATGCCCTTAATTTTGCTATTGTTTCTTTGGTCTTTTCGACGAGTCTGGAAGCTAGTAATAGCTAGCTAGAGAACGCATTCGGTGGTAACTACAATGGAGAGAACGACGTGCGTATGTACTTGCGTTTGCGGAGTTTGAGGATAATAGTATTCCTCCAGACAGGTTTGTTAGTCCCTTTTTTTCCTTTAATGGCCGAGTTCATTCTATAGCAGCGTCAGCTCACATTTTATTAACAGCCTACTTGCTAGGATCAAGCTATGGGACGGGATCTAACGAGAAATTCATTATATAGCAGCGTCAGCTCACATTCTATATCTGTTCATACGAGACTAGTGGCTTGGCTTGGAACTACAAGATGTTAATAAGATCCCGGCTGTTCTGAATCCAGCCTCTGATACCTTCAAAAAATCCAGTCTCATAATGCGCCTCTTTGGATCGTCGGAAACCAAAAACATCATGTAATTTCAAAGTCACGACAGGAGAAGAAAATAAAAAGATACTTGCAAAAGAGAGTTCAAAGCTACAACAAACCAGCATTCAACCGACTCATATGGCAAGATGGCCATATGAGATAGCATAAGGCATAGGTACTGCATCTGGAAGACTGCTCTAAGATTGCTCATAGAACATTAGAGAGGACTAGTATAATAAAGGGATAACTGACAAAGTGCAGAGGCTCTCTTTCACAGTAATCCCCAGTTGCCTCATTACATATGCAGATCATAAGAAATTAGCTGTATTTTTTATCAACCGAGCGATTCTTTGGTGCCTCAATGTCCCGATCGCTGGTGGTGGTGGAGCACTCCATACTCTAGCAATGCCTGTGAATCAACCGAGACCTCATTAGTCATGAGTGCACGAGCCATAGCTAAATAGGTAAGGAAATATTAGGTAAAATGGCTTTTGATCAAAGAGAAACGAGCATGAAAGACCAAACTGGTGTCAGAACATCAGCTAACGTTCAGCACAACCTAACAGTCCTGATGTGTGATTTGAAATGATCTAAAATAATGCCATGTTTTTTCCATACAAGAAGTGCCTCATTCTTTGGTTTTTTATATTCACCAGATTCCCGGGTATGATCAATCATGATAGTTAAGAGCTGTCTGCTTGAAATCTTCAGAAGCGGCTAACAAAAGTGTCAAACATAGAAAGTAAATCAAGCAGAATAGATATCTGCCTTGTATTTATTTTCTATAAAAATAGTACCATCCTAGCATCCACACTAGATTATAACAGCAAGGCAGTACGAATCAAGTTAGCAATTGGTTAGTTAAACTTTTTCTGTGAACAGTTGAGTACCCAAATGATCAGATTCATCTGAGCAATTTGCTAGCTCGAGGCCAGAGCAAAAGGGAGAAGGGGAGAGGAGAAATAAGGGACAGAAGGTAGGATAAATTGGTCCTTTCATGCAGCAAAGTGCACATCACCTAAGGGACATATGATCAATTTTCTCGTTAAGAAATAGTCAGGTGTGATGGTCACATCTGATACATCCGAAACACAAACTTGAAACCAAAATGAGATGAGTAAAGCGTAAATGGAAATTTGGCTAATTTAACAACTGAATATGAGCCTGACAGCCACACAACTCACAAATCTAAATTTCTAAGCTTTCGGCAACCCCCTCGACCAACATGCAAGTACAAGGAGGAAGACGAACTCAACATGAATAACAGGCAAAGCATTATAAGCAGGATGACCCTGAAACAAGCTAAGGTTTGACATATGATCTTATTCTTTATAACTGTCAGCAACTTAGCCATATGAAGATATTATTAGCTACTCCTAAATCCTAATACAGCCTCAAGAGCAAGGTTCAAGGGTTGACTGTCGATAGGAAATCATGTGTAAACAGAAGCAATGGTATCCCCCTTATAGCAGGGTATGTTTAGATTTAACTTAGCCATATGAAGATATTATTAACTACTCCTAAATCCTAATACAGCCTCAAGATCAAGGTTCAAGGGTTGACTGTCGATAGGAAATCATGTGTAAACAGAAGCAATGGTATCCCCATAAAGCAGGGTATGTTTAGATTTAAGGTGCAAGATTTACCATGAAGGTGACTTTTGAGTTTTAACCGTAACCAAATTTACTAATTTTCACAATGCTTTTACATACAATGTATGTTAACTCCTCAGCTACAGTATGATAGAGTAAATAGCCAAAATATTTTGCTAAGAGATAGTAAAACAGTAACATAAAAAACAGCACATCTATTAATTTCATCGATCAAGAAAAATGGAAAAAGGTAACTAAGTTACTAGACAGTTCAAATTTTAAAGAAAAATAGATACTACAGCAACCATATATGAGCGGATTCATGTTACTCCTGTAATAATGTAAGGACAAGCAATTACCGGCAGTATAGAAGTTTGTGAATGGATGATAGTTCATCATCCTATCGTAGCTTTCTCTTCCAGGATATTTCTCAACCTTCATTGACTCAAGATGGACGATGACAAGGACAGGTCTAGAGGGATCACTGATTGACATGAAAATCGCATGAGCATCCTCGGCGTACCCTGCTATATGTGCATAATTAGCCTGCGGGCCAAGCATCTCATCCATGTTAAAGGTCTTCTGCCGCACCCATGTGGCAACACCATGACAATGAACCTTGCTGTGCCACAACTGGAAGCTCGGGTACAACAATGTGGCAAGGCCAAGACTGCCATCCTCTGTCCGGATGATCCGGCTTTGGTCACGAAGAGGGTTAATGGGAGGCCCATCGATCACAGTTAGGCTCTGGTTATCCAAATCAAACTTGAGTATACAATCCTCATATCCATTTAGGCGCAAGTAAAGAGCATTGCCGATAAGGATGGAGGGGTGAGATTTACCCACTGCAATTAACCGCCTACTAGTACATGGTTTCCTTGTCGAGAGGAGATCTCCCCACATCCACATGCCTGTTCCAGTCTCTTGGGAGTAGACCCGGGCGATGGCTGCCTGATCATGGTGTCGGATGCCTACCACGACCACCTTGAATGGGCTCGAGTGGCAGTCCCCGTGCACGTGGTCCTGGTCATCGCCGGCAGCGCAGAGCACCGCTGCGTCGGTCGAGGCGAACCTACCCTGGCCGAAATCCGGCGGAATGATAACACGGAGCGTGTCGCCGGACAGAGGCTCAAACACGAGGAGCAGATTCCGCTCCCGGTCGATGAGGAGGACGCGTCCATGGCGGCACCCGAGCACTCTCCAGCTATCTCCGTCGGCGCTGAGATCCAGAGAGAAGAGCTCTGAACGGATGCGGTCGGGAGGGTCAAGGAGAGGCATGAATTTGAGTTCCATGATGATGGGGGGCTCCTCGAAGACACCGAGGATGGGGGGCTTCCGGTGGCGGATGCGGAAGCGGCGGCGGAAGGCGGCGGCGGTGGCGATGCTCCGCCAGCGCTTGCAAACGAGGGAGGCCCGCGGGAGCGAGGAAGGCTTTGGGGGCAGGCGGAGGAGGATCTCTTCCAGGAGATCTTCGTCGTCTAGCGGACCCAACGCCGGAGAAGTACGGCGTCGGCTGGCCATCTCGGCGACGCCCTCGCTGCTCACGAGTTTTTTTGAGGTATAGAGAATTTTTGGAACAATACGATACGATAAAACAGCAGCGCCTAGAGCCCTAGAAGCGCACGGGAAGAAGCCAGTAAGAAATGCATGGGTTGGGCTGTCTACGAAAAGAATATGGGATGGACTTAGCCCACTAACCTCGGGCATGGGCCCAACAAATGCTAAAGGACAGTATTAGACAATAAAAATTCGAGAACCTAACTGTGATAGATGGTTAGAAGGGTGGTTGTACCCAGCTCACCAGTAAAGTATTTACTCGATATGTTAGAAGAAGTTCAAATCCCAGATTTGACATTCTCATTTAGGCGGAATATTTTTCACTCGGAGGCGACGTTCCGTCGATAGCGAGGCGTCTGTGGTGACTTCGTCAATCTCAAGACCCGACCGCCGGCTCAGTATTTCGGAGGTGCTCATAGGGGTAGGGTGTGCTTGCGTGCGTTCATAGGGGTGAGTGTGTGCACGTGTATTTGAGCGTTTGCGTTGTACCGTGTTTCGCAAAAAAAAACAAATTCTCAAAAAAGATTGGAAAATGCTATATCTCAGCCCGCTGTACCTACGGCCGGTTAGAGACGCGTGCGTCGCGCGTTGACCCGCCTCCTTAATTTCTCTTCCTCACCTCACGCCATCGTCATCTCCAAAAAGCATCCACCCGCGCCGACGGCCAGTAGCAGCCGAAATTCCCTCTCCCTCCTTTGTCCATCTGAGTATGGTCGTGCAGCCGCGTCATCCTCAAGTCGCGCGGGGGGGGGGGGGGGGGGGGGGGGGAGCCATAGTCCCCACCGCTGTGCGCTGCCCCATCGAACTCCACCTCTCTGGCCGCCTCTGCCATCGCCGGAGAGGTGCGCAGCGCGAGCAGCTTCCCACGTGCCCATGTGTTCTAGGAGGCGGCGTCCCCATCTCCATGGACAGCTAGATTGAGAGTCAATGGAGGAGCTCGTTGGATCTCCATGGACGGCGAGCTGCTAGATCTGAAGAAGACGACGTCCCCAGGCAGATTGTTAGAGATTTCACCCGATTTGGCTCCGATGGACCTCCAGCGTGGCGGATTCGTGTCCGGTGAGCTCGAATCGGCCATGGCGGTGCCTCCATGGTCGAAGCCGGATGTCTGTGAAAATCGAGGTATGTAGATGTTGCATACGATGTTTTAACATGCTACAAACACAAGTGTTTTTTGCTACATGAGTGTGTTTCTTTCATGTTTTGCGGCATATAAATTGGGATTTGTTTCATATGTTGTTGGTTTTTGCTACATGACATTGTTCAAAGTGATATAACATTTTTTGCTACACGATTGTAAATTTTACATATCTGAGAATTTTTTCTACACACAGTGCTACATGCGACAAAAAAAATCTTGTGTTTGACTTTTTTTGCTACATTTATCGAACGCAACATTTTCTGAATTTTCTTTGCTACATGCGATGTTACATACACAGACACAAAGTGCTACACGCGAAACGTTTTTGCTACATAGATCGGACACGCAAGATCATTTCACTTAAGTGAATCTGACGGCTTCGAAGGCAGCTATAGGGAGGCCACCCTATAGCCGACTGACGACTAGCGTTGGCCAAAAGATTAGAGAATAACACATTTTTCTCTCTTGCTAAAAAGGTAATTCTGGTGAGCTATATTTCCTGCATATGTTCATGCAAAAGTAAATTTTGGGTTTGCTTCTCTCTCTTTTTTCGAATGGACATCAAACATCACAATCTAAGGTCCTTCATTCCAAAGACGTCAACCTTTCTAATTCTAACTGAGTAGACTCGATCAGAAAATCAGGGATATGTTCATAAGAAGCTACGGCTAAAAAGCAGAGCTTGTTTTGCACATAAGTGTGCTGATTTATGAACGGGGCAGTAGCCCAGTGGTTGGGTCGCAGTGGCGCATCCCAGCAAGGGGAGTTCGAATCATGTTGGGGCCGATTTTCCAGAATTCTCGCCAGGGAGCGCTTCTACCTTAATGTCATTTCAGCGGGGCTCCTCCCTCGCTGAACTTGTTTTTGTGTTTTCTAGTGTGCAAATTTATTAGCTTCTCTACTCACAAAATTGAGAAAAGTACTTCCATTTCAGGCAAGAACTGGCCTCCTTCAACCTTCCATCGTTTCAACAATAAATGCTTATACTTTTTAGTTTCAGCCACAGCGGGAGCTTGCAACCAACAAAATTGGCATTCTCGCCCCTCGCCACTGTACCAGATCCGACAAGTAAACAATGTGTACATAAGCAGCATCAACATTGATCTTAACCCACTCGTAAGTTCAGGTCGCCTCTAGAGAGGAACCAAAATAGCCACCCGGAGAAACTTGGGCTTATTTGGATTGCAAGATTTTAAAAGCGTAGGAATAGGAAAAACACAGGATTGAGATGTCATTTGAAGTGGATACCCATCGAATTTTGAAACGTAGGAATTTACAGTAGGTGCCTTTGGATAATGCACAGGAATTGAACACAGGAATTTTGAAGGATTGAGGAGAAAGAGTAGATAGAGATAGAGTGAAACTGCATTGGACTTCGCGTAGGAAAATTAAAAAGTGGTTTGAGCTGATGTTGAAAATCCTATGGAATTGAGGCCATAGGAATGGATTCCATAGGAATTTGGTGGTCCCAATCCTATGATCCAAAGGGTTTCCATAGGAAAAAAATCCATAAGATTCAAACCCTAAAATTCTTACGAAAATCCTGCGATCCAAAGAGGGCCAGCGGGTAGTTCAAAAGCCTTTCACCAGCTAGCCAACCAGCTCAATTGCTCTACTTGGCTGGTACCGTAGTTTACTATTACAGCTATTCCAAATGGCCAGAATAATAGAAACTGCAATTGCTCCTTCATTTATTGTATGATCCCATGTTCTCGGTGTCGTGGTGGTGTCACGGCAGATGCCATGGGTATGGCTAAGTGTGGGGCCGTAATGTGGCACCCCGATCCAGATGATCGAGTGACCCCATATACCAGTCCCAGAAACACTGGATATATGACAGCTTGATACAAAGCATAACCAAATTTATTCAAAGGCTTCGAGTTCAAACTGATACAGCATATTACAACACGGGGTGAGGCCCCAGCTTCGGCGCAACGGCGCACACAACAGTATGTACATTATTTTTAAAACATCGGCCTCTAGCGGAAGTCGTAACGGAAGCATGGACGGTAGCGTGGCGACAGCGGGCATTACTCCACAGGGTTCTGCCTGGAATACGGGTTCCTAGTTCTCGTAGAGCGGGTACTCGGCGACTGGTTCAGCAGGGTCTGGCCACATGAAAAGCCAGGTAAGTACTTGAAGTACTCGCAAGACAACAGCCCAAAAACAAGCAAGGTCTACCTATATGACATGGCATGGTTCAGAAAGTAACATGGCAGGAGTTCGGGTGCGAGGATGAGTCCAAGCTTAACGGTTGGACATAACTTACCTACTTACCTTTGTAGGGGTGTTTCATGTCATCGAGTGAGATCACGTTTCTCACTCGATAACCCGCAAAGCAACTAGGCTACCAAGCCTCTAGCCAATTCCGGCTTAGATCACAACTTTCCAAGTCCTTAGCCAACTTTGGCTTAGACTCACAACAATTCCCGTAATCATTGGGTCTCAGATTAATTATTTCTCCAAGTTCGACTGGACTGACCCCTAGTGTGACTTGACCCAAACAAGTCCCATAACCCGGGGACAGGGCTAGAATCTAGATTACACTCTCGAGAGGTTGCAACTTTTGTCCACACGCTGAAGTCTAGGCTTGTACCGCCGGTACCGAAGTACTAGAACCAACCATGGCGGCAGCACAAACCTGTACTTCCACAGTCGTTTACTCCACCAAGACACTCCCTGTATAGCCACCGACATAACTCTATGCCTTATGCAGAAGTGAATCCGGCACGTCCCCAACCCATGAGCGACGCCTAGCTCCGGAACCTTCGCAAGCCTAGCCCCGACCAACTATGGTAACCGACTAGACTTGCCAAAGGGGTGGCATCAAAGGAGGCTGATAAAATACCCGGCCATGGTCCGCCCACACGGACGACGCATGGTTGTGCGAGGTGTTTGGTGAGTGGCACTAAGTGACTCAATCTAGTCGAGGGAGGTGATTATCTTCTTAGTCAAATTTTATATCCAGTTTCCAACCAACAACAAGCAACACAAGCAAAGCATATAACAATAACAACATAATACTTGCATGAATAAACAACAACATAACAATAATAACAATAATACCCGGGTGACGGTGGCGGGCAACCCGGCCGGTGTTACTCGGGGGTTAGTGATAAAACAATAACAATGATAGCATATAATTCCCCCACTTCCTCGGCTGAGGCGGGAGACCCTGCCATTGCCCCGGAAGTGTGAGTGTCACCGTAAAGGAATAACCGAAAAGCACTCATAAAAATGAGAGAGCATCCATTCCACTCGAAGGTGGTGTCAGCAATCTCGGCAAAAGAACCACGGAAAAGTCAGCTCCCAGCATCGCAGTCCGGATGGCCTAAGCCAACCATATTCGACGGTGGGACAAGAGGCAACTAACACGAATGCCCCCAACCCCGAGGATCCTAAGCCGACATTCGTCCGCACCTCACCTCGGCGCTGAAGAAGTGGAAAATCCAAACAAAGCCCCGCAAAGCGAGACGCACAGTTGTAATAATTTCCCCCACTTCCTTGGCTGAGGCGGGAGGCCCTGCCATTGCCCCGGAAGTGTGAGTGTTGCACAGATAACAATATAATAGAGTGCAGAAAGTTAACATGCAATATGACATGCGATGTGCAGCTGACATTATTTCAACAGACAAATAACTTCTAAGTCGACCAAGTTTGAAGTTGGGTTGGTGGCTTGCCTTCGGGTTCGAGAATAACTTCTACTCCGTCGGAGGGGTTTGGATCTAAAAGCACAGGACAAAAATGCATCAAAACAACTCCTATATGATTTTAAATAAATGCAAAATCAAATAATTCCAAATAAATTGTTTCTGGTTCCATTGGAAAGAGAAAAATCAAACTAAGCCGACAAAATTGGTTTCACATTTTTCTGATCATTTTTGAGAGAGATTTTGCAGTTCAAAGTTTGACCAAATTTCTGCCCTTTTTCAATTAGAAAATAAACCAGAAAAACGGTTCAGGAAAAGATTAAAAATCTGACAGCGGGACCCACCCGTCAGTGACACGGTTTTAAACCGTTATCACGCGCGTGTTTAGACGCGGGTACTGTGCAACTCCGGCGAGGTCTCCGGCGTGCTTTTCCGGTGGCTAGGGGGTAGGGGAGGCGAGGGGGAGGGTGCTGGGCGGCTCGGGGAGGCGGTCTGCAGCTCGTCGGCGAACTTGCGCTTGCTGGGAAGGTCGGGGGTGAGCAGAGCTTCCACGGCCGCGGCTCCGGCAATCCGTCGACGATGGATACGTCGATTCCGGCCACGGCTGGCTCCGGCGAGGGTGGCTACGGGTTCTCCATGGGCTAAGGAGGATGTGGGTGGAGGTAATTGGTCTGGGTGACTTCTACGGCGAAGAAATCGTGCGGACTCCTTGCGGCGGTGGTGGACTGGATTCCGGCGATGTGGTGCTCTAACGGCTTCGATACTGCGGTGGGGGGTGATTGGGAGCGAGGTGGAGGTGGTGTGGTGCTCTGAGGTGCCGGGGTAGCCTTCTTATAGCGAGGGGAGGAGGTGGTGGCCGTCACGGGCATGGACGCGATGTCCCGGAGATGTGGCGGAGCGGACTCGGCGTCGTCGGTGTAGCGTCGGTGCGGCGTCGTGCGGGTGGAGTGGATGTGCTGGACGACGAAGATTGTGCTCCCGTGGAGAGGCTCGGGGTGGCGTGGCGCTTGCGGGCGGAGGGGAGGCTCTGGCGGCCACGGCGTGTCGACGGGCGGCGCGGCGATGGTGTAGCAGCGGTGTGTCGGGTAGCTGGCGGCGGCAGCGGGTGGAGGGGAGCTCCACGGACGCACAGGGGAGGGGGGCACGGTCTGCTCGAGCGCGAGCTGCCGACACGCGGCCACAGCAGCCACTGTGCTGCGCGGCGCGTCGTCTAGCCGCGGCGAGGCTAGCGGACGGCGGCGTCTCCGGCGACGCGTGGAGGCAGGGGAAGCGAGGAAGGGCGGGGGGCCTGGCTGGGCGCGGGGAGAGGCGAAGGGGGGCTGCACGGCGACGGGCGGGACGCGGCGGCGCCGCTCGGCCAGGTGTTCGACAGTGGTGACAGGTGGTCACCACTGTGCAGAGCACGCCAGAAGTGGTCAACGACCCATTTCTCGCAGCTCCCTGCTCCAAAATGAGTGAGGTTTTGATATTTGTGTGCAGAACGCAAAATGTGGCAACTTTGCTGACTAGAGTTCTTCAAAATTCGAAACTTGCTCCGTGTAAATTTTTGGAAAAACAGTACTGGTCAAAACTTAAGTGGATGTTTTGGAAGGGAAAAAGAGATGGGCTTGGTCCAATTTGATGTTCCTGAGGTGTAGGGTCTCAAGGTGAACCTATACTGGGCTGGGTGAAATTTATTGAAAACCTTTCATGAACAACTTTGAAATTATGACGTTTGAGGCAGATTCTTAAATCAGAGAAATGGGTGGTGAAACCCTAAGTGCATACCAAATATTTTTGCATATTTGGGCTATATATTGCCCAGGGATCATCCCCTAATTTTTGCAGATTTTTAGGAAAGATATTTAGGGTACTTCCTTTGTAAAGTCACAATATAGGGATTTTGGTAATTAAATAAAGGAAACCATAGAAATAATATTTTTGGGTGAAAGGAGCCAGCAACACGTTTGCCAAGTGGGAGAGAATTCAAAACATAAGATCCCAAACTTGGACAAGGTTTCATAAATGGTCGAGAATTTTTAAAAGGGCAACCAAATCAAGGGATAATTAAATCCCAAATTCCAAGAATAAATTTTTAAAGAAATTTTTTGAAAGGCCAAATTTCAGGATGTTACACGTAAGGACGCTGGAGGTATCCGGGGAGGGCTTGCGCGCTGTGGAGCGCGCACGGACGAATATCAAACCAAGAACACACAAGCACACGCACACGGTTTACCCAGGTTCGGGGCCCTCGTGAGGAGGTAACACCCTACTCCTGCCTCTCTCTGTGCATATGGGTGAAGCACAAGCACCAGTACAAGATCTGCTCCTTGAGCTGTATTGCTAGACTATGAACAGTGGTACGAGGTAGAAGTTGAAGCTAAACACAAAGGGGGCAAATGAGCTCTTTCTTCTTCCGTCCCTCACGCAGGAGGAGGTACAGGGGTACTTATAGCAGTCCAGTAGCCAACGGCTCTCTCCTCCACGCTGGCAGCACGGGCTCCTGCAAAGATCTCCGGGATTCCTGCAGGAGATCCGCGCCTCCGGGTTCTCGGGTCAGCTCTGTCATGACAGGACCCCTCCTGTCTTGTCCCAGCTTATCCGGGCTGTCCCATCCCGGGACGTCGGTCTGTCAGGCTCCGGGTTCCCCGGCCAGGCGTGCTCCTCTGCCAGGCCAGAAGACAAAAGCCATTGACTTCTTAACCGAGGTAAGCTTTCTTCTCTTCCTTAACCCGGCATGGATATGCCGGATTCTTCTCGTCCCTTTCCTGCACATAAGAAAGATCAAGAGCAGACCGACATTGGCATGTCGGTTAAGATGACCCGGCTAACATGACCCGGCCTAAGTGACCCGATGGTCATGAGCCGGTTTGCAGTCACACCATGTCTCGGTCCCTCCGGGTCTTGGTTGACCCGGTTTGACCATGACCCGGTCCACTCTTTATAGCTCTTTATACCACAACTTACCCTACCCGGGGGTAGCCCCCCGACATTAGTCCCCGAACCTGGTGCGGTCCTACAGCCTCGGATGGAGGGCCACGCCAGGTTTAACAAAACAAACCAGATTAACTGTCTTTCCGGCTCAAGTAAGCCTCGGTCTGGCCGAGTTTTACCGAGTCAAACCAAATAATATTATCCGAATTTCATCTTTGACTTGGTCCAACCGGAACTACGTGACTCTTCCTGACTCCACCGAGTTTAGTCTCGGTTTTCTTATTTCGGTTTGCCTCGATCTGTGCGCACGGCCGACCACGCCTCTGCGCGCGCCGCACACCGCACGCTGCACACGTCACGCGTGTTGTGTTCAGTCACATCAGGCACAGCCTTTGACTGTACTTGACCACCTCGCGCGGCGCCTGGGTAACCGCGCCAATGATGGCGGACCCACCACTACGTCCATTAATGGACAGTTACCACGTCCAGATCGTGCGCCATCAGTTTTGGGCGCGATTTGGGGAACTGCTCCCACCGCTTCAGGAACCGCACACCTCCACGCCTATAAATAGGAGGAGGAGAGCACGAGGAACTCCTTCTTCTTCCTCCGCTTCCCTCTCCACCGCGCTAGCACTTCCGTCGCCACCGCCGCGAAGAGCACTCCGCCTGGCGCGATCTTGAAGACCTTTCGCCATTGCCGA
Source organism: Poa pratensis (assembly GCA_947311845.1). Classification (NCBI taxonomy): domain Eukaryota; kingdom Viridiplantae; phylum Streptophyta; class Magnoliopsida; order Poales; family Poaceae; genus Poa; species Poa pratensis. The sequence continues at coordinate 66,877,147 of CAMZMU010000049.1, read as the reverse complement.
CGACCGGACTCTTCCGCGCCGCCGCCGCCGAACCCCTTCCTGCGGGATCTGCATTCCGGTATGGATTCCAAATCTCCACCTTCTTCTTGAACCATTCCAGTGTTCTTCCTCGCATGTTCTTCACGGTTCATCCCTTGGGGTTCTAGATCTCCAAATGCTAGTCCTGCTAGGTTTAGCCTTGTTTGCTCATAGATGACATTATTCAGATCTGTTTCTAGATCTTTCTCGCACGGATACGCGGACATGGCTCCTGATAGTTTCCTCCTTTTCTGCCCTAGACTCCTATTTTATTTCCTTTTTTACTCGCTCGGTAGATCTTCTTTGCCCACAGATTCATGTAAATTCATGTTTGTAACTTTTGCCCAAATCATTTAACTCGACTTCCGAATCACTGAACACTTATCTTTCCGAATCATCTTTCCGGGTGATTCTATCTCGGTTCTTCCGAGTTATATACCTCGGTTTCCGAGTTACTTGCACTGTTTCTCCGGGTCACCTGTTTCGACTCTAGATTCATAACTCCGAGTTACTTATCTCGGTTGTGTTTGTACTTTTTTGCAGGTTTTGCCCTGAGATGTCAGGCCGCAGTACTCCCGACCCGGCCGAGTCATTGGCTGCACGAGGCGGATGGGAAGGATCCGATGTGGTGCAAGCTGATCTCGATTGGCTGCTCAAGACCCGGCGCATCACGGCCGAGGCTATATGCCGGCTTCCGGGAGATGAACTCGAACCGGTTCTAGAATCTGGTGAACGAGTGGTGTTCCTTGCGCACTTTCAGCGCGGGTTTGGACTCCCAGCTAGTCCCTTCTACCGGGACTTTCTCAACTACTTCGGTCTACAACCTCACCATCTCCCTGCCAACGCCATCACATCTCTCTCAGCTTTTACCTCTTTCATGGAGGGGTACCTCGGCCTCTGGCCCACTGTTGCCGCCTGGGCCAAGTACTTCCGCCTCCGGAAGCAAACCATTCCGAATAAGGAGGAGGTCGTGAAGGATATGACCGCATGCGGTGCGGCTAGCATCACTCCGAGGAAGCACTCCATCTTTCCCGGATTACCGGCTTAGAATCCTGCCGGAAGTGGCAGAGGTCCTTTTTCTATGTGAAGAGCCCGGCTGATCGGGATGTTCTCAATCTGCCGGAGTTCAACATCGCTCCCCCCACAGACGAGTTAAACTGGAACTATGACCCGCAGGACAGCATTCCTGAGGTCCAACTGATCCACCAAACCCTTGAGGGCTGCTGGAGAAGAAGATGAGCGCAGACGACCTCTTGAGGACTTTCATCATGCGCCGAGTCAACCCTCTCAGTACCGTGTGCACAAGATTTGCCACATGAGTGGTTTGCTGGACCCTATCCGGGTCAGCACCCATGATCTCACCCACCCCAAGTCAGGAGACGGGTCAAGGCCATCGCGCAGACCGAGATGGCGGACGATTGGCAATGGGGCGTAGAGCCGTTTGAGCGATCCCGGCTCCCCTCCGGTTAGTTTGTTACCTTGGAATTGACATTGCCCCGCCTTCCGGGTCTACTTTTAACTCGGTGAGGCACCTTCTGACTAATCCGAATTTGCTTTTCCTGCAGCTGTTTACCCGACAAGCCACCGAAGATGGGGACCTGAAGACCCGGAAATGGACAAAAGATCGCCGTGCGCGACCCGAGGAGACTGAAGATCCGGACAACGAGGATTATATGCCGGTTCCTCGTGCCAAGGCTCCTACCTCGGGTAAGCCATCCGCCCGTGTCTTCGTTCAAGACTTGTCCGACGACGAAGATGATGATTGTCAAATCCTAGACCCCATTGATGCTATTCCTATTTCATGGTCTGCACCTCCTGCTACAGCCACTTCGGGTGCGCAAGGCACATCTCGGAAACGCGCCGGCGCGTCCGGGTCAGCGGCTCCTCCGGCTAAGAAAGCCAAGAAGGTTGTTACCAAGCGCAAGCCTAAGGTCCTTCCAACCAGCAAAGGGTAAGATAAACTTCGCATAACTTTCCGGCTTTCCTTCTTTCTCTCTTTCCTTTAACCGAAGTTAACCTTATCCGAATTAACATTCTACCTCGGTTTATGCAGTGACCCGATCGCCACCAAACAGACCCACAGCTCGATTCGGTCTCCTGTTCCTTCATCGCCACCTCGGACGACCCATACCCCCGGAGGAGCGATCCCTTCCCCGGTGCGCGCTAGCTCAGCCGACATTCCGCCGCCGAATCTTGATTCGGATGTGGGAGGGGACCAAGGCCCCGAGCAAACCTCGGCTCCGGGTCAAGACCAATCTCCCTCTCTCCTCTTAAGGATTTGGAGACGAAGCGGGGTAAGACTCCAACTGAGACCTCGTCTAAGTTGGAGCTCGACCCTCACCTCAGAAGCACACCAAGCAACAGCAACAGTTGAAACAACAGCAGAAGCAGCAGCAGAAACAGCAGCAGCAACAGCAGAAGGAGAAGCCGCAGCAGCAGAAGGAGAAGGACCAGCAACAGCAACAGGAAAACAGCAAAGGCTGCAGCAGGAGAAACAGCAGAAGCTGCAGCAAGACAAGTCTCGGAAGCAGCAGCAGCCCCCAGTGCCGGTCCATACTCCGGTACCACCGCCTCCAAGTGTGCCAACTCAGCAAGCCTCTGGCCAACCTTCAACTGCCAGGGCAAACAAATTTGTGACTCCAACAGCAAACCGGGCGTACCAAGACCTTTCCGAGATGATCTCGCCCCCGGGTCAACAGCCATGTTCTTCCGAGTCTCCGCACTCCGAGTGATAAGAGCCTCGGCTCGGTTGGACAGTACGTGATGGATTGGAACGCCGCGGACCCGAGTGAAGTTTCTTCTACTCCGGCAAATCCACACCGGTTGGCCCCGGCCTGGTTGCACAATCCCTACACTCCATGCAGGTCTCGGCCCTTCAGGCCAGCAGGGTTGTCGAGGTAAATCTCTCGGAACTTAGCACTTGCTCTAAAATGATCAATAGTCACACATCCACAGTCCCCGAGATTCGGGCTGAGTAACTGATACTCGTCCGAGTAATAGGTAACTCGGCGCGAATCTTCAAAAACTTGATCATTTTAATCTTAACTTGTTAAAAACACTGGGATGCCCAGTCCCCGAGTCTCATGTCGAGTTTACCCGGCATGAGTTACATTAAACTCGGACAACCAGTCCCCGAGTTTCATGTCTAGCTGACTCGGTATGACCTTTTATCAATCTCGGGCTCAGTCCCCGAGATTCTTTTTACCCTTACTAACATCTTTCCTTCTGCAGGATTGCACCAACACTCGGAATCTTCAAGAACTAGCCTTGGAGCACCGATCGCTCAAGCTCTCCTTCCAGAACCAGCAGGAGGAAATGAAGAAGAAGGAAACTGAGCACAAGCGTGCTCTCAAGGAAGAACAGTCCGAGGTGACTCGGCTCAAGCGGAGCTTGACCGGGTCGAGAAAGAGAAGACGAGCTAAAAAAGGAGAGGAACACGCTGAAGGCAGCTCTGGAGAAGCGTGCCGCTAATGACCAGAAGATTCAAGCGCACATCACTGCATGCGAGGCTAAGGCTACCAAAGCTTCAGAAGAGTCGGATGCCCTCAAGGCAAATGCTGCCAAGTGGCTGGCTGAGCTCACCAAACTTAATGCCGAAATGGACAGTAAGTTCTCCGAATCATATCCTTTTTGTTTATATCTTCACATGAAACTTTGTGTCGGTGTCTCATTTGATTCGGTGTCAGCCTATTTGCTCTCAGAACACTTTGAGCACTGCCAAGCTGCAGCAGCCAACACTGTGAAGAAGGCCCGAGCTAGAGGGCCGAGGCACTGGAGCTCCGCTACCCGAGGCTTGGGACATCGACGACCACTTGATCGCACTCCAAGCTCGCATTTCTCCTTTGAAGAGCATCGGCGTCGAGCTTCTTAACGCCAGTATCCGAGCCTACAATGTCTTGTGGCCCGAATCTCCCAGTGTCAAGACCATTGCCGAGTTGTCCACATGCTTGCAGCAAACCGAGACTCGGTTAAGGGAATGGAGGTCTCTTCTGCTCGTGCCGGGGCCGACGCAGCCTTGCTTTTTCTGATGTCCTGGTATGAGGAAATTAACCTCGACGGCTGCGCACCCTTCGCGATGGTTCTCCATGGGCTACTGACCCGGCATTGATCGCGAAGCGTGAGGAAGCTGCTACCTTCATGGCCAGGTTTGCCAATACTCGGTCTGTTGAATCCGGTGTGGTTTACTCGGATGATGAAGAGGAAGAAGAAGAAGAGGTCAACGCTGAAGGTGATCTGAGCAAGAATATGGTGACTCTGATTCCGAGTCTTCAACTCCCGATGACTCGGCTAAGACTGCGAAACCATCTGCTGCCGAGATTTCCAAAGAGCCAGCGGTTGACCCGGCCAAGCAAAGTGCTACCGATATCTCCTTGAAGACAATGTCTGATCTTATCGATGCATCGGCAAGCAAGATTACCCCAACTGCCCCCGAATCTGCTACTTCTCCGACCAAAGTTACTCCTGCAACCGAGGTTCCTCCTTCAACCAAGGTTGCTCCCTCATCCGGGTCTGTCCCTGAAACCGAGGCTGCTCCTTCGACCGAGGTTCCTCCTTCCACCGAGGCTCCTGCGTCATCCGGGTCTGCTCCTGCAACCAAGCTGCTCCTTCCTCCGAAGCCGCTGCTTAACTTACATGAATTCAAACTGTTAAATCCCCGGAATGCCGGGTGCAGATGTAATATACATTTTAAGTTCCTCCGAGACTACTTTTATTTTGCTTAATTCGAACAAGACGAGGTTTATGTTGGATCAATTTAAACCGAGTCCCCGAGTTTATTTTCTTGTTCACTATACTTGTCAATCTTTGCTCTTGTCTACCATTTAGGCGTTCGACAGTCGAGTCACAAGATAGGAATTATAGCATACAATACTTCATAACATTCGAGTTGGGGTTTAAAGTCATCCGACATAAACAAATATGAAAAACAGGGTTAGTAAACAAGCTATGCCGAATCATTTTTGGCCGAGTCTCCGAGTTCATTTTCATGTTCACTACGAACCATCACCTCAGCTCTTGACTGCCTTTTTTGGCGTTTGTCAGTCGAGTCACAAGATCACAATAAGATAGCATACAGTACTTTGAACTTTGAGGCAAGGCTTCAAATCATTCGGCATAGGAAAAACATAAATGAAAAAACAACAGATGACACAAGCATATAGACGAGGCAGTCCCCGAGTTTTGATTCGGGGTGCCGACATTTCATTCATATAGAAACCGAGATACATACACTGCACCCTTTATGAGTAAAAGGGCGGAGTAGAGCTATATTCCATGGACGCTTAGTTTCCTCTCCGGATTTGTCCATCCTGTGCTTCATCGGTTCCTGTGCATCTATAAGATAGTATGAATCATTGTGCAGAGCCTTGCTCACAATGAACGGTCCCTCCCATGGAGGTGTCAACTTATGTCGGCCTGCAGTGCGCTGCACCAGCCTCAGTACCAAATCTCCCTCTTGGAACACCCGAGGGCTGATCTTCCGGCTATGATAGCGTCGGAGATTTTGCTGGTATATTGCTGACCGAGATAAGGCCAGCTCTCGGCCTCTTCAAGTAGGTCAACACCATCTTCCCGGGCTTCTTTTGCCTCGGTTTCAGTGTACATTGCCACTCTTGGTGCATCATATTGTATGTCGGTTGGCAGAACAGCTTCTGCTCCATAAACCAGAAAGAATGGTGTGTAGCCAGTCGATCGATTCGGTGTGGTCCTGAGACCCCATAATACTGCTGGGAGCTCATCTATCCAACAACCCGGAGTGCGTAACAATGGTGCAATTAACCGAGCCTTTATGCCATCTAGCACCAAGGCATTTGATCTTTCTACCATCCCATTGGCCTGTGGGTGTGCAACTGCAGCTACATCCAGCTTAATTCTCTTCTCGGCACAAACCGAGCAAATTCTCCCACAGCAAAGTTGGTTCCATTATCTGTGATGATACTGTGTGGATAACCATATCTCAGAATTATGTCCTTCAAGAAAGTCACTGCTGTGTGTCCATCACATTTCCGGATTGGCTTTACCTCTATCCATTTGGTGAATTTGTCCACCATCACCAATATATGAGTCATGTTACCTCGGGCTGGCTTGAATTCTCCCACCATGTCAAGGCACCAAACAGCAAAAGGCCAAGTGATTGGAATTGTCTTGAGTGCCGAGGCTGGCATGTGAATCTTTTTTGCAAATCTCTGACATCCTTCACATTTTCTGACTATGTCTTCAGCTTGTTGCAAAGCAGTGGGCCAGTAGAACCCATGCCGAAATACTTTGGCCACCAGGCTCTTGAGCAGGCATGATGTCCACACTCCCCTTGATGAATCTCTAGGAGCATTTCTTCTCCTTCTGCCGGGTCAACACACCTCTGCAGCACTGTGGTTGTGCTTCTCTTGTAAGCTCCTTATTGATGATGGTGTATGCTTTTGCTCTTCTCAACACTTGCCTAGATTCGGTTCTATCATCCGGCAGGCTCCCATCAACAAGATATGTCATTATAGGCTGTGCCCACTCCGGGACAGGTCTTACAGGAAATACTGGCATATCTATATCCATTGGCTCAGCATCTATGGCTCGTCCGACATTTCCTCGTCAGTCCCCGGGTTCTGCTTGGCAGTCCCCGAGTTATCCCCGACATAACCGACATCAACATCCATTGGAACTGCATCTGACTTTGGCATTGGCGGGATATAAATTGATTCGGATTCTGGCGATGGCTTAATGGACGGCTTTCTCAAATGCTCCAAAGCTATTCCGGGTGGAATTGGATCTCTGGATGAACCGAGTTTGGATAGTACATCGGCAGCTTCATTCTCTGCCCGAGGTATATGTGTGTACTCGCATCCTTCAAAAAATCCGAAATTTTCTGCACATGAAATCGATATGATGCCATGTTGGCATCCACTGCATCCCAATTTCCCGAGGTTTGATGTATAACCAGAGCCGAATCACCGAAGCATTCAATTCGGCGAATCCCACTTCCTTGGCCACATTAAGCCCATGGATGAGTGCCTCATATTCGGCTACATTATTGGATGCTGTGAAATGAATTTGCAGCACATATCTCAGTTGATCCTTCTTCGGTGAGGTAAGAACTACTCCTGCACCCAAACCAATCTTTGTTTTGGATCCATCAAAATGCATTGTCCAGTAATTCGGGTCATGGGCTGGTGGTTCATACTGCATCTCGGCCCAATCCACAAGGAAATCCGGCAATGCCTGAGACTTGATTGCATCTCTTCTCTCATACTGTGGAGTGTAAGGGGATAACTCGATTGCCCATTTGGCAACTCGGCCATTTGCATCTTTACATCCAATGATCTCCGAGATAGGAGCCTCACACACCACCCTTATTGGATGCTCTTGAAAGTAGTGCTTCAATTTCTTGGCTGCCATATAGACACCATACACCATCTTCTGGTAATGAGGGTAATTCTGCTTGGATGTCGATATCACCTCACTCAGATAATACACCGGCCTCTGCACGGTTTTGCCATCTTCTTCCCGCTCCACCACTACTACAGCACTCACAACTCGGTTTGTGGCTGCAATATAGAGCAACATCGGCTCTTTGGGCAGTGGGGAAGCAAGTATCGGAGCTGTGACCAACATCTTTTTTAACTCGGCAAAAGCCGCATTTGCCTGTGGAGTCCACACAAAGTTATTGGTTCTTTTCATCAATTGATACAAGGGCAAGGCCTTTTCTCCTAACCGGCTTACAAACCGACTCAGGGATGCAAGACAACCAGTAAATTTTTGCACATCTTTAAGATTTTGAGGCAACCTCATATTTTCAATAGCCCGAATTTTTACCGGATTAGCCTCGATACCTCGGCTAGACACAAGGAACCGAGTAACTTTCCTGCTGGTACACCGAATGTACATTTATCCGGGTTAAGTTTCATCCGGTATTTTCTCAAGTTTTCGAATGTTTCTCTTAGATCATCGACAAAGTCGACTTCTCTTTAGTTTTAATGACTATGTCATCGACATACACCTGCACATTTTTTCCTATTTGATTCTGCAAGCATTTTTGCATACACCTTTGATACGTAGCACCAGCATTTCTCAAACCGAATGTCATGACACGATAGCAATAAGCCCCGTACGGGGTAATAAAGGCAGTTTTTATTTGATCATCCGGGTTCAACGGTATCTGGTGAAACCAGAGTAAGCATCCACAAAGGATAACAGCTCACACCCGGCTGTGGAATCGATCACTTGATCTATCCGAGGCAGCGGGAATGGATCCTTAGGACATGCTTTGTTCAGATTCGTGTAATCAATACACATACGCCACACTTTGCTACATTTGGGTCATCTTTTTCTTCTCTACCAGGACTGGGTTAGACAACCAGTCCGGGTGCAGTACCTCCATGATGAATCCGGCCCAGTAGCCGGGTCAGCTCATCTTGTATCACTTGTCTTCTCTCGTCCGAAAGTCGCCGCATCGGCTGCTTCACAGGCTTCATCTCGGGCCTCACAAATAATGAGTGCTCAGCCAATTCCCTCGGAACACCTTCCAGGTCATGATTTGACCATGCAAAGATGTCTCGATTCTCACGGAGGAATTGGATGAGCTCGCCTTCCTATTTCTCAGTTAACCCGCCCCTATGATAGCCTTGCGCTCAGGGTGCTCCGGGTCAATAGTGATCTTCTTGGTCTCCTTGGGCGCCTCGAACGCCGCATTTTGCTCCATGTGTGCCATTCCCGGCATGCCGAGTTGCGCAGCTTGAGCCATGGCCACCACCTGCTCATCTTTTTCTTCTCAGCAGCTATGATCAGAGACTCGGCTAAGTTGGAGCCAGCCGAGGCACACTCGATGGAGCTCTTGTAGTTACCCGCAATGGTATGATACCATTCGGTCCTGGCAGCTTCATCTTCAGGTAAGCCATGTGGGTGGATATCATGAATTGGCCAGAGTTGGCCTGCCGAGTAGTGCATGGTATGGACTTTCAAGGTCTACTATCTCGAACAGGACAGTCTCGGTCCTGGAGTTCTCCTTGGTGCCGAGACATACATCAATCCACATCTTGCCCATAGGTGCACATGAGACACCAGGTACTATACCATGAAAAGTTGTGTCGGTTGGTAACAACATGTTGGCAGTAATACCCAACTTCACCATTGTATCTCGGTACATGATGTTGATACTGCTGCCATTGTCAATCAGAACTTTGCTGAATCTGACATTCTGGTTGGGCCCAATGAATGTTGGGTCCACCACCAGAGCATAGCCTCCTGGGGTTGGCATGATTCGGGGGTGATCTTTTATCCCCCAGGTAATTCCTGATCCGACCAGTGCATATATTTTGGCACAGCCGGCATAACAGCATTGACCTCCATCTGGCGCCGCGCCCGACTCTTTTTGTCAGTTGCCTCGGTCACGAACACCACATAACTATGATGAGCTTCATGATACTCATTCTGGCGATTAGGACCGGCATTGCCATAGTTGCCTCCGTGGTTCACCTGATTCACATCATTCGGTTCTCTCCTGTTATCATTCGGCCTCTGTTGTTGCTGTTGATTCGGCCGGTTCACCGGAGTGTTGTTTGCCCCGGTCAGCGCAACACGCTGCTGAGGTTTCGGCAGTGGCGGCCTCGGAGGACCAACCCTCTGGTTTCCTCCGGATCCAGCTCCTTCCCTCAAGGTCCTATGGTACCAACTGCATTGCCGAGTCGAGTGATGTGCTGGCCCACGCTTATCATTGGTGTGGTATCTGCATGGTCCATCCAGCATTGCCTCATAAGTGGCAGGCAGTTGTGTATCTTGGCCCCAGGGCTTCTTTCCCTCTTGGTTCTGGCCCAAGGTGGGCCATTGATCTTCGGCCTTTGGCTGCTACCAGCATTTGGTTGCTCTTGATCTACCGCTGCACCATGTTTGATCCGTACCGAAGATCCGGCCGATCTTCCCTTCTCTTGTGTCCAAAGTTCTGGCTATCATTGGCCCGAACTGTCCGGGTCTGCTGTTACCCGGGTTTCGTCGACTCGGTTCGCCGCGTTGAGCAGAGGCTGCATTGGATCCCAAGTGCATAACTGTCTGCAATCCGAATTGTCTCGGCCAAAGTGGCTGGCATCTCCCTTTGTAATCTTTGCCACAACATGGAGCCATGTCGGCATCCCTGGCAAACCACGAAATGGCCTGTGCCTCCACAACTCCTTCGCAGGAATTGCGCACTGTACTCCACCGAGTCAAGTAGTCTCGGTCAGTCTCATTTGCCTCTGCACACACATAGCCAATTGCTGTGGCCGATTCGGCCTCTTGTACGTGCTAGAGAAGTTACTCACAAAGGCTTCTTCAAAATCCAGCCAGCAGTTGACACTGCCCTCGCTCAAATTGTTCAGCCAAATTCGGGCTGGCCCTTCCAACATCTGAGGTATGTACCTCACCGCCCATCGGCGGTTTCCTCCGGCTACATTTACTGCCGAGAGATAATCCGACAGCCAGTCCTCTGGCTTGGAGTTACCATCATAGGTCTTCGAACCTCGGGGCAACTGGAAGTGCGGCACTGACGGTTCCCCCATGATTCGGGGCCCGAAGCATTTAGGTCCAGGTGGGCCCTGCTCTTCCAGTATCTCGGACCAATGGAGCCTGTCCAACTTGATGCGTGCATCACCCGGCGCCAACATGCGCGGTCCCAACCTGTCTCCTAGTGCATTGTCATATCTCTGATATCCGGCTCTCTCCAGAGCCGAATTGCCATCATCATAGCGGTTGTTCCTCTGGTCAACACCTTGTGGTTCCTGAACATGCGCAGCCCTCGGGTGTTGCTGAGCATGGTTTTGATTCGGATACCGAGGTGGTTGACCCGGCCAGCTGGGTTGGGATTCCCCTGACCCGGATTTCCCTGAGCCGGGTTACCCTGCGCCGGATTACTCCTAGCCCTGCCTGCACCGTTCTGCCCGGCCATCTGCTCTTTAGCATAGTCCGGGTTGTAGGTCTGGATCTGCTTGTTCCTTCCCGAGTTTACACTCGGGTTACGATCTCTACTCGCATGTGGCGAGGAAGCTTGCCCTTTGGACCTCTGACTACCGGCCTTAGCCGAGTGTACAATCTGGGAACCCCCAGCCATGGTGTTGCCTTTCAAATATGCCTCATTCTGTCGGTTGGCCATTGCCACCAACTCATTCACTCTTGCTTGTTGCTTCTGGTAAGCTTCGCCGGTTAATCCGGCTAGCTCAGCCCTTGCTGCCTCTGCAGCTCTAAGGGTCTTGGCTGGGGAGCTATAATTCGGCTTCGCTGCCGTTACCCGAGTCGCGCTTGACGCGGATCTACCGTCCCTAGCCATCTCTACATTGAGGCCTTTGCCTCTCTTTCGCACATCAGCCATGCGAGCAGCATCAAGGCCATGAGCCTTGTTATACTCACGCATCGATCTATCGAACTCTTCCTAGTCTTGGCCATCTCCATGGCCTCAGCATGCAGGTCCTTGCGCTGCTGCTCCAGCTCTTCCTCGGTCAGGCTACACCCGTACCAGGAACTATGGGAACAGCGAGCCTTTCGATCACCTTATCCAGAGGAAGAGGCCTGGACTCGGACGGGCCGCCCTGCTCGTGGGTCACCCTCTCCAGGGGTGGCCTGGCCGTCCTGACCGATTCTCCGGAGTCTCGGCATCATCCTCCAGACCAGCTCCAGCCGCAGTCCGGTCATCATGACCTCTGCGCAGCTCTCGGGGCGAGTGATACGCCGACCGCGAGCCGCACAAAGAGCAGGAGGATCTTCTGCCTCCAGCACCCGCGCGGGGTACTTGCGGACGAGCTCGGTGGCGACGTAGGTGTGGAGGGAGCCGAAGGCGATGAGGCAGCCGTTGACCGGGAGAGGCCTGCCGCCGAAACAACCGGCGTTGTCGCTGACGAAGTGCATGTCGCCGAGCTTGCACACCAACCCGCTGAGCACACGCTCGCCGGAGGTGGTGATGGAACCCGTCCGGATGAAGACTCCAGCCAGCGCCGCTGCTGGCCCCACGGTGGGCGCCAACTGTCGTGGTGGTGTCACGGCAGATGCCATGGGTATGGCTAAGTGTGGGGCCGAAAGGACGCTGGAGGTATCCGGGGAGGGCTTGCGCGCTGTGAGCGCGCACGGACGAACATCGAACCAAGAACACACAAGCACACACACGATTTACCCAGGTTCGGGGCCCTCGTGAGGAGGTAACACCCCTACTCCTGCCTCTCTCTGTATATGGGTGAAGCACAAGCACAAGTACAAGATCTGCTCCTTGAGCTGTATTGCTAGACTATGAACAGTGGTACGAGGTAGAAGATGAAGCTAAACACAAAGGGGGCAAATGAGCTCTTTCTTCTTCCGTCCCTCACGCAGGAGGAGGTACAGGGGTACTTATAGCAGTCCAGGAGCCAACGGCTCTCTCCTCCACGCTGGCAGCACGGGCTCCTGCAGAGATCTCCGGGATTCCTGCAGGAGATCCGCGCCTCCGGGTTCTCGGGTCAGCTCTGTCATGACAGGACCCCTCCTGTCTTGTCCCAGCTTATCCGGGCTGTCCCATCCCGGGATGTCGGTCTGTCAGGCTCCGGGTTCCCCGGCCAGGCGTGCTCCTCTGCCAGGCCAGAAGACAAAAGCCATTGACTTCTTAACCGAGGTAAGCTTTCTTCTCTTCCTTAACCCGGCATGGAATGCCGGATTCTTCTCGTCCCTTTCCTGCACATAAGAAAGAACAAGAGCAGACCGATATTGGTATGTCGGTTAAGATGACCCGGCTAACATGACCCGGCCTAAGTGACCCGATGGTCATGAGCCGGTTTGCAGTCACACCATGTCTCGGTCCCTCCGGGTCTTGGTTGACCCGGTTTGACCATGACCCGGTCCACTCTTTATAGCTCTTTATACCACAACTTACCCTACCCGGGGTAGCCCCCCGACACTCGGGATGCAAGCTTAGAGATTTGATCCCAGAGAACTCATGTGCCGCAATCCTAAACAGTTTAGCGTGCTCATATTGAAGCAGAGCATGGTACCTACCTTCAGAACTTTAGCACAAAGGCTATTACGCATTTCTAACAATCTCCACACTTGTTTCGCAAGCATTTCCAAGGTTCTTGAATCTTAATTAGCAAATGTTTTTTGCACAGGTTGAATGGTATTTAGACACGCGCAACACGGATGAGGTGAACTGAACATGGAAAATGTACGGCAAGGTTAGCATACTAAACATGTTGATTGTTCCGAGTTAAGTCATTCTACAAGCCAGTCAGGGCCATGCAGATCATCTGCTATTAGTGGGATTGCATATGAGCTCCGGGTGAAAACCCCAGTCGATTCTCTAGTCTCGACGGCGGCTGATGACGTGAAAACACACGTTCGTTGGGAGACCCCAAGAGGAAGGTATGATGTAGTGCAGCAGCAATTTTCCCTTGTAATTCTACCAAGGTTATCGAACCAGTAGGAGTCAAGAGAGCTTCAGAAGGTTGACAACGGCACCAGAAAATGTAGCGTCTTGACGGGAGAGAAGCCTCCTAACAGCGCCAGAAAATATGGTGGTTGTCGTGGACCTGCACACAACACAATAAAACTACTTTGCCCCAACGAAACAGGAAGGTTGTCAATCTCCCTGGCTTGCTGAATACAAAGGATTAAACGTATGGTGTGGAGAACAATTATAATTACAGAAAATAACAGAGAACAAATGATTGCAGAGCGTGATGGAAACGGTGTTTTTATCAGTGTAAAGAATGGACCGGAGTCCATAGCTCACTAGTGGTGTATCTCCATAAAAGATAGCATACATGTTGGGTAAACAAATTACAGCTGGGCAATTGACAAATAGCAAGCGCATGACAATGCAATATATAACATGATTGTTTATTGTAGTATTTATTGGGCATTACATCATAATACATGGACCGCTTACTAGCTGCATCCATGACTAATAATCCACCTCCGGAATAGCATTCGTGTCTGATGACGTGGAACGCACGTTCGCTGAGAAACCCCAAGAGGAAGGTATGATGTAGTCAGCAGCAAAGTTTTCCTTTAATTACAAAACCAAGGTTGTCAGATCCAGTAAAACTACATAAACTCACTTGGTTCTGTAAAAACACATTGCATAGTTTATTTCAAATATTAGCTACTGTTACTAAGCAAGATCGTGATCTCCCCCGAAGAACGTGAATCTATACTTGCAAAAGAGACAATGCAAACAAAGACAGAATCTGTCAAGACCAGAACAGTCCGTAAATACGAATTATTTCGAGGCACTTTCGATGCTCAAATCAGAAAACGGTTAACTAACTAAAGATAGGTAATAAGTTCAGGCTTCTGCTAAAAAATTTACAGATTAAAATAGTAATCCGTGATTTTTCACGAACTTTTACCGTGAGGTACAGAAATCTGTTTCTGGACAGCAAATAAAAATTTACCACCCTCTTGCATTAGAGGCTTTTCTTGGCACAACCAAAACAAAAATAAAAGATACAAAGGAGTTGTTACAGAAGTAAACAACCTCCTTGAGACTCAAGAAAACAAAAAATAACAGGAAATAAAATTGGGTTGTCTCCCAATAAGCGCTTTTCTTTAACGCCTTTCAGCTAGGCGCAGTAGCAAAAAGATCAAGTATTATCAAAATCTTTACTCAAATAAAGGTCAGCAAACTTTTCAAAGAGGCATTGTATCTTATCTATATATGTCTCAGAGTCTCCTTTCTCACTTCTTCTAGGTTCACTACTCTCATCAAAAGGGTTTTCAGGAACTATCCAATCAAAATTCATTTCTAGAGCCTCATGCATCCCCATAAGTTTAAAAGGGATTGGTACCTTCACTTCCCCTTTATAATCAGTTCCCTTAGTATATTCAAGTCTATCAATTTCCAATTTTGAAAGGGTACTTATAACATCAATATAGTAGCCAAGCATCTTATAGCGAACAAGAACTTTTCTAGCTTCCCTAGCAACATCACCAAATTCTTTGAGCAAGGTTTCTAAAACGAAGTCTTTCTTTTCCCCATCTTCCATATCATAGAGTTTAAGAAACATTTGCTGCATTATGGGATTAGGTTGACAAACCTAGCTTCCAACATGTGTACTAAAGAGGTTGTAGCAATTTCATAATTATGAGTGACTTCTGCCAAGGGTTTATCTCAAAATCTTTAAGTCTACTCACATGAATAAGGAATTCTTCAATATTATTTCTTCCAATAATGGAACCACTTCCGACTTCAATATATTTCTTAACATACTTAGGGGGAAACATGATGAGCAACCAGAAAATAAAAACTAGGTAAACCGAAATAAAAGAAAGCTAAAATTTAATTATTATTTTTTGTGTTTTTCGATTTTAAAAGCAAACAAGATAAAATAAAAATAAAATACGGAAGACAAAAACAAAGTAAAGAGAATGGTGACGTGTAACTCCCCTTGCTGTAGCCTCTAATTCCCCGGCAACGACGCCAGAAAAGTTGCTTGATGACGTGGAACGCACGTTCGCTGGGAAACCCCAAGAGGAAGGTATGATGTAGTCAGCAGCAAAGTTTTCCCTTGATTACGAAACCAAGGTTGTCAGATCCAGTAGGAATTGGAAGAGCTTCAGAAAGGTGTCAGCGGCGCCGTTACCCGATCACTGACGTGGACCTGCACTGTCGGCCCAGTGGAAACCGGGGTACCATGGGCCGGCCTGCCACAGCCCTCGACACTCCGCGGGAAATTCTGCTAAGGACCAGGCGTTCAGCCTGGCGAGCCTCGCGAGGGACTTTTCCCCTCGCGAGGATTCCTTCACTCTGCTGAGCATTTCTGCTAAGGACCAGACGCTCAGCCTAAGGGGCCTCGAGAGGGACTTTTCCCTCGGGAGGGCCTCTCCTGCCCAGAAAACCACCAAGTCCTGGCGCATCTCCGCGCCACCCTCGCGAGGACTCCCTCGTGAGGTGTCAAGTACTACAGAGCCTCGGCAAGGCTCCAGGCCCTCGTGGGGTTCCTTCAAGTGGAAGCAAGCTCCTGCACCCGCTGCAGAGCGCACATGGTCTCTGCGCCCGCCGCAGAGTGACGTGCGCGCCTGCACGCGATGACGACGACGCCGCAGTTGCCATTCTCGTGTATAAAGTAGTCAACTAAGCTGGGGCAAGCAAAGCGGACTCCAAGGATTGCCATTTTGGTGATAAAGGGACCGGCCGCCACTACGCTCCAAGCGCGACATCACCGTGGGGCACGCCACGAGACTCTGAAGCGCCAGCCCACCGTCCTGGATGGACGGTGGCTTTTTTCTGCCGAGACGACGTGCTCTCTGCCATGGACCGCGTCCATGGACAATCCCGACGCGCTGCGCTGTGCTCCACCTTTGCCACCATGTGGAATCCCTTCCCGTCTGTAGTTTTCGGGGAAGAGGACCAAGCAGTACAAAAGGAGGCAGCGTACGACCAAGGAGGGGGATCGATTCATTCTGCACTCCACCAGCTACGTTGTAAGGAAGAAGACGGAGCTGATTCCACCATAGTCCACGATAGCCATAACTGTGCCCTCGGCAAGCACTTTGTACTGTGAACCTCTCCAAGCAGTGCAATACATCTTAGCAGGACGTAGGGTCTTTACACCTCGCGGTGGGCCTGAACCTGGGTAGCGGCTCGTGTTCTTTCTTTGTCATGATGTTCCTCACCGAGCTCGACGAGCACCGTCGCCGAGGTTGTTGAGGATTTGTTTGACGTTGTGTTCAGCCCCTTACTCGTTTCCTGGCTTCTGAGAGACACCCCTACTTCCTGGGACTAGTCTCCAACATTTGGCGCGCCAGGTAGGGGGCTGAGGCGCGTCTTCAACTTCTTCAACCTCTCCGCGCCATGACTGGCACGCGAGCTGCGCGTCTCGCACGACGGACGTCTGGCAGAGCCAACACCGAGCCCACCGCCAACAACAACCCGCGTGGCCGCCCACGCACCAACCGCGCTTCAGAGCGCAACGCCGAGCCGCGCGTCGAGCACCCTGAGGACGACGGTGGCAACGGCAGCGGCAACGACGGCGGCAACGACGACGATGGCGAGGGAGCTTCCTCCTAGCACCCGTCCAGGCGCGAGAGCGCCTCCACGCAGAGCCGGGTGGCGCCCAGTCCAGCCACTGCGCTACTGATGGCGCAGGAGCTGCTGCGCTACCGCCCACGCAGGCGGGCACGACAACTGGCTCGGGCGCCTCGAGGAGCTCATCAATGCCGCCGCCGTTCCAGCCGCTCCTACTGCAGCACCAGCGCCTTCTCGCTCGCTGGTGCGCCACTTCGGACGTGAAGGGAACATAGTGCACGGCGCTCCTCCTCCCCCTCCGCCACTGATGTCCCACAAGTATAGGGGATCGTGTGTAGCCTTTTCGATAAGTAAGAGTGTCGAACCCAACGAGGAGCTAAAGGTAGGATAAGTATTCTCTCAAGTTCTATCAACCACTGATATAACTCTACGCGCACTAAACGTTTGCATTATCTAGGAAATAAAACTACGGTAGCAATACGGGTATAAGAGATAGCTTTGCATGATAATAAATACATGAAAGTAAATGTTAGTGCTGCAGCAATAAAGTACACTAAGTAACCATATACTAACAGTACCATGAGTGTGGAAAAGTGGTGGTAATTGTGGTGGCTTTGTCCAAGATTAATTAGTGAAGACATTTAGTTCATTGTCTTTGATGCAGTTTTCAATGTGGGAGAGGCTAAATATACATGCACTCCACTACTTGAGATTTACAAGTACTATATGATTGGATTGTTAGCAAACATCCGTAAATACTAACAATGCATTAAGGTTTTCCCAACCATAGCCTTAAGTTTATGGTCCTCTTACTCCCATACATGCAACTAACCGGTTTGAGCCCTCAGGTTTCTGTCACTCCGGCAGGACTACCCCCCCTTTCCTTTGCACATACTACTAACCCTATGGTGTTGATCCATGCGCGCACAAGTATAATGGACACCAAAGGACAGTACCATATCAACATACAACTCTAATGAACCATAGACATTCAACAAAGCAATCAAAAGACAAATATACTACATAAACATGTCATAGATCATAGGATAAATATTATAGCATCAAACACCATGTTTACATAGGACGGTACAGAGGTTTGTGGGAGGATGAACCACTGAATACAAGGAGGAGATGGTGATGGAGATGGCGGTGAAGACGGCGGAGAGGGCAGCGAGAGGCGCAGGGCGGCGCCGGCACCGGCGGTGGCGCAGGGGGCTCCTCCTGCGTCGCCGGTTCCATGGGGGAGCACCGCCCCTTAGCCCCCTTCCTTCATGGCTTCAAGGGAGCCCTCCCCCATGGAGATGGCATCCATGGGGGAGGCAAAAACGTGGCTTTGGTGGCTGGAAATTCGTGGGTGGAGGAGTCCTCCACGAGTTAGGTTTCCTCCCTTTATATATCTTCTCGGATTTCCGTCACCCCCTTTTAGGGTTCCACCAAAACGGGCCTCCAGGCCGCGTCCGAACTCCGATTGGGCTGATATCGGGCTTAAAATCTTCGTATGGAAAATTGTGACAACTTTGTTTTCGGGGAGACCTCCAATTGACGTCATCTTCGAGGGTCAAACTGGCAAACTTCGTAAAAAGTTCTCAGACAGATTTCAGGAAAATCCCAATTCGACTCCAACAAGGTTTCCTCTTGTATTCTTGATAATTTCTACACATTAAAGAGTAAAACAAGAACATTGTGCACTTTTGCAACTATTAGTAGGTTAGTCCAAATAAATAATAAACTTAATATAAAAACAAGTGCTAAAAGCATAAAAATGGCATGAAACAATCAAAAATTATAGATACGTTTGGACGTATCAGCCACCTCCTCCAGCTGCAGCTCCGGCGGGAAACCACCGCGCCGCATCGCACGCATCCTCGCCGCATGACTGCTAGATTGTGCAGCGAACTCCAGCGGATGCGCGCGTGGAGATCGAGCGCCAGCGGGACCGCCACAACCGCGTCGTCCAGGAGATTGCAGCTGCAGGTCGCCAGAACCGCGGCGCGCTCGCTTGTGGCGCTGTGACATACGCCACGGGCTGCACCGCCTTCACCCGTAACTTGCGCCGCGTCGTCTGGCCGGTGAAGTTCAAGCCGGATCTCCCTCCGCGCTACGACGGCAGGACCAACCCTCTGGAGTTCCTGCAGCTCTACACCGTCTCCATCCAGGCTGCGGGAGGCTGATGCATGTAAAATGCATACATGAACTTTGCACTTTAATTGCTTATATTCTAATCATATTTGCATCATATAAGGGTTATATCAATGTTTTATCATGATTTTAGGAATACTTCATAGTTTTCTCATTTATTTGGAACTAGCAGGGTGACCCGCGCATGTGCGCGGCTAGATATTCTTTTAGCAGTATATGAGTTTTGCACTATTTCACCAAATTAATTTGAGATGTTGGTGTGCTATTAGATTGAAAATTCAAATTATAAAACATGGTAGCAAGAATATTCATGTTAACCATATATTTTTATTCCTTTATCTCCTAAATGTTTTCCTCGTCAAAACTACCACTCCCTCTGTCCTGCAATACGTGTCATTTTGGCAAGCTGGCTTAGCTTCCCAAATCATCTGATATTACGTGACGTATGGAGAATCTGTTTAATTTGCCTCCTAGGATTGTTTAAATTCCTGTTTTGTAAGGCTGTTGGTGAGAACTTTAGTGAGAAGGCACATAGTTAGGAAATATAGAAGGCATGTAGGCCGCCTTTATATCCACTATAAATTGGTTCTTTGAATAACATATGTAGCTTATTATTTCTATAGTAATCTTCCTTTGTACTAAGTGTTTACCTTATTGAGTTATAAAAAAGTGTTTACCTTATTGTACAAATGGGTAGAATGGTTTGAGCCGAGCAAAATTACAATGCAAATTCATATTAGGAGAAAATCCATTCCATTTTTAATACGGAGTTGTGCTCTAATAAAAGAGACAACCACAAAGAAATGCCAGACAATCGAAGAAAGAAGTGGCGAAGTGAGGAACCATAGTGGCAATAGAATTTGGAAAAGTGTGCCAACATCAGCCTGCATGGTAATTCTAGAAAAAAAAAACATAAGAAGTTCACCCTTTTTAAACCATAGGTGAAGTTGGACACTGCAGTGAAAACAATATAGATTAACATGTGAATTAAATAATTGCTTGAACTTCTGAACAAAGGAGTCCTTACGTGAATAGATTACATGTAGGTAATTTGCAATTAACATGGCAGGTCGACAACCTTCTAAAAAGTGCTTCTGCGCCACCGATATTGGTACATATCTATGGAAATACAAAGAAAAATTCAGATCCATCAATAGAGGAGTCAGTTCCATACCTCTAGGAATGAAGGCTCGAGTCAGGAAGATAAATTTCTTGTGTATGAAGTTAAATTTCTTGTAAACTAATCTACTGTGAATGTGTTAGTCCTCGCTCTGGAGAGTTTGGTCAGACAATTACCGCTAGCAGGAGCACCGATATGACGGCCACACGCCTCACTACATGGATCAATCTGTTGTCGATGTATTTTGCTGACGATTGTGGCAAGTTTGCAAGCATACCGCCATGAACACCCCACTACATGGATTGATCTGCAACAAAACGAACGGATCGTACCATGCAGCAAATTGAACAGATCATACCATGCAGCAAATTGAACGTCCCAAATTCTAATAGGAAAGAGAAACTGGATTTCTTAGCTTCCGTCATGCTACTCCTGGACTCCCAGTTGCGGTACATGTCACTGTCAGGCACGGCGCAAACTCTGGCGGCTGCTACAGCTGAGGAGCATACCCTTCATGGTGCCAGGGCAGCAGAGGTAGGTGGTCTTCCACGGCCACCACCGTAACACAAATCAATGGGAGGCAATTCAGCTAGACAGATAGATCTGCATGCTGCAACAATAAAAAAAACTGAAAGCCAATCACTTCTGAATTGTCTAGTTTTATCTTTTATGTCTCTCAAGCCAATGCAAAAAACATGCGATCTATGCTTGTTATCCCTTTTGTTGGATTTTTTGAGATAGGGATCTAACCTTAAGTGTGCAGAAGGTTCTCATCAAGTACTCAAATCAGAACTTCTACCCGTCAGCTCTTACACCATCAATCTGCATTTGTGCAACTCCCGGCCACCGGCGGACTTCTTTGTTCCGAGCGAGGATGCATTTAGCATGGACAATATAGTACGCTGTGAGCTCCCTTATATCCGTCAGCTCTAGCACGATCAATCTAAATGTGGGTGACTCCTTGCTGCCCTTCGATCCAGCTCTCGCACAATCAAGCGCGCATCTGTGCGACTCCCGGACGCCTTCAGCCTTCATCAAATGATCTAGATTAAAATGCATGGGGAGAGGACATAATAGGCTTGAATCATCAGAAAATAATAATCAAGCCCGGCTGATGCAAACTGCATGCCGGGTCACCAAATCCTCTGCTGCCGTCGGCGCCGCACCAGCGCTTGGTCCTCTGGTCGGTACTTCATCATCGATTCAAACCGCCGCGTGGGCTTCAGATGTTCTCCCTTCATAGCAGATCGATCTTGGATATCACCATATGGAGTTATGAACTCCTCGTATACTGTGAAAACCTTCTGAGTTTGTCAGCTTCATTGGTGCGAGACGCCGTGATTGCACCGAGCTAGCTTAGTCAGCGTGACATCGCCGTTGTCGCCACGAACTCATCGAAGTCTCCATAGCCTTGGTCAAGACTTAATCCTGGGACAGCGATCGACGTATCTATAAAAATCTCCGGCCGATCGATGGTAGATCGTGGAACACCGAAGTGCCAGAACCTTCGTGTTTGTGCGCTTCGTATTTTGGTCGCCGGAGACATTGGCGTCCCTGGCCGGCGTCGTCGCACAGCTCTGGTTCGATTTCCAGGTAGGTGCCTTCCTCGGCATGTCTTCGATTTGTCGACGGCATATTTGGTGGTGTCCAAGCGTATGTATTTTGTCTCCAGAAAAAACCTACCGTGTACTTCCTAAACTGCCTTTTGCTTTCCCGATTCTTGAACGTATTGAGGCCGACATCTATCCGACGTTTTATCTGTCTCTAGTGCAGATAAATCTCCACCGTTTGTAAATCCTGGATTTAGCGTGACAAATCTTAAAGGGACCGGCCGCCACTACGCTCCAAGCGCGACATCACCGTGGGGCACGCCACGAGACTCTGAAGCGCCAGCCCACCGTCCTGGATGGACGGTGGCTTTTTTCTGCCGAGACGACGTGCTCTCTGCCATGGACCGCGTCCATGGACAATCCCGACGCGCTGCGCTGTGCTCCACCTTTGCCACCATGTGGAATCCCTTCCCGTCTGTAGTTTTCGGGGAAGAGGACCAAGGCAGTACAAAAGGAGGCAGCGTACGACCAAGGAGGGGGATCGATTCATTCTGCACTCCACCAGCTACGTTGTAAGGAAGAAGACGGAGCTGATTCCACCATAGTCCACGATAGCCATAACTGTGCCCTCGGCAAGCACTTTGTACTGTGAACCTCTCCAAGCAGTGCAATACATCTTAGCAGGACGTAGGGTCTTTACACTCGCGGTGGGCCTGAACCTGGGTAGCGGCTCGTGTTCTTTCTTTGTCATGATGTTCCTCACCGAGCTCGACGAGCACCGTCGCCGAGGTTGTTGAGGATTTGTTTGACGTTGTGTTCAGCCCCTTACTCGTTTCCTGGCTTCTGAGAGACACCCCTACTTCCTGGGACTAGTCTCCAACATTTGGCGCGCCAGGTAGGGGGCTGAGGCGCGTCTTCAACTTCTTCAACCTCTCCGCGCCATGACTGGCACGCGAGCTGCGCGTCTCGCACGACGGACGTCTGGCAGAGCCAACACCGAGCCCACCGCCAACAACAACC